>OW679195.1:26259928-26424314 GCA_940337035.1 Agriotes lineatus | reverse complement strand
GTGTGACAAGCTCCATTTGAACGCTGGTATTTTCAGTATCTGGGATACCGGTATCTCCACGTCTGAAAAGGGCTTAAAGAATGTGTAAAATGTAAAGATAAGACGTCGATTGAGGATCTTATTATATGCAATGAAGACTGAAAGGGTTTTTTCACTATAACAAGCGCTAATACAAATGAAACTTTCTATCGAAAATTAACTGAAAATAAAAAGCGAATTTGGCATTGTGTAGTTTGCGCTACGTCCAATAACATGTAGACTCGACTTGCATCGTCTTGTATAAACGAGGATGAGGTGTTTCCAAACTGTAACAGGGGTGTAGAAAACGACCCAACCATTCCTTAAAATGAATAAATTTTACGTCTGTTAAAAGATTTGCATAACACGATAGACATGTTCGAAAAAGATATGTCCGACGTCAAAACTAGTACAGAATTTATATGCAAGCAACAAACCGATTTAAAAAGTACACTTTAGACATCAGTAACAAACTTATCTCAACCATGTCTACCACTATTAACGCACTCTTAAAGCACAAGACACAAAGAAAGAACAACAAATTGAGGAATTAACGTCGAAATTAAATGGGCTTGAGCAATACACTCGAAATAAAAATGTAGAAATTACCGACATACGTGTAACCACCAATAAAAATTGCAACGAAATTGTAAAAAACGTTACCCGTAGATTAAATATCTCAATTATCGTCGCTGATGTTGAAGCAGCGCATCGTTTGCTTTCCAACAATAAAATAAAACCACCTCCAATAACCTTGCAGATCCTTCCCGAAAGGGAAAGGATGAATTTATTTAAAAAAATTCTTATAATTCGAATAACAAAAATAAAAGCGGCTTCATAAAAATGTTGAAAATTAAATTGGCTGACAATATTTTTACATGCGAAGCGGAAAGATTGATACAGCAATTAATGAAAAAACAAAAAATGTTGTTATAGTTTCAGAAGCTATTGACGTCTTGGTTATATTAACAGCATTAGTGGATGAGGATCGTGAAATATATTTTCTAAAACCATCCCGAGGCAAAGTCCAACAAAAAATATTTTCTTCAAAAAGTTTAGAAAAATCGCTACCAAAATGTAAAGAGCATATTTTTTTTACATGCTTTCACGGGTTGTGATACTACATATGCGTTTTTCAATAAAGTGAAAAATTAAGTTTGCCAAAAATTTTGCTAAACGTGATTTACACGAATCAGCAAAAGTATTTAAAAATGTCAACGAAGACCAATAATATATTTCAAGCGGGTGTAGCATGTATTTGGGTTTATATGGAGCTCTGGCAAACATTAAAAATTTGAATACGTTGAGGTTCAATTCTTTCATAAAAGCAACAGGCACAAATATAAGTGTTCTTTTGTCATCATTACCTTTTACAAATGATGCAGCAATCGAACACCTAAAAATAGTGTATCTGCAAATCCAGATATGGCTAGGAAATGACGTAGATATTGAAAATTGGGGATGGTAGTATTTCAATAACATGTTCATCCCAATAACAATGAACCAATTACCAGCTCCGGATAATCTATTGAAAATGTTATTTTGTAATTGCAAAAAGGGATGTGGAGCTGCTTGTGGATGTCGGAAGAGTGGCCTATAATGTAGTGTAGCAGCGAAAATAGTTGCTTCAATAATTCACTTATCATTCAAATAAATGAAGTCGAAGAAAATATTTGATATGGACAAAGATGTGAAATGTTTAAATAAACAAATATGTTATTAATAATTTTCTTTTTATTTAATTTACCTTAATTTACTTCTTTTTCCCGATTACTATCTCTATATAAATATATACGTTAACTTAATTTTGATATACAAAAATATTCTACAGCCTAATATGTATTATACTATTTGGATTATTTCAATTATCAATTTTGTTAAAATCAAGATCACATTTTTTTAATAGATAAACTTTTATATATATATTATTAGTTAAATATTAGATATGTTTTTTTTAAATTTCATTCGCTGCAATTGTAATTCGAGGTTTTATGTTTTTAACTGTTCAGGCGCTCCACTAATATTAGAAGTAACCATTCTCACAAAAACATGGAGCATTAATAATCTAAATTACTTCAGTATATATACGATTTATATTATAGTAATAGTTATCTTAATCAGAATGACGGAGTAGCAGCACTAATTTAAAAACGCTTAAAACATCCTGTTGCAAACATAAAAGTGCAGAATTGACGTTTCTAAAATTAAATATTTTTAAAAATAAACTGTTTGATTCACTGCCGTCTACAGACCTCACACATATAATGTAAAAGATTTTATAGACAATTTTGATCAGTATATTACAAGCCACTGTAAAAATGACGTCGAAGTTTTTACAGGGAATATAAATATTGATATTTTGTCTGAAAGCAATTCTCACGACTACTTCAATCTGCACACTTGTGATTTTCTCTTCTGTATTAATAAATACACAAGGATAATAGGGAGGTAAGCTACTCTATAATTAATAATGGAAACTTTCGTACATTAATTAGCATTTTAAACTGGGAAAACATTGAGTAAGAAAATGATCTTAATGCAGCTTGGAGAAACTTTGTAAACCACCTAAAAACAAACCTATAATTAGTAACGTGTAGGAAAAACAAAAAATATGCCAAAAAACGAAAAGCCTGGATTACACAGGCTGTCATAAAATCCATTAAACAGAGAGACGATATTCATTCTATATCTATTAAAAGTCTAGATGATTTAGAACATGCTAGACAGTATCGTGTGTTCAAGAAATAACTCATTTAAGGCACGCCTTGTAAGGAAAAATAAAAAAATCTAGTCATGTCTTAACTTAAGTTAGTAGGTGAATGTCAGATTACATTCTGTTTATGAAAAAAAATGTCACTGTGACAGACAAAAGTTTACACTGTATAAAGTTTACTTGTATCAAGCAAAAAGAAAAATAAGATGGCATTTACACAACAACAATGAGTGTTTTTATTGGAAAGTTATTTTCGGAATAGAGGAAAAGTCGATAAAAATTGAATTGATTCTATTGAAGACACCTTTAGGAAATTCAACGAAGCGTTTCCCGCGGCAGCTATACAATATACGGTATTGAGCGATGTTTTACCAAGAATGGTCCATAACTTTCGCGAAACTGGAATTGCAACCCAGAAGCAAGGCGGTGGTCGGCCAAAAGTTCGCACTAGTTAATAATGTGAGACAAATTGTGCAAGAACAACCACACGGATCTGTTCGCCACTTAGGACAGAAATTAAATGTTTGATATACAACATCCCATAGGATATAAGAAGCAATTTGCTTTATTTCCCATATCGGTTGCAAGTGATTCAATAACTGCTGCCAAACGATCTTCCGATTAGATTGGAATCCCGTAACTGGTTTATCAATAATTTAGGAAATAACAATGTTGCGTTTGAGAAAACCTTCATTACTGATGATGCATACTTATTTTTGTCTGGTTATAATAATTCGCACTGAAAATCTCCATTTTTATGTTGGAGGACCGTTTCACCAACAAAAAGTTGATGTTTGGGCAACAATTAGTAAAATAGTTATCGGAACTATATTTTTTTCAGGTAATTAACTGAAGGTTAGATATAAATATTTACAATTAGCTCGTGAGCCTGGAATGGTCAAATAATAACATATTTCAGGCAGCGCCTGCTGCTTAATAGCAGTCAACAAAATATGGTAAATGGAGTCAACTCCACCAGATTTACAGTGATATAAATTAATGTGATAAGTAACAATTAAAATCCGAATACAATGCAGCCATTCAGTTAATTTATGAACTGCAGTCCTCTTGGCCAGCATAAAATTTGGTTAGTTAAAAATACGGTGAGCCTGGTGTTCAAGGACACACGGCAAGAAACGATCACAGAGCGCATACACACTTTTAGCATTTCATAAGTGATAAAAGCTCTTTTCAGCGTTTGCCAAAAACTATTAGGACATTAACGCGAGCAGTTTCTTAATTTCGAATGCCTTCGCATTTTAAAACACGCAATACCATAGAGACTAACGTCCTTAATCGACACATCAGCGCTGAAATTAAGGTAGCATGCATTTACTATTACCACGTTTTCACCAACGCCCACGGAAGCGATCTTCTGGGGAGCCTGCAACAGAACTCGGCAACCTTGCAAATATTTTTAATTACAACCGTCTCCAAAACAGCAGATTCACAGACGAGAATATATCGAGGTGTGGTGGAGGCTTAATTTAATCACGAGCACAGCTGCTTTGGATCAATCTTGAAATTGAAAAAGACCACATGCCAAACATACTATTCAGGTATCTCTTATCCAAGGTTGAGTGTTGTTCGGAAAAACAAATTCTTGCACGCCCTGCCAGAGAAGTGCACGGGAAAAATAAAATTAGAGATGCAGGCTGCATACATGAAATAGAGGTTACAAAATGAAATAAAATTTGATGAAAATGTGTTCCCAACAAATAACATGTTTATATCAAATGAATTTATAAATGTAACCGAAACGCTACTTAGGAACTTAAACGATAACGATAGAAATTCTAACCTACAACAACAAAAAAATTGCAAACCTTCTAAAAATGTGTAAAGCGTCAAAAATAGAATAGCTAATTTTTTGGATAAAGATAAAAAATATTTCAAAATCAATTTAAATTTCGCGAAAATGGATCAACCGAAGAACTAACTGCGCTTTTAAGTAATAAAATAATTGTAGCACTGGGCGAGTACAGACCTTTCGTTTGTATTTTTTGGACATTGCGAAAGCCGCTGAATTAATTGTGCTTGGAGGCTTCAACGCAAGTCTCGGAAATAAAAACAAGAGATACAAAGGAATTGTAGGACATTTAACGAAACGCAAATAAAGTATAACAATGGTAATAGGTTAATTGGGTACTTCATAAATGCAGTAATGACCTAACAATTGTAAATACCTGGTATGAACATAGGGAGATCCATAGGAACACAAGGACACGGCCAAGCCACCAAGAAAAATTAACAAACTACTATATCCTGGTGCAACGAAATAACCTGAAAAAGCTAAGGACGTTAGAGTCAGACGGAGCTACAAAATGGGCAAGAATGACTACCTGTTGGTAATGAATATGAAATGGGAATATGAGATCGAAGCAGTATTAGACGATAGGCACATAAGAAATAGTAATTATGATAAGATCCTACAAGCTAAGAGAGGAGGAGGTACAAATACAATTTGTAGAAAACATAAGAGAGAAATTAGGAATACTAGAAAAAAAACTAGCAGTGATGAAGGTGTTAACGAATTATGGAATAAGTTTAAGGCAGGTATTATACCAGTAGGCGGACGAGTAAAAGTAGACAATAACCCGACATCGAAACAAACAGCGCGGTAGACGAAAGAAATAAAGCAAGAGATTTAAAAAAGAAGAAAAGTAAGCGAAAAAATATGTTAGCATCCAAATCGATTCGTATCAGTAACAAACAATAACACCAAAATAGTAATACCACAGTATAATAGTTCCTAATTATGTAAAATTCACACAAACAACAGATAATTGAAAGTACAAATTGTAAGTAACCAATAGTATGAATTTCAAATAATTATTGGCCAATTTAAGTTTAATTAGTAGTACAAATTTCAAATAATTATTGGCCAATTTAAGGTGCACCTCAAAAACATTGGACTTGTGAGAGCAAAGGCTTAGGCAACAATCCTAACAAAGGTTTAAAATTAAATGCGGTCGCAATTAACCTATGACGCCGTGGTTGCAAAATCAATTATTCAAGTACGCAGTTAGTGACGTGAACTCTACAATAGCAGCCGACGCGACGTCCGAATTGGTAACAATCAGGTAAGCCTCTAACACTGGTTAACTGATCGCATCTTGTACAACTTCATTTTAAAGAAAGGAAGACAAAACTTAATTTTAGCTTTCGTTGAGTCCCTTCTACTTGCTAGGTGATGATCCAGATAAGCGAAGGTCCACACATCTGAAGGTTGGAATGCAGTTTCGCCCAGCGCGAACGCGATTTTGGGAATTATAAATTAATTCGCGAGTTCTTCCATGGCGTATTCTACGTTAGGTATCGGGGCGCTGCATCTTTAGTCCGCGCAGGCAGAGATAAAGGACGTCATCGCGGAGAGCAGCAGGTATTCCGCCGCGCATCTAAAGGAAGGATCCCCCGCTCTAACAAACCAGTGTGAATCGCTGATTACACCAGCCCAGGGTATATAAGGAGAAAATAAATCCAGTACCAGACAGAATTTTTTCCGAACCTCTTCCAGACCCGATTCCGCTCAAGAGAGCATCTGGGCTCTTCGACAATTTTCCCAAATCTTTTTCCGAACCTAATCTTACTCAGGAGGGTCTCTAGACTCTTTGAGGAGACTCCTGCCAGCTGTCCAGCACCTGGTCATTCCAGACTCGTCGGTAATGTTTCCCAGCACCTGATTACTAGGATCATTACAAATTCGTCGGTAACGTTTCCCAGCACCTAGTTATCCAGAAGGCTCACCTAAGCTCCCCTACGACGATTTGCAGTACCTAGTTACTAAGAGAGCTAAACCGAGCTCGCCGACGACGATTCCCAGTACCTGGTTACCAGGAGGATTAAACCGAGCTCACCGGTGTCGGTCCGGTCCATGAACTAATTTCCCCGCACAGGACAACAAAGCCGACGTAATTAAACCCTTTTAATTGCGTCCATAGCGGCTTAACACTTGTGAAGCTTAAAACGTACACCAGGAGGCCCAGCCGATAGCGCCAGAGACCGGCGTCCATAATTACGCGCGCTCGAATAGGGGGCAATTTGAAGGGAATCATCGCCAGCAAAGGCCAGCTGGTATTCAATCGTAATTCACTCACTTGGAGGTGCAAAGTCTCTCACAAAGGTAAAACCAGATGAGCTCGCCGAATGCCCGTAATCCCGCCACAGTATAACTGCAGGCCGCAATAACCACTAGTTGTACTAGGTCCGCCGAACTGCCTAAGGGACATTAGAGCTACTCCATGTATAGACTGGTTCAAATGTGACTGCCATGGCCCAAATCTAAACGAACGAAACCCACCGTTAAAAGAAACTTGATTTATTTACAAACATTGTTACATTTTTATTTTCTGTCTCGTTGAATACAATTTAATTTGAGATGTATTTTGCTAAAAATATTATACGATGATAAATCTTATTCTGTGTTCTTCCTTGAGTTACTAGTTGTGTTTATTATTGGTACCTTGGCATTCTGAGCTGGCTGGGAAGCCAGTATCAGTCTGGTAACTGTAGCAAACATATTAAACAATTAAATTAAATTAAACTAGCCCGTTTGGCTACAAGGTGATAGCAGCTCGAACCAGGCAAATGACGACACTCTTGGTCACGGGAATGGAATTCACGGCCAATGATGAACCTATGAGTTTCAGCCCCGTACTGGTTGCTGAATAAATTGGAGAACCCAAAGTAGACTCATGGATGCCTTCAATAAAAAGCAGCGCAAACAGTTTCGAAAGAACTTAGCCTAAATGAATTTCGGCCACGTGCCACTGAATGACCGGTGAAGATGGTATAAAATCCGCCAACTAGACGCGAGAAACAAATCTTCCACAGAACTGCTCGGCTACAACAATTCTTTAAGATTCGGCTTTCGTCTAACCCCTTTCCCGCGTTGCTCCGTAAGTTTGCTTGATGCCGTCTCTTTTTATTCTCGCTAAGCTTCGTCGCTTTCATCCTATAAAAACTTCGTCTAGAAGTGCATCTCACGTGTATTCCAAAAATTTCAAAGCGCTGTCGGAGCGCTGAAGTAATAAGAAGCAAGCGTTCCTACGGGAAACTTCCTAGACTAAAATCTGTAAATACAGCAAAAATAATAAACGCTGCCTAAAACTAGGAAACACTTTAACAACTTGGCATGTCGTCCAGCTCGGGTTTGCCGCGTAGCTCAATTCATTTTACGTGCCCTAAACGCGAAATCTTTACACTTATACCCTAAATAGTTATTGTTCGTACCCATTTTTTTGCCTTTAAATTCCAAGAAGCTTAATTATGATTCTACCAAGTATTGCTTGTAGTATATTTTTTTAAATTAATAAAATATTTGGGTTACGTAGTAACATATACTCAAACTCCGGGATATGTTTCAGTTCTTCAATTATTCTCAAAAAGTTCCTTGTTCTAATCTAATTATAAGTTTAAATAGACAGTAGCAGTGACTAAACTTTTAAATAACTGATTTTGTATCCTGCGATTGTGAGTTACTGATTTAACTTTTGATTTGATTTTGGTTTGGAAATTGTCGTCGAAAGTTATTATGTTACTAAGGGCCGGTTGCAGAAAGCAATGTTAAGTCTGGTGTTAGCTAACGTCGCGTCAAAGTGAACAAAATCGCATCAAATTTTGTTTACTAATGTATTAGTTACCATAAGCATTTGAGATTTGATTCGTTTTTGTTCACTTTGACGTCGCGTTAGCTAACACCAGACTTAACATTGCTTTCTGCAACCGGCCCTAAGGTTTGTAAATAGGTAAAAAGTGTTGTTTTGTTTGAAGCAAATTTTTTCTATTTGGAATTATTCAGATCTCAGTTTCTACAAGTAAGCTGTGGAAGCTTCTAAATATCCTAACGGTAGTTTTTTGTTATTGTTCTACCCTTTTGGGAATTTTTTTATCTTAGATATATGACCTTATGTTAGTTATTTTTTTGATTCTGTGAACTGTTGGGTTACTTGTTCTGATTTTTTAAAAGTTCTCTTAATGGCACTTATGGCCGCTTGCCAATAGTCTTAATTACCACCTTGTCCAAATTTTTATCAGATGTTTTTTTAGTCTTCCACTTCTTGATCTGTCAATGTTCGACTTCAATACACCTGTTAACTGTTCTTCCGTCATTATCAAATTTAGTGATTTTTGACGATTGTCAGTGCAAATTCTTAAAATTCTTACTCTTGTAATCTATTTGAATACATTTTGACATAACACATGCATAGACCATGGCCTACTGTAGCAAATATATTTTATTTAATTTAAGCATGGGCTCTGGAAATTTAATAAACGATATGTTAAAATGTTTTATTTATTCCATTTCATACAATACATTTACAATATTTAATTTACACATTAGCGGTAGTAGCCACATCAGCCTAAGCTTGCGTGCGGCGCGTGATAAAAATGTTAAAATTTATAACATATATAATAAAAGAGTAATTCTAATATTTTTATAAACACTAAGGCAAAAATAACATTACTATTATATATATAAACTTTTGTTAGTAAAACTGTTTTAAAATTGATTTTTAAAAATTTTGTTTATGAGTTTTTAAAGTTGTGGTTAATTTATTATGAGTTGGTATACCATTAAAGATTTTTGAGCATAAATAACAGTCATTGTTACAGAAACGTGTTGAATAGTATAACTCTCATTTAACTAATAAATGTTAAATACGTTTAACTCAGTGTTCCTACATTGACAGTAACCTAGCGAATGAGGTATGCGTAGCTAACTTAATAATATTCTTCAGTAAGTCATGCAAAACACATATAAATGGGTTTTATTAAAAATGCATTTTTTTTAGATTTTTGGCTACTTGGAATCCTAATTTCTTCCACAGTGGGCACCGAAAAATGTTGTCAAAGAAATCTGCCTTATTTTTACATTAGTTATAAATTATAAGAATTATCAGCAGCGTCATTTATTACTGGTTTATATTCAATAGTAATATAACAAGGGCGAGACATACTTACCAATAATTTTGCACACGCCAAGGGTCGAGTGCTGGTTGCAATGGAAATTGCCCCGAGGGCAGTTTTCTAAGGGCAACCAGCACGATGACTCTTGGCATGGGCAAAATTATATGTAAGTGTTTATATTTTGAAGATTATTACATACAACCCGTATGCTTTAAAATAGATCCAATAATGCCAAAAAGTTCAAATTACTTGTGTCTTGCATTTATATTTCTTATTATGATACCATCCACGGGGTCGATAATCATCCCTAGGGAGATTATCGCTTGATAAGCAGCCCACGGGCGCTTATCAGGTAATCAGTTCGAGATTGGTCGATTTTCAAAAAATGCATGGTTTTCATTGGCTGATATCAGTCATGTGACAGTTGTGTGTAATAATCAGTAAAATGAGTTGCTTCATTAATAATATTCTCAAATCTCCGTTTACTTTCTAACTTTCATTTTAAAGAATTGTCTTTTGCATGCGTATTAATTTAGTCATATTATTTGTGACGTTTGCGCCTGCCCAAATTGTATTTAACGATAATTGCTGTTACAATTTGAATGGCGCCAATTTTAATCACAATTAACGCAAAAGCTTTACGGTACGCAGGCACGTGTGCAATTAACTACAAAGCAACCCTTTCCATATCCCCTCTAACGGATGACCCAAATAGAAGGTATAAGAAAAAGATGCCTGACCTAGTGAAGGCGCTGGGGTCTAACACTCCAATCACCAGCCTTAAGACCTGAAACCTGCGGTCTGAGCAGACCTAAGCTTTTCCAATCCGATACCGCCGCCAAAGCAGATCTTGCCTGATCCAGCCGAACGAATGACTGCTAGTCCACGAGTTCTGAGTCTAGAGCTTTTTTCTGAAACCCCTCCTAACCCTGACCTACATACTCGTCATACATGGCAAACACTCCTTGCTTAGTCCGCTTTCTACCTTAGCCGTCATGGGTGAATTTACTGCTGAACCGAATTCTTAACCTAGATGATATCGGTCGCGAAACGATACCTTTAATACCGATCAATAATCCCTCTGAGGTGGCTCCTCTATCTCCTATAAGGAGTAAAGCACTTTACTTACAGGCCTGAAGCTCCAAGCCTCCACGGACCTCTGGACAGCAGTCTCATAGCGAATGACAACATTTTTATTTAATAGTTGTAATTTTAGAAATCACCGCTACGTGGGCAGCCTCCAGGGCTTGTTGTCGAGGGGGCTATGTTGGTGGCCTAAGCCCGCATGCGTTTAAGGCATGGTGGTGGACCACCTTGCAGGCGCCCAAACTGCATCCAGAGACCGGAAGAAAATGTTCAATTATGGCTTTATGTAAATACAGTCTATAATTGATTTTAATTTAAAAAAGCTTAAGATGTAAGATACGAACCAATATAGACTATATTTAGTTTGTTCTTAATCTATTTCACTCGAGAATAATATGAACTCTTCGATAAACTACCAAGAAGTGCAATTAATTGATATAGTAATTTGCTGAGAATATCCATAGCAATGTAAAATATTAGATCTTTAGAATATTACATAATAATCACTTAGCCGAATATTTTGTAGAATTTTGATTACAGATTTGCTTAACTTATTGTCTTTCTTAGTGATACTAAACTGCATTTTGTCGTCCGTAAACCTGCGTCGTCTCTGAATTGGTTGTGCGTTTGTTCGATGTTTGGAAAATTACAATAGGGTTGTTTGAAAAACCAACCTCTCTTAGGGAACAAGAACAAAATGGCGAATAAACAAAAAAAATAGCAGAATTTTAGAAGCTGTTTAAGTGTTCGTTTGCCAATGCTAGGCTAGCATTTTCAACTGGCTCTACATTATATTTTGGTATTTTTGTGTATGACTGGCATGTGTATTCAATTTGTTTAAGAAAGATTAATTTCATGAGATAAAATAACTGCAGTTCGTATTTACTAGATGGTTTATGGTTCAATTTATTATCATCAGTAAAAACTTTGTTGTTATCAAGCAAATCTGAATTTAAATTCGAAAGGGCAGTTGTATTTATTGCCAGTCTTACTAAGTAAACGAATCGGGAAATGACGAGTACCTGAAACAAATTTTGAATTAAATTATTTTCACATTTAATAAGAATTTTATCGATGCAAATTGTTTTTTGTAAATGCGTAATGTAGCCCAATGCATTCAACAAACTCAGATAATCTGATTATGTTATGCTTTTGGGCAGTATGTCCTAGTAATACCATAAGCTATATTATTTACAGAAAATGTAATCGAGAAAAAGTAATTCTCGAATTAGTGTTATTATGTTAACATTTGTATTGTTTCTCTAATATTGTAACGTTACATGCTTGTGAACCGTTTTAATTTATTTTAGGTATTTACCAGGCAGGTCCATAGTTGTTATCTAGCAGCAACTAGGTCGTGAGACATGACTTCTTATGAATGTTGGACGGATTAATGGAAAACGGAAGCTATTTAACTTATTAAACAATTTAAAACCATAGGAGATTAACAAAAAAACATGTTTGCTGAAACATAGTGGGTACGATTTATATGAAATAAAAGTCATTAGCCTACCATCGAAATGAGAGTTTCGCAAAATGACCTGAATAAGTCGGGAACGAATCCAAGGATCCAATCTAGGTCAAATATATTATTTTCAGGATTCCCCCAAACTCAAATACACTTTGCAAACGACATAAAGGGTTAGGAGTAATAAGTTAAATTCAAACCTGGTGTTGTCTACGGTAAACGACGCCGAGCACTATTCTATTCAGCTGCGAAATGGATATTAATATTTTAACAACTTGATTTACATAATTTCAACTTTTACCATTTAAGAGGCGGTTTCTGTCCCAAACAGTTGGCACGGTTACCAACACATAATTGTATTTTTGCAGAGTTAATCAAAGTTATAATTCTTTCATTTTTAATATGCGTCTTTGACCAAAGCGCGTCCTGGATGTCACGGTCAGAATATACTGCTCAGTCTCGAGTTATATATCAACTGTCCCTCTTCAACTCATTATTTTTCCAGGTAAACTTTGTAAACCCTTAATCCGTTACCTTTGACCTGTAGCCGTTTTTTCGGTGAAGCAGCTCTTGGACTGTCTTAGTTCTGCTGATAGTGCAGATCTCATGAGAACTCGCTTCTACTCTGTACAAGCTTGCAGTTAGCAACCTTGTGCTGTTCTTTGAAATCAAATGTCGATGGTTTATTTTCTTTTGCAATGTACTGTTAGAGTATATAACTTCCTAGAGTTGTATATAAGTAATGCCCGATATTATAAGCTTCATATATACTCCTTTATTTTTAATTGTAGGGATAGTTTGAAAATCCGCGAGCTTTAGGGGTTATGCTAGGCTAAGATATTATTTCTGAAAACTCACATACGTGTGGCTACCTTCCAACTTTGGCAGGTTTCTATCTTTCCGTTTTGAGCATCGATTTCGATGTTGTCTTATTTTAGACCTTTTTATCGTACCCCTTGTGGCTCGTTATTACAACGGCTCCCAATAACTGACACCACACGGCTTTTCCCCCTTGCGATAACTAGAGAAAAGAATGCTCCACCCTGCTTTGCACATTTGCTTGGACGTTTTCTAAGCTGGCAACTCTGAATAGCTTCTCTATAGATGATGCCTGCTCTATTCCACCAGGTACAACGTTTAGTGTATGAAACTTGCGTGTTTCGAGTCATATGAATTTTCAAACTGAAAATACCAATCTGTAGTTTTTGTGATGCTGGAAGCGTTTTCACTTACGGTTAAGTTGGACAATTTCTAGCCGATGGTACAGAGAATTTAAGGAACCTGTCGCTGCGATATATTCACTTTGAGCGTTTGGATGTGAGAATTAGTTTAGTTCTCTGATATGTAGTATATAAAGGGTGTTTCAAAAGAAACGCAATTTTTAATTTTAAAATAAATCGCAAGTTTTTTTGGGATTGCTGATATTTTTTTGAATTTTAAAGTAGCCATGTTCTGATTAATTATGGAATAAAATATCCTTCAAATGGCTCTCGCGACTTTGGACTCAGACCCTTGCTTTTTTGATGAAATATAACGTTTTCTTAGAGTTGCGGCTCTATATCAGTAATTACGCGTTGGACATCGACATTGAGCTCGGGAATTGTTCGAGGGTTATTTGCATAGACATGAAATTTCAAAAAAACCTAAAGAAAGATGTCACACGGCGTCAAATCGCACGATCTCGGTGGCCAACTTCCCTTGCCGTTTCAGAAAACAATTGGGCCCAAAAATCATTTTTCAAATAAATCAATTATTTCACGCGCAGTGTGTCTGGTTGGGCCGTTTTGCTGAAACCACATGTCTTCCAGATCCATACCTTCCACTTGAGGCCACAAAAACTCCGTGACGTTTGCGCAGATTTTCAGCAACACTCACATTCACAGTTGCAATGAGACCGACCGGAACGACAATGTACAGGAGATTTACTGTCCATAATTGATCCAATTTTCAGCAATTTCTTAATCAATCTTTGATAAGTGAACAGATTTAGAGCACTTTCACGAACTGTGCGAACGATTTCAGCTTAACTTTCCCCATTTTGGTAATCGGTTTGCACGATTATAAGAAGTTGTTCTTTCGTGTAGCGCTCCATAACTAAAAATCCCAACAATTAACAATTATAGATGACAGATGTCAAATATTTAGAGTTGCAACTTTTACAGACAAAAAATTGTGCGAAATTTAAAAATTGCGTTCTTTTTAAACTACCCGTTATTAGAGTGGCTGCTCTGTTAGTGTTTTTGGTTGCGTTAAACTCAGGAATTGTCAACGTTTAAAATTAATACTTATGCGAGAGACTACTGGAGTAAACTGAAAAACTATTTATTAACGCTGAAATACATCAATTAAAGTGTGCAATAGACCTTGGGCGTATGGTATCATTTGCGAGGTTTTGTGTCTTAGTATTTGTGGACTTTAAGCGAATTGATAAGTCTCCCATTTTCCGATATCGCTGTGATTTTATTTCAAGTCACTTGATAGTTGAGTTACGTGCGCTCGAGACAGCATTGCAAGTAAAAATTGTAGAGTTTGTAATTTTACGCCATTTATTATAACGACCATGTTACTACACTTAACTATACTTAAAACTAAATTAAACTTACAATACTAATTTCAAACAAGACTAACATATAGCAGATTCGTTTTTGCCCTGCTCGATATCATGCAAGGTTGTACATACTGTAAATACACATTTAGGTTACATCACATTCTGGTAGTTTCCTTTATTTATTGTTTTTATGAAACAGCTAAGTGGTTTAGGGATTTACACTGACACCTGTAGGTTTTGGACCGTCTCGAATTAGTAGCTCTTTCGGACCCCCCCCCCCACATCCTGTTCAACAACTATTTGGCAAAAATTTTGCTACACCATGAGACAATTCCTAAACCATCGTGTTGTAAAGCAATACCGATTATTTAATTTTTGTTATTGTTTTTTACAGAAATTCCCCGTTATCGCTGATCTATATGTTGAATTAGAGGGCATTGCTTAATTTTATTATAAAGTTTAGATGGGATACTTTATGCAAGGGTGATTTCCAGTCGAAATTTTAGTCAGTTCTAGTTATTCGAAAAGGTTATACAGGAAATATCTCTTTTTTGTATACATACGAGCTATGTATACTTTTATAAAAAAACATGTCAACACATTGTTTTAGTGCTAATTATAGATGGAATTTGGAATAGTTCTAATGTAAGAAATAGGCGTTTCTGGATATTTTATCGAAAATAAGTCTCTACAGTTCTCTAGCATAAGCTGATACTATGTTAACATTTCAAGTTTGTTGTCTTTGCTGTAGATGGTTGTATTAAAAAATTAGAATTTTACAGGTAACTCAAAAAATAAAAACTAATTAGTAATTACTATTAATTTGACATTAAATAATTTGATTACTGTTTTCACCTCAGACTATTCTTTTTAAAAATTGGAAGGTTAATTTTGAAATTTAGTGTATAGTTGGTTGCCTATAGATTGCAATAGAACAATGCATTGATATGTTTTTTATAAAAGTATACATAGCTTATATGTATACTAAAAAGAAAAATTCTCTAAATGTAGTTTTCTATGTAAAAATAACAAAATAAATGTTATTCTTTTTCTGTCGTAATATAAAACTATACGATATATAGCAAAATTTACTGATTTTAATAGTTATTCCAAGTTTGACGGAAAAAACAAAAGTAACTAAATTTTTGTATAAATCTAATTTTGCGTTTTGTCAAGAATTACACTTCGAAATTTCTTTTAGCAGAAGTTATAGATAATTACGTAGTATACGAGGTCTGGCTATTAAATTACGAGACTGCTTATGAAAAAGAGTTTTATTTTGAAAATTATTCTATAATCGAATGCTCCCCTTCAATGTACTCCCCTCCCCTCGCCACACACCGCTCCATTCGGTTTTTCCATTGGTCAAAGCAATGCTGGAAGTCTTTCTTTTATAAAAGCATTTACGAGCTCCGCCGATTTTCGCTTCACCTCTTCATCGACTCGAACCGGGTTCCTTGTAAGGCAGACTTGATCTTCGGAAACAGAAAAAAAAAGTCATAGGGTGCTGAATCTGGCGAGTAAGGCGCGTGTTCGAGCACTGGAGTGCCTCTAGCGGCTAAATAACGTTTCACATACAGCGCATTATGGGCAGGTGCGTTGTCGTGGTGTGGGCAGGTGCGTTGTCGTGTTGCAAAATCCATGACTTGTTTTTCCACAATTCCGACCGTTTCTTACGAACTCGTTCTCGCAGTGTTGCCAAAACTTTCAAATAGTAAGTTTGGTTTACAGTTTGACCCTCTGGAACCTATTCAGTCATCACGATGCCGTTGATGTCGAAAAAAAAACTATTAGCATGGCTTTAAAATTTTGATTTCGACATCCTTGTTTTTTTTTCATTCTTGGTGATGCAGGAGTTTTTCAGTGTCGCTTAGTTTCAACATCGTATTGGAATATCCAGATTTCATCCATCAATTCAAGCTCTTCATCTAACGTCTCAAGAAAATCTGAGCAGATCTGTTGACGGACGAGCTTTTGGTCAGGGGTCAAGTTTTTTTGGGATCAACTTCTCACAGACTTTCTTCATGTTCAATTCGTCATGTAAAATTTTTCTGACAGTTTCTGTATCGGCGTTTACAGTTTCAGCAATCATCCGAATGCTCATACGACGATCTCTGCGTACAATTTCATTGATTTTTGGTTACTGTTTGCGGAGCTGAAACAGAGACAGGTCGACCTAGACGTTGGTCATCTTCGGTGCTCTCCCGGTATCCAGAAAACCGTTTATACAATTGGAAGACACGCGCACTAGATAGAGAATTCTCACCATAGGCCTCTTTCAACAACTTATAGCATTCAGACGGAGTTTTTTTAAATTTAATGACAAATTTCACATTGATCCGTTGCTCGTGTTTTTCGTCACACAACGTGTTTTCGTACCGAAATAGTAGACACTTCCAGCTATCCAACGCTGCATTTCGTCCCCTCCACCCCCTTCCCCTCTAGGACTATTTACAAAAAATAATTATATTATCAATTTTTGGGATTTTAAGGAAACCTTCATACAAATTTATTTTGCGATTTTTTTCAAAAACTATAGTTTTTGCAAAAAAGCTTTTTGACAAAAGTTATAAACAATTACGTAATATATAATGGGGTTTTAAAAAATTTTCCCATTATTAATTTTAACCTAATTTTGCGATTTTTCGAAAAACTACACTTATTATCAAAACAACACTTTTAGATAATTACATAGTATATGATGTTGGTGTACGAAATGTAATTTTTATTAAACAAATATAAATTTTTTTTATAAACGGAAAAAGATAATAGTAAAGTAAACTGGCTTGCAAAAAAGTCGCGTACATCTATTTTCGTTATAACAATTCGATCTTGATTTTTTCATTTGCCAGTGTAAATGCCACAACTGATAAAAAAACTGCAAAATTCTTATCGTTTCTAGTTAGAGAATGGATGGTTTGTAAGAGCAGTAGCAAATGATTACGGCCTAAATAAAAGTACTTGCTTTTAAATGTGTATTTAAGTCAGTACAGCACTTCCAGTTGGCCGATTTTAACCAAAAATCACTGGCACCTCACAATTTATATTAAAAATTTTCACCCCGATCGATTAAACCGTCTGGTTGCAGTGAGGGCACATACTCACAGAGTGACAGACTCGAAGACAGACATCACTTTCAAACCCACTTTTTTTTAATTAGAAGACACGAAACATGGATATTTTCGCTAATTCTCGGGTTCCAAAAACTCACTATAGACTATGCTTTATTTTATGAATTAAAAGAACGTAAAAATGCTCTTGTTTGGAATGCTTAGGAGCAGTAGTTAAAGGTGAACGTAAACCAAAAAATTTAAACTTGCAATAGGAGTGTAATATACCCATAATAATGTGTTATCCCTTTACCTCTTCTCGGAGCTGTAACTCCTTAAGATGCATATTTCGGCCGAATGTTCTATGGAAACTTCTTTACCATCGTAGTGATTACTATTAGAACCCCAAATACTTCCACTATTTTTTGAACGCCCCTATTGCAACCTTCCATCAGTTTTATTAAAATTTCCAAAATTAATAGTACTTTCTATAACTATCAATTACAAAACTATTGCGGTCGTATTAATTATTCCAGGTTTCTATTAGTATAATTAATACGTCAATCAGTATTAAGAGTCGCGCACAATTTTTTGGACGACAAGCTTTAATAAATTTAACTTATTTGGAACGTATTAACACAAAAAAAAGAATCAATGATGGGGTTGGTTGTACAGACCCAACCTGTTAGATCGTCAGAAATTCAAGCCACCTTAAACGAATTGTTAATATAGATCTGTCTGGTACATGCCCACAGATGAATACTTGCTTTAGCGATCTTTATTTGGCCGACATGAATTAAGAGGCTATCACATTGTTACAATCCCCATTTATTTGTAATAACACACATCAGGTCTTGCATTGAGCATCGGGCGCTGCCACCATATTAGAGCACATCACCCCATCCTGTCTAATCAGCCTAATCCTTCGGCTGTTTGCCAACTTTTCGGCCTGACCGCTGAAGTTCCAGCGAAAGTGAGAGTGGAAAACGAAACTCCGGAGCGGCAGCGCGCACGTCCCGCAAAAGCTGTTCCGGTGCGATGTTTGTTATCAATGGTAACGCGTTCAGTACTCCTGCAACCGATTCGCGCGGCGCAACGTCCGCGAAAACCGTAACCACCGCGAAGTCAAGGAGAATTTTAATGCCAGTTTCTTGCAGCTCAACAGTTCGGTTTCGCTTGGTTAACATTAACATTCTACTAAAGTTTAGAACTCTTTAAACACACATTAGATATTACCGGTGGGTACCCAGTAGTTCTTTTTAAGATCTTTGTGAAGTTTGTAAAAGCAGTTTGTAAGTTACAAACTGGCACGGATTGATATCGCAGTGGAAGTTGTGGACCAGAAGCTTGTTAAGTGTCTATGGAACCTTGCTGCGCCTACTTACATCTTGTTGTTAACTTTCAATCAACTACTATGTAAAGGGCATGAGTTAAGAGGTGAGCCTGTCTTACTCTACTAAGGTGATGGAAGCCACTTTCTGGGTCGTATCAGATCGGTTGTAGAACTAGTCGTGTTTTGCAAATATTAATAACAGCTAGTAAGGTACCACTTACAAATTACACAGACTCATAAAATTGCTCAAATTACTGGTAAAACTAATTAAAACCTTGCTGGCCTTAGTTCGGAGATGCTTAAATATCAAGCCTATGTTGCAACTCGTAGAAAAAACTACAGTTTTGCCTATGTGAGCAAATATAGAAAAAAATCACCTAGAGCTGCACTCGAATAATTATCATAAAGTCGTCGGAATTTATAGGTTGTCGTTGATACAGGCGGTGCCAAAAAAATTCCTTTGACCTAAGTTTGCATTTTTTAAGCATACTCCATCTTATTGTTTATAACCCTGAGAGAACACAAATCTGTAAAAATCGTGCGTGCAAATTCTTGCTTTTAGAATGTTGGTTACCAGTTACCAGTTTATGCCGACTTGTTCTTCAGGTTTTGACTTTTAATTAGTATAAAAAATTAATGAGTCATTGCGATCTGATGCTTTACCTGCAGAAAAAAGAAGGAGGCTCGTTTGTAAAGTGTTTTGGTTGTACATTTATAAAGCCTTTTGGTGGATGTTTAACCCCTTGGGGTCGAAGAGGAAATAGATAAACTAAATTAGTGCAGAATACTTTTAGAGCTTTTTTGTTAATTTTTTTACTAGAAAAAGTGCGTTTGGGAATGGTCAATTATTAATTTCGCATACGTATTAATAGATATTCGCCACCTAGTATGTGGCTCATTGAGCAAAAATATTAACTTCACACGTATTTAACGCCATGCAAAAGTTAATAAGACAATTATATTTAACATATATAGACAAATTGTATCCTGTTGCTTAACTAGTCCAGTACTGTTCAACATAAATTATTTTTATATTGTCTGTCGCTGTTTCTCTCTAGTAAATACGTTTCAGCTATTTGAAACGAAAGGTCGAATGTAAATTTCAGTATATTTTTAAATATATTTGTATTCGTAATGGTATAGCATTAAAATAAGTTGCACTTTATCCAATACCGATTTCTTTGTAGCTTTGTCAAAAATAGTATATTACATTTTCTTAATCTTTATGAAAACCATATCCTTTTGAAGAAAGTGTTTGCTTTAAAATTCTTTACACTTTAGAACTCACTGAATGCATTGGTGTTATAAACATTCAGCATGACTTTCCCTCATGCACATTTATGACAATTCGTAAGTATCGTCGTCTTATAAATGGTCATTAAAACGCGTTTATGTTAAAAGTGGTTAATTTTGTTTTGCTTTCGCAGATTTACTCTAAACGAAAATAACAAGCCTCCCCCTCATTCTTGATAAATGTCTGTTTCATAAAATAGTTTTTTATAGTAGCTTTAATTGCGTAATTTTTCTAAATATCGCTATTTTTACTTAGCATTCTTACGTTAGTACTCTTTTCGATCAAACGGGTAAGCCTCGTATCCGACAAAGATTGAAAAGATAATTTATTTTATGTTACCTAGGACTGTGATTTTTTATAACCACCTCTCGTAGTCATCTTCATTTAGTAATTAAAGGGTTACTGTTTTGGGTAATTAGCTAACAGCACAAAAGACAAATCTTTCTTTATTCAATAATCCTCAATATTTTGCTCTGCCATTGAGAGCTTCATTAGGAGTGAGCTATAATTTGACTGTAACGGTTAAGAACCTGTATATCAAAACACTGTTAATAAACCTACACATATTACAGTTGAGGCACGTATAATTAAATCATACACGCTGATTGTTCGGTTAAAAGATACATCACATCATCGTATAATAAAATATTATAAGAATTCTAACACATTAACATTATTATAAAAGTTGAAATTTGGTTAATTACAAAGACATAATATGTGGATCTGATAAAACACAAGAGTGGGTAAAAAGGTTTCCTCAAAAGTTGGTACTAATTGTCGGTAAATTTGCAACTTCTAGAAATTATTGAAATTTATTATCAGTGCGTGTTGCTAAAGCAATCCCATGGTTACCTGTTGAATAGATAGGAGTAAATACTACTTCGAGTTTGGTTATCCGCATTGAAATGAATTAAATTTTTATTTTTATTAATGCGAAACATTTCTAGGAATGCCTTTTTATCATTATTAGGTTCAATGTTAGAAAAATTTTGGATTTTTGTAACATAAGATGACAACGCAACACTATCTGTATTATTTTTATTATCATTTTTGTTCTAAGCATTTTTTTTTCAAGGTTGTTTTGTTTGCCCCACGTACTGACAATTACATTCGTTGCATGAGATTTGATAAATAATCCGATGATTTTTTTTTTCGATTTTATCATCCAATGTAGTTTAGGGTATTGTTATTACAACTTGCATTTATGAGCTTTTTATTATCACAAACCTTTCTTATTTTTTAATGAATGTCTTTGGTGCATATAAGGAAATCTACAATTTGTAGTTGTATTGTTAATATTATCATTATTGATGTTATTTAAGCTTTAATATGAATTATTGAATAGCCAAATAGTAAGAAGTTTCTTCAAATATTCTCTATTGCTAAGGAATATTGTTTAAATCTAGTCATTATTAATTTTAGAAGAATGTACAATTTGCGTTATTCTGCGTGTCATACCCACGGCCATGTTTCATTTATGAATGAAAGGTCGAATGGAAAATACATTTAAAAACCTTGAGAATTTGTTGTTTTCATATACTGATCTAATATGATTTGATTTTTAGGGATGCTGTTACCACGCAGTCTAAAAATGGTACAGAATTTTTAGTTTCAAAATGTGGATTAAACCAATTGCATTTATTTAAAATTTCCTCCGAACCGACCTTGGGTATGGAACACATGATACCGTCAACGAATTTTATGATAAATGGTACATTAAACGATAAAGTATCTAAACAGTTATCTAGAGTGTAATCCATAATAATAAGTGCTAATATGAGACTCGGTGGTGATAGCCCAGTCAACGAAGAAAAAATAAATTTAAAAATCGAAAAGTTTTCAAATTTGTTTATTAAAGTCTACTGTTCACTGTGTAAAAAGTCCTGAACAATTGGGGATGAGGAATCACCGCTATCTTGAAAAAAGTGTAGACTTACTCTCACATATCTTGTAGACGGTTTTTTATACAAAAAAAGGTTTAATAAAAAATTTCCTATAAAAGACTCCCAAATTGCAAGATCTTTGAGAAACTTATTACTAAATATAGTGCAGCGGGACTAATAGCTCTAATAATGTTCTCTAAGCGCGTATTAATAGGTTTGCTTAGCACTATGAAAATGTGTAAAAATCGTCTAGTAAATCAATACAATCTACATGCGACGATGACCTCGAATCCGTAATTGTCCCCTTATTTGTCTTTGTCACCACCGTTTCCATCGTCAACTGTACTTATCCCATTTAGGCAGTCTTCGTGGCAATTATTGAAAGCTCTTGTGCAAATAATCCCTGATTATTGGCATTCGCATATATCTATGGTATCTATGGCGATGAAACTTCGTCAGTTAACAGATTAGGAATATTCAAATCTTGAATTTAAATGCTTTTTCAAACCATTTCCTCCAACTTTCAAACGTTTATAGCAGAATAAGGTCCAAGATCTTCAATTTTCTTTGTTAATAAAACTATAGAATTTTACTCTATCCTCAGCAACAATAACAGACGTTGTTGGGGTTATAAATCTAATGCCTCCCATAATATGAAATGTGTTTAAACGATCAACAGTTGTTACGTTAAAGTCGGCGTTGTCAAAAACAATTAACAAAATTATCCGGCTAGAAGTTTCGGTTGAGCATGATAGATAGGTGACGTATCGAAAGTTGCGGATCATGATAAGAGAAATATAAGCCCAAAGTGAAATAAAATTTACAACATATTTATACCCATGTTTTCTATACCAAAGCACAACAAGATTATTTGCACAGAAGCCAAACAAAGGCGATCTCATTACCGAAGTACTAGCGTGGGCTATTGAAATGCATTTTCATTCAGTAAATTCATTATTCTTTTTCCTTTTCTGATAGTTCTTTCATCCTCCCGAGCAACATACCCCGGCCAACTCCATTTCAAGCTAGCAATCCGGTGTACTATATGTGTCACTTTTGTTCGTTGACGAACCACGCCGTTTCTTATTGTGTCCTTTGATACTAACACCAAGCATTGCCCTTTTAATTTGACTTTGGGCTACTCTCTTAATCTTTTGGCACTTTATTGGTTAGGTAGTGTTGCAACAGCCTCTGTGACTTACTACTGGTAATATGCAAAAGTCGAAGTTCTTTCTTTTTAGATAAATTGCCACTTCAGCCTAGCCTAATACGTGATAAAATTTTAACAGCCTAATTACATTTTCCCACTTTTATTTGAAGTGATGTATTTGACGACAGTCTCCAGATTGACATCTTTGAGGGTAACTTATTTCACGTCTTGTAACATAATCTTCGTCATGATCAAGTTCATTTGGAGTCATACCTGTTGTGCGACTTAATTTAATTGAACCAGCATCGTTTCTAATTCATCCACATCTGAGTTTATAAGCACTATACCTTCGGCGAAGAAAATATTTAAATATTTTTGATCAACGTATGTGCCTCTCTCACATTTGTTGCATTTCAGTTACTCAAAACCATGAAATTGAAGACAAAAATGAATAAGACGCTTTTATATGAAATTGGTCGATCTTTCATTTTTTATACTTTTTTTATGATAAACGACCGTTTACCAGATATTTGCGAAGGATCTAAAATTCCTACACCTTTTTCAAGACGACGGTGGTTCCCCACTCCCAATTGCTGAAGACTTTTTACATATTTAACAGTAGGGCTTGATAGACATCTTGGCCAAATTTAAAAATTTTCCAATTTTTTCTTTAATCGAAAAATGGACTTGCTTGGGCTATGAACTCATGAGCGCTCCAAAAATTTGTTTCAATGCTATTTATTTACCATAAAATATCTAATACAAATTGATAATTTTGGTTTTGAAATGTCTACTAAATGCAAATTTTGATCAATTATATTAGTGATGGGCTTATTCGAATGAAAAATAACCGGTTATCCGGTTATTGAAATAACCTTGTAACTCGGTTTTCGTTCCAAGTATTCGAATGAAAAATAACCTCATCCTGATACGTACTACGTGCCGTATCTCAGCGACCTGCGAGTGATGGAAATTCTGTAAATAATACGTCATTCATAAACTCATAACCATAAGCAAGGCAGATTGTACTGAAAACACCATTTGGGCGTCTCGCTCTACAGTTTTCTCCCTTGCTTCCTTGCCGGCTGAGGCTCGCGGTCGATCCATCGTCATATGATATGGACATAAATGAATTTTTTGCCGCCTTTAACCCGGCCGATCGATAAACATAAACTTTTTACCACTGTTTTTATTGCGATTAGCAAGCAGTCCCGCATATTTCTTTCTTTCTACACTTCTTAATAAATACCTCTTAATTTCCAATACATAACACATAATGTACATATTATGTTTTGGTTGCAGATCGGACGAATGTAGGAGTACTCGAGCTAATGCAGAATAGCGAGTCGTAAAACTCATACAAATACAACAACATAATATTAATTATATTATTATAAATCGCCAGCAATCGAAAACAATAAAGGTGTATCCAGATATATTTCATTCATATCCACAATTACTTATTGCACAAACTCCTTAGAAATCAAATAAAAATCATTTATACAATTATTATAATTAACGATTAACTGAGTTCCTCTGCTATCTGCAAGTTACGATGCCGATGCAGATGACGCTGAACCGCGTAACCGACAAACCGGCGAAATCGAAACGAATCGAGAGCCAAAATTTATTCGAATGATTAATCAAATAATCATTCGGTTATTAATATCATTCGAATAATTCGGTTATGAAAATTGTCCGGTTATGCCCATTACTAAATTATATCATTCAATTTCAATGGAATATTAATGCACAGTTGCACTACATCACAGGAACTGATACCATGGCTGTCAGGTAACTGATAGTTGTTCAATCTATCAGGAAATTGAAAGGTTGCCGTTATCCTTAGTACGATTTTAATGAAAATTTCTACAATTAATTTTGAGAAACTATAAGTAGGAGAATTTATGCCAGCGATGGTCGAGCGCAACGGAATATTCAGTTTATATATTTTGGATAACCCATACATTTTTGGTGGAATCGAGTTGTAAATCAAGAGGTTTTTAGCAGGACCAACGTCAATGGAGTTCATTATTTTTCTTTGGACAACCTTTTTTATAAATATTTACATCGATTAATAACTCATTCAGTTTATTAGCGTATTCTTGTTTATATACTGCTACCGTAGTAGTGCCTTGATTAGCTCTAGTGCTAATAAGTTCAAGGTGTTCTGCTGAAACGTTTTTATTGTTATTATTGACTACATTTAATTCTTTATTTTGACTGCTATTGTTTAAATAATGAATGATTAAATTTGTCATTTGTAAATTGATTATATAAATGACAAAATTAAATTTCTCAATGAAAACGTAAGGACTTTATTAAATCTATTTGCAAAAGCAAACTGTGCGAATTATCAAGCAGTTTACTCCATGAAAGAAATCGAACACTAAGTCGGTTAAAAAAAAAAACAAAACATCGAATGCATTATGATCATTATAAACAATTAAGTAATCACGTTGTAGATGCTATTAGGAGAGAAAAAAGCTGACTATCGTAAATTATTTGCAGAAAATTCAAAGTTTTCTTTTTGAAAAAAATTATCCCAATATTACAAAAACAATCAATGAACATTAAATTCCCTTTCGCCTTAGCTGACGACAATAAAACAAACGACTTTTTTATCGATTCCTTGTCTAAGTCAAACATCAGATTAAATAATGATGGAGTTAGGTAGTTTTATTCTAATAATATTAAAAGTTTTGTTAGCACGTTTTTCGAATTTAAGCCATTCCATGATGTTGACATTTTAAAAATTATGTTCACAAGAAAAACGAATTCTGGTTACGACGGAATTGGAATAAATGTAACTAACTTGTGGATTCCATTTCTATTGCCAATTATGACCCATTTTATCAACTTCTGTTTAAATAATTCAATCTTTCCTAAGGTTTGGAAACAGCCTATGGCAAGTCCTGTTCCAAAAATAAACACTCCTACAGCTATTAAGAACCTGAGACCTATTAGCATTTTACCTACGTTATCCAAAATAATAGAAAAAATCATTACTTAATTCTGACTACGGATTCGGGTAAAGTAACAGAACTTGTTTTATTAGATTATTTTAAACCATTCGATATAATTTGCCATAAAATGTTCTCATCAATACGTCATTTCATTGGTTTGCTACCAAAGGCAGTTGCTCTTTTATGCAATTATTGAACTGATCGCTGCCAAGCTGTGCAGATCAACAATAAAGTTTCTAGTTTTCGTAATGTAACCTCGGGGATTTCCCAGGGTTCAATTCTTGGGCCTTTGCATTCTACGATTTACATCTACCATTTTCAGTTTGCGATTAACTCTTGTAAATGCATTTTTACGCAAATGATTCTCAAATTAGCTATTTATGCAACAAGTGCTAAAAGTCGACGTTTATGCACGAGACATGAAAATTATGAAACGAAGCCGAAGGCTGAGTTTCATAACATGTCTCGTGCATAAACGACTTTTAGCACGCGTTGCATACAATATTTTATCTACGACCTTAATTTTACCGTTATTAATCTATAAATATCGATTTAACAAAGGTTTGCATCTGCGACACTTTTAATTTATGTCATAATAAACAGTAGGCCACGCCGCGCGGGCAATTGTTTACCACGCCAGTAATGTCAAGGTGAGGTGCGAAATGTAATTATTGATACTCCCCATCCGACTGTATTGTAACGTTTATTTATTTATGACAGTTTGTTTTTACCATCTTATTTATATCACAGTGACCAGAGTTAATTAATTTATTTAAACATGATCTTGGCAACCTAAGGGATTAGAGCAGGAGCGGATTGTTGCTCGAAATGGCTCGCATGACATTGCCCCCTCCTTAAGAGATAGTTCCCCCTGGAACTTTTACGGAACTGGAACGGAATGGTTGTATTTGCAACTGAATCCTCTTCTACAATTTCCAGTTGCATGGAAGTAACAAGGGACGGTCCTTGCTGTAACCTGGACACTGGGCGAATAGCTGCAGACCAGTATTTGGACTTCGGTATCTTGGAAGATTACTTCCACCATGTTTCGAACGATTCTCCAATCCAGCTGGTTGCACTCTATCTTCGGCATGGCTAGTTTCTGCACGTTGGACTCCAATACGTGCTCCCTCAAATTAAGTAATGCTTCCCATACATCATGATAAGTGGATTGATCGTAGAAAGTATTCTTTGTAACCAGATAGAAAAGGTAGCGTGATCCATCTTGAAGTTTCAAGGCTTTTCCAGGGACTGGTAACTGACCTTGAAGTTCTGGTAATCGACCAAACTTGTTTCGGAAAACGGATGCCAGTCCTTGTGCGTCGTTGATACTGGCGGAAATGCTATGGGCCAACGAGTAGTCTTCTGGAAGCGTGAGCAGATCTTGCTGTTGCTCAAAGGTAACACCATATCTTGCTTTCCCGGTACCTCCATATGCACCCATAAATTCTTCAAAGGCAAGGTCAGGTGTTTCTTGGAGTTGGTTTACTTCTTCTTCTTGGTCATGGTCACCCTCAAATGGAGCCAGCCGGTTTTGATGCACTACCTTCGGTTTTCCGTTTGGAATCTTGCTTATACGGTAAATGACGTCATTAATTTTTTTCTTGATAAGGTACGGACCTTCCCAAGACTTTTGTAGCTTTGGAGAATAACCCTTCTGTCTTCTTGGGTTATGGAGCCAGACTTTGTCGCCTTCCTTGAAACATCCTTCTGTGGCTTGGATACCGTACCGTTTCTTCATCCTATCGCTGGCTATTTGAAGATGCCAGCGAACCAACTCATGCATATCGTCCATTCTTCTTCGCAAGCGGATCACATAGTCTTCACCAGCTATATCTTCTCCAGGTCGGCATCCAAACTCGAGGTCGCATGGTAGTCTCATCTCACGACCAAACAGGACTTTTGCTGGTGTTTGACCTGTCGATTCATTGACGGCGGATCTATAGGCCATTGCGAAGAGCGAGAGATACTGATCCCAATCTCGCTGATTATTGGACACCACTTTTGACAGGTATTTGCCAATGGTCTTATTCATTCGCTCTACCATTCCATCCGACTGTGGGTGCAATGCTGTAGTTCTTGTTTTCTTCATGCCTAGTCTGTCACATATTCCTTGGAAAAGCTGGCTTTCGAAATTTCTGCCTTGATCACTGTGGATTTCCAAGGGCACTCCAAATCGACTGATAAACTCTCTTATCAACACGTCTGCAACAGTTGCGGCCTCTTGATTTGAAATGGCGTAGACTTCCACCCATTTAGTGAAATAATCCATAACCACCATCATATATTTGTTACCATTCTCGGTCATGGGGAATGGTCCAGCAATATCTAAGGCGATCCTCTCGAATGGACTTCCGACGTTGTATTGTTTCATGGGAGCTTTCCTTTTTCGATGAAGTCCATTACTCGTAGCACAGGTAATACATTTCTTACACCAGTCCTTTACATCATCGGAACTGTTCATCCAATAAAACCTTTCACGAACCCTCTGAAGGGTTTTCTTAACACCGAGATGTCCTCCTGATGGACTGTCGTGTAACTCACGAAGTACTTCGGCTACTCTGGCCTTTGGAATAACCAACTGTTTTCTGTTTTCAGAACCATCATCATTTTCGAGTATTCGCTTTAATAAGCCTTCTTCCAGGATAAAAGAGTCCCACTGAGCCCAATATGACTTAACTACTGGAGAGAGTTTTGACACTTCTTGCCAAGTAGGTCGACGATTTTTCTCTTTCCATTGTCGCATTCTCTTTAACACGGGATCGTTCTCTTGTTCTTCTCTAATTTTATTAGGTGCCCACTCATCGTTAACTACAGTTGTTCTTAGTATTGCAGTGTCTTTGGATTCTGTTCTGTTGCAGTGGGAGCACTCTGCTTGCGCGGTACTGTCCTCATATGCATGAAGAAATACCTCTTCGGCACCAACTTTAATCACTCTGTTCTTAAAATCCAACTGGAAACCATGTAAGTTCATTACGTCTATTCCTAATATAACATCTTCTTTGATATCAGCAACAATGACAGTATGAGTAAACTTTTCTGTACCAATTCCTAATTGAACCTGGATTTCCCCATGGAAGAAGTTAGCACTTTCACCTGTGGCAGTTCGCAGTCGCAATCTTGTTGGTAAAAGTCTCTTGCGGTTATTTATAGTGGTCGGTCGTATAATGGTTCTGGTCGCTCCAGTATCCACCAACATTATATACTTTCTACCATTTACTTCGCCGTCTACGTATACACTATCATCGCGACATTTCAAAGAGGCTATCAGAATGAGAGGGTCTTTGGAACGGTTCTGGGTCGAAGCTGCCCCCCCTAGGCCGACCCGTTCTAGTTTTCCTGCTGCGTGGTTTCTTGATTGGTAGTGATCCTAGGGCGTTTACACGAGCTGCGTACATGTCCGATCTCACCACAATGCCTATTAGTAAGGCTTTTTATCATGTTAACCAGTTGGTCGAATTTATCTTCATTTTCTTCTTCTTTTACGGTCCTTACTTTACTGTATCCACCGGAAGCCTGCGTAGCCGCCTCGTATTCAAGAGCAGCGGACAAGACATCGACCAATGTTTTGTGACGAGCTAAACGGAGTGTTCTTTGCATTTCAAGGTCACGGAGTCCATCCAGAAATGTTTGGACAGCCAAACATTCCATCATTTTTTCTGGAGCTGATGGGTAGGCAAATCGTACCAACCTGGCAATATCCACTTCATATTCTTGAAGGGTCTCGTCTCGCTTCTGTTTGCGATTCTTTAACTGTGATTGGTACACATGCTCCAAGTGTTCGTGGCCATATCGCATGGTTAATCGTTTTTTAAGTTGTTCAAAGTCATCCGTCTCTTCAACAGGTATGGTCTGAAGAATATCCAAAGCATCTCCTCAAAGGGCAATGGTCAGATTTACTGCCTTTTCTCTTTCAGACCATTCGTTCGCTCTTGCAGCTGTTTCGAACTGTTTTAGGTAATTGGTCCACGACATCTTTCCGTCGAAAGTTGGGGCTTTAATACGAGCAGAACTTCCAATTCCTTCCAATTTTGGTTTTGACTCCACCTTAGAGCACTTCATTTCATCGTCCTCCATCTCTTCTGTATTTTCCACAACTTGTCTGTCGGTTTTCTCCATTTCCTCTATTTTCTTCTCCATCTCTTTTATTTTCTCCTCAACAGAAGACATCTTATTTTTCACAGAAGAAATATCAGAAGAAATTTCAGTTTTCATACAAGACATATCTGAAGCTACCTTACTTTCTAAAGCAGAAATATCAGAAGAAATTTCAGTTTTCATAGAAGACATTTTATTTTCCAAATCGGAGGTAATTTCGTTTTTCATAGAAGTCATATCAGAAGAGATTTTTTTTTCTAAAGACAAAATATCGGAAGAGATTGCAGAAATTATAGCAGACGTACCATCCGTAAATAGAAACGTTTCGGGATCCAAACCCTCACTTTCTATTGCTTGTCTAAGTCGAGCTGCCAACTCTGGTTTCTTTCCTGTTGTTTCCAGTTCACGATCTTCTAATTCCCGTCGCAATTCGGTCACTTTCAAATCACTCAGTTTTCTAGACATTTTTACACACTATTTATTTAAAGTATCCGACTTCTGACACCAATGTAACGTTTATTTATTTATGACAGTTTGTTTTTACCATCTTATTTATATCACAGTGACCAGAGTTAATTAATTTATTTAAACATGATCTTGGCAACCTAAGGGATTAGAGCAGGAGCGGATTGTTGCTCGAAATGGCTCGCATGACAGTATTCATTTCATAATGCTTTAATTATTTCAAAAACGCTTTACCTGTAACGCAGTGAAACAAGCTAGCGCTAAAAGGCCTACTTTTAGTAGTGGTCGTAGATAAATATCTTTCTTTTAATGTTTACCAAGCCGATCGCGCTAGACTATTAATAAACGAAGATTTGGAGCACCTTGCTAATTTTTCGTTTAATCACTCGCTTAAACTTAATGCAGATAAGTCAGCTGTGATATTCTTTGGTAAGAAACGTGATGTGCAGATTGTTAAAAATAATGTAGTTTTAAAAATTACCAATGTTGTAGTACCAGTTGTTGACTCCGTTAAAAACTTAGGTTTAACGTTAGATTCAACACTACTTTTTAAAAAAACTCGTGTCAAAATGTAGTCAGAAAGTTCAGTACAATCTGCTGTCGATTTTTGAGAACCGTCATATTGTCATTCAATAGCTTTGCCATATAATTTGTTGCATATTTTCGTGCATTTAGTATGGTCACCTTTATATTGGCGAGTTTTGATGCTTTCAGTGGTTTGGTTTTAGCACATAGTATCTGTTGTTCTGTGGCGTGTTCAACTTGTTGACCAGCAGATATAAAGTTGGTTGCTTTAAACTTATTTAACTAAATAAGTTTTCCGCTGACGGTCAGAATGCCTCATAGTCTCTGATACGCGAAAAATAACAGCGAACAAACGATTTACAAAGCTAAAGTAAGACTGAACTTTCTAAAACTATTTTTAGTGAATATTTAGAACCCTCAAAAATTCAGGACACACGGTGAATTTTGTAATTAGTGGTTATTGCATAGTTTATCAATAATTTGCAACTATTCGAAATTTGAGTGACAAAGGAAAACTGAGCTCTTGACTGATTAATTCTAGGAACTGTAAATATATTTTAGACAATATAATATTGATAAAGTCTTGGGTATAAATTCATCGCTAAAAATAGCAGAAGTGACAATTTTCCACCTGAAAATAGTAACGAATGCAAATTAGTTATTGCTATCTAGATTTCGTGCACAAGGTATTTAACTTCGATGCTAAGCACGGTTTTGTAAAAAAAATAAAATAAAAATGGCTGGAGACACTTATAAGAAAGTTTCGCCAATAGCCTATCTGAATCTAATCATTTAGCTAAACTACTGAAAACTTATTTACGAAACGAGCAATATAAAAATACCTAGTTTTAGCAACTGCACAACTATGAAACATTATTTTGTGTAATAAAATACTCGCACAAAGTGGAAAGAAATTAGAGTAATGATTATATTTTTGTGCAGAAGTTTCATAATTATTTATAATGTTAACAAATGGTACAGTGCATAATTTACTTATCCTCTTCACTGTTGCTGTTTACAGCCTTGTCTATCTCAATATCAATTTCGTTTACATGATTGTTTCAAAACCTGTTCCCCAGTCGCTTTTTACATAAAATTCTCCATATTTTCATATTTTTTATACACTGATAATGCTCTTCGTTTATTAGGCATGATTGGCCTTTCCTCGCTATACAGGGTGAGCCACAAAATTTGGGGGCGGCAACCCAATACACACATTTCATAGCAACATAAATAACTAATATTGACCGAAAAGACATCGCTCGAAGTTTATGACATTAAAACAATTGATAGTTAATACCGATAGCTGTAATATTAAGGGCCAGTGATATGGCTTTTTATATGATGGGTCGGATACTATTTGCATTTCTCTTGCAAGCTTTACATGTTTTAATGTTAATAAGCTTAATTGTGAAAAAGCCTTTGAAAAACATTATTTTCCTGCTTAAGCCTGAAATTTGGTTTCGATAGCGACCGTTTTTACAAATTTTTGCAATTAAAGGAGTTGAAAAACTTTTCGGAGAAATTTGTCCCTTTTTTCTTTGTATGTATTTGTCGATTTGTGTGCGCGTTACCAGTAATTGACACTGAGCTATCGCGTAACTATACATCAGAGTGATTTAGTGGAACAGTTGTGGACTACCGACACTGGGGTCGCGAGTTCGAATCTCGGTCTGGACACTACTCTTTTTGGTTATGATTTTTCAACACCAAACGCCGTACAAAACAACGCAGAAGTGGGTAAATTCAACCCATAGAACGTGAGTGGAACGCTCTTCGACAGTAATTCTAATTTTTTTTTCAAAAGTGTATCATATTTGAGAAGCGTCGCGTCGGTGACTCTGATTGAAGGAAATATGGTTTCTATTTGAAATTTTTATTGTCTTGCCTGGTATGCAATAATAAAATAGAAAGGTTTTTTTACTTGTCTCCTTTCCATAACTCGACACATTGATTTTTTTTAAATCGAAAATTGCCTCGATGCAGCTAACACATTTTCTAAGCAGATTTTTTTGAAAGTCGTAATTACAGTAGAGTTAGACGGCAATTAATCTAAAGCAGTTTGAGGTTAGATCCATCACAAAATGTAGTAGGTAGTAAAATATTGACCTGGGAACTTCAGCTGACTATATAGAAGCAAACTAAAACTTTGTACACAGTTAAAATTAATTATACCATCTAGCACAACTAGGCAAACTAAGTTTTGATTCTATCACAGTTTTAATTTTAGAGAACCGTTTAGCAGATATCACACGTTACTGGAAAAAAGTTGTTTACAAATTCAAATCAATGATAAATTTACATAATTTACTACGAATTTGGCAGATGTAACAACCACAAATTAATGTGTATGGTTTTACTACTATTCTAATTAACTATAAAGAGTATATGGGTCTCGAATCTTTTGTAGTTGTTCTTGCAACGATTTTTTGCGGATTTGTCAGTAAAGTATTCCGACATTCTTGTAATCCATTAAAATCGTTATTTTATTGTTATGTATCACTGAAGTGCTGGGTTTAAATTTGTGTCACTTTATATTGTGCGATTTTATCTTGTATCTCGTTATAGGTTTTAAACACGTAACATTTTTGACACTGAAAATAGCTTACTTTATAGAATGGATTGATAAAATTTCCATTAGCATTTTTTCTGCTATTCCAGATTTTTATCAAAATAAGCTGACCGACCAGTTGTTTGAAATTGTATAAATTATGACTGATTCCTAACGAGGTGACAACAGATTTATCGCAAATTTATTTGACCTTTGTTGTTATTATTAATTGGTTTTGCTATCAAAATGTTAAAAGAACATACAGTTTTTATAATAGGCGATAATTTCGAAGTAGACCACGGTTGGGCAATAATAATTGGGAGTATTCTCGACTATTAAATAATGATTTACTTCTTTGTGGACCGCGTTTTAACAAAAGGCAATTGCAACCCGGACAAACCCAAACTCTAGGCGATTTGTTGTTATGGGAGAGGATCAGGCAAGAATTCTGAAGATTATTCAAGTAAATAAAATAAAGCAAATCACAAAAGGGCGCCATTCGTTAATTACGACAACAATGACTCGTAGTTCAAATAAACTCACTTACAGTGTACCCTTGCAGTTTAGCTTATACTTAAAAAAACGAGCAGGTATCGGCAGGTCAAATAAAACATAATACCAGTAGTAAGGAACAATAACGAGGCTTGATTATCTTCAATTGCGTGAATATAGTTGCACAAAATAACAATATTAAAATAAGTAGCATCCTGGACTCATAATCATTCAACCAGGCTCGTCAATTCATAACGACCAAGAAAGTTACATGTAATATATACAAAAGCTACATTACGCAAAGAAAATAAATTAAAAAATTTAAATAGTGGAGTCGTAGAGCTACGTTGTAGGATTAAGCAAAAAAATAATTAACCAACTGTATAAACTGCAATTCAATATGAAATTGTGCTTTTTAAATATCACGCAGGGTTAAAAATGCATTTCATAGGGTAAAACCTAGTAGCAGGAACCGATGAGCGAAACATTCATCCTAACTGAAAGCAGCCTATGAGCGCTTGTCAATAAGCTAATCTCTGACTTGAATTACGATGCGTGTTTGTTGAGATGTCGTCGATGAAACAGTGCAACAAAGATAAATATATATCATTTTCGCTGTTCGCTTTAAGTTCTAAGAAAATTCTCTTTGCGCTAACTTGACTCACATATCACAAATAAATGCAAAAGTCGTAAAAGAAAGCTAATGATTTGGCGCAGCCAGGATTAATCGAAGGACGAAAACAAAGTTCTCAAAAACTCTAGATTCGAGATCCGTTGATGAACAAAAGGCCTTCAACCTCCGAGAAACAAATTCCAGTTATAACCAGGACAAAATTATACATGCTGGCGCTGAGAGAATGTAGCGAAACGAGCTTAGGAGGTACTAGTGTTATTCTAGCGGACCTATAACACGAATCGTTTAATTAGTAACGTTACATCAAAGGGAAAAACTTTAAGGTTAAGAGCGGCCCAAACGTACGCGCGCAATGAAAATAAAATTCGCATGGTCTGCATCTTGGTTGACATTGAAGCGACGCCGGCATTAGAAAAGTTGGGAGTACTTCCTAGTATTAAATGGGTTTTGAATATATCATGGGGAACAAGTCCCAAAACGGCCTCACGACACAAACTAAATCGACCTAGCTCGCCGAAGCGCAAAATAGAAGTGCCTCTAGGTCCAAAATCCGCAATTTTTTATTTAATCTCAAAACTAATTTATCAAAATTCTATTAAGAAGGATTTTGTAGCAGTCTATAACATATTATTCAAAACAATTAGGTATAATGTTGTGGTGTAATAATACACATACCTTCAAAGCTCCAAAGACTCATTTAAGAAATTTAAGTGATCATGCTATATTATAGGTATACGAGGTCATTGTTCAAATAACATATGAAAACATGCCTGCCTTTGTGGTGCCAAAGCTAACGTTGGCGATTTTTATTTCTCAAGTAGCAAAATAATATTACATTTCAAAAATATTTTTAAAACTGCCAAGTGCAGCTTTCTCTCGAATCTTAAGAAAACTTGAAACTACCATTTTCACTTTTCATCGCCCCTTGACAGCCGAAGTTTTCAAAATAACGACACGATGTCTAGAAAGCTAGCGATTTTTGCATGCTTTAAATCACGTCCACCGCTAGCACCAAATAATACCATTACTTTAGTAGGTATTCAACGAGTTCCAAATTGTGTGTATTGCTCAAGGTCGACTATTCAACGTTTCCGTTATTATTCGATACAATCGCTTTTGAAAACAAACTAATATTATGGGCTCCAGACCTACATCCTCATGCTCGAGCTTATAACCGAATAATATTTGTATTACGTGTCGATATCTGTATTGTTGTGGCCGCACTCGCTTTTTCCAAATAAATTCGGCTGGCAACGCTATATTTTTATGAGTTGCGCAACGGAAAATAGCATTAATATTATAGTATGGAAATTAAGCTAATTTAAACTTGTGGAATTGCTTGAAATAATGACAGCAAATAGTTCTCGTTATGGTCTAAACTGAAAGGATTTTTGTAATAGGTTAAGGTTTGACCCAGAGTCGAAGGGAACTTTAATTTATTTACCGTGAAAAATTATTACATGAACGATAGTTGTAATTTTATAATGACATTATTGATATTTATTTCTATGGTACGAGGTAGAGCTTTATCACGCAGATTTAATTAATTTCTGGATTAACTTTTAAGGTCAGGTCTTGAAGTCTTCTGTATGTTCTAATGATGGCATATTATCTGGAATGAAGAAAATCGAAACCTATGTTACAATAGTAATGAAATCTACTATTTGAAAATTGTACAAATTTCTAATAGTGCTTCAATAAAACTGTGAAGAATTTCAGATATTGTGCTTATGGTTGTTTGTTGTATGTTTACCTTACACTCGATTTAAAATATTTTCTAACATCTTAGGAAAATGAGGACATAACCTTAATTCCTATTATATCAGGTTCTCAATTAATTAATTACATAAAATTACGTCGTTTCCAGCATGAAGCTTTTTAAATGACTTGTAGAGGAACAAAGAAAACTATTTTATCCAAGCCAACATTTCGGAAAGCTGTATTGTTTTCTCAAAACAAACTACAATGAAGTTTACAGTTATAGAGAACTACAACAAAATGTGCTTCACTTACGAAAAGTAAGGTTAGCACTTTATAATTGGCAATATAAACAGGCATATCTTGTTTGGTACATGAGGTTAAAGGTTAAAATAATGCTTAAAGTAAACCTATTAATTGATTCATGAATTATAGATTGAAACAATTTAATATTCATGTATAATAAAAATTGCCAGACAGTGATACGAGAGAATTTTGCATAGTCAGTAAGGTTTGCGGAAAGTTCGTTCCCCAAATTTCGTTCCCCACATTTCGTACCCCAAATTTCGTTCTGGGGATATTTCGTCTCCCCACATCTAGTACCCGGAAACTTCGTTCCTGAGCGAGCTCAATTTGTCTCCTAGATTACAGGGTGTTGAAAAACGAGTACAGAGAATTTTAAGAAAATTTTCAGTTTTTCAAAAACAAGTCGGCCTTTTCAGGTAAACTACTCTTAACGAAGTAGTTGTTGTTCACAATGAGAAATTATGGCCCTATAAAAAATATTAGGAAGATACGTACTTAGATTAAACCGTCATTTTTAATAAATACAATTTTTTCTATAGCTCATGTTAAAGTGTGCCTTTTTCAACTCAAAACAAAAGGTCAAATTTTACTTTAACAGCAAGGGTAGATAAAGTAACACTTTAACATCAAGGATAGATAAAGTAATTTATTTTTTTAACTTTTGTTTAAATTAAATATGACAGCTTCGTATTATCGTAGCAACCCAATCTAGCTGCTGACAGTTTGAAATGTGATTGACTGGCCTTATTTTCTTTTGAAATTGTTCAAGTTCTGACTATAGAAAAAATATTGTATTATACACGACGATAAAGTTATTTCTATCCACTCTTGAATCATTAACGTCTCGACTTCGTCTCGACGTTAAACAATTCACTCGTGGATAAAATTTAACTTTATCGTCTTGTATAATAAATTACTATTATTTTGTTCTTATCATAAATAAATAAATTAAAATATCTTTAATTTTCTAACTGTATTCCGATCGCTGCACTCGTTTTTTAACGCCTTTCCGGGTACGAGATATGGGGAGACGAAATATCCCGGGAACGAAATGTGGGGTACGAAATGTGGGGAACGAAATGTGGGGAACGAACTTTCCGTATCCCAGTCAGTAAACATGAGAATTACAAAGAAAAGTCATACAACAAGTAAAATAAAGTAAAACACTAAAGGGGTGTTGAGATTTTTGGACTACCATAAGTATTGATTTTTAATAAAATATGCCTGTTTATGTCCTTTGCTGTCAACTATGAAATACTAACCTCACTTTTCGCAAGCAAGGCACTTATTTTGTTAGAATTCTCTACAAATGTAAACTTCATTGCAGTTTGCTTTGAGAAACTAATTAAGCGTTCCGAAATATTGGCTTGGATAAACGAGTTTATTTTAAATTGCTGTCCTGAAGACCGAATCCCAATTATCTACTATTTTATTTATCAACCAGTCGTTCGTTGGAGTTCGTAGGTGAAGCTATCTTTCTACACTAAACTACTAGCCTATAGGGGAGTAACTTGAGTTTATTTAATACAGCACATCTAATTTTCCACATTGGCAAAGTAGTATTTTTATTATTCAATATGTAAAATTAATCATTGATTTCCTTCTTCTGATTCAAATATTATCGAAATGATAAATTGTAAATGCAAAATCCTTTTATAAGTGGCTCATACAACATTCTTTTGCAGTAGCACTTGTGCAGAACGTTCAGAGAGACGTCAGCGCACTTTTTTATGCTAATATTTAACGATTTAACGATTTAACGGCTTTAAACAGTAACAAACAAATTAATTGATGAACCGAATGCGGCTTTGCGAAGATCCTTATAAAAACTTATCTGCACTTAATGGAAAAAGGTATGCAATTTGTGTACGAACTAAAACACAATACTGACATTCTGTTACAGTATACAATTTTGTGACGAAATATGTAGTCTTTCAAAAGGGAGGAACATTAATTACTTCGTAAAGGTATTGTAATGCCTGTCAAATTGTTAATATAGGAAGAAATGGAAGTGCGTCATCGTTTACATAAAATGTGTGCTGCAACTGCTATCGGGTTCGTTTGATAGTATTTCCAGTTGGTGATAAACCCAGGCGAAGATAGTTTACATCGGTGGTAGTTCTAGGCAGATGTAAATCCACGTTAGTGATAATCCAAGTCGGTGGTATTTCACATCGGTGGTAGTTCATGTAAGTGGTAGGTAAGTACGGCAACTACAATCATAGACTCTTCGTACATGAATAATCTTAATCTTAGAGGGAATACACATCTAATGTGCTATCACTCTTTTAAAAACATCAATAAAAAACAGAATGAAGCTCAGTACAAAAATGAAGCGTTAAAGTGTCCTTTATGCCAGTTAAGAAGCCATGGGCGCGAAAGCAATTTAGTTGTTTACTTAAACTGTCGTGAGTAATCGATTAGTTGTCGCAACCAGTGTCCTTAGTCTAATTTCTGTTAAAGTAAATAAAACTAGCAAGTGCTATTTAAGGGGAGCTACAAATATTTCCTTAAACATTGAAAGGAAAAACTCAGTTTTTAGGGATACACTAGATATTTTGGTGACTATAATTGCTCTTGCACCAAGCTTCGAGCAACTGTCATAAATCTTTCGTCCACCTTCCTTTACGCTAAGTATCGCTACTTCTAAAGTATTCGCATTCAACTTCCACAAATGATATTTTAAAAGGAAAAATGTTTAGATCCATTCGGTTTAAACTAGTACATTTCTGAGATTTGTACCTTTAAGCGTTCTTAAAGCTAACACACTTTATAGCGTTGTCCTGTTGCTGCAGCAAACTATCGCGTTGGGTTTGCATGCATAAGTGCTACATAGCTACAGAAACAAGCATTCGCGATAACTGCCTCCGATATGCACATGCATAATTGCTCGTCGCAATTTACATTTTATCATAGATAATTTGCTCGGTGGCCCTTGAGGTCAGGCCCATTCTATTTTAATTAGTAGCGTAGACAAGACCTTCAGGTCGACCGTAAGCACAAACAACAATGATTCGCTTGGAAATTTCGCAAGCTCGTACATTTAACCAATGGGTTGATCTTCTAAGATTCTGGCAGACGCTTTGCAAACAAAGGCTCTAAGTCGCGGGCTCTGTTTGCAGTCGCAGATTATTGTCTGGGAAAAGATTATTTACAGATATCAGACATTAGAGTAGCATTTACTTGCATGAGGAGGCTTTCTACTTTCCGAGTTACTATAACCTAAACGTTAGACAACTAATACAATGCAATGTGTCTAGGATAAGAGTACACAGCAAGAGGATCTCGGTAGAATCGCTTAAATCAGTGAAGGCTTGCAGCGCCTTGAAAACTTCTTACATTTGTTTGCTGTAGCATAGGAAATCAGAAAATGTACCCTTAATCTGCGTTTTTCCGATAGAGGTCGATTATTAAGTTAGTTAGAACTAAAATGTTGTAACATTGCTGTGTCTCGCTGTAGCTTGTTTAGGTTAGTTGCAGTTTTTTTTCTTTCCCACTTCAACGGTCTACGTTGTGTCCTAAGCATTAGTCACTTAGTATATATGCTTAAACAAATAATAATTTGCCTAAATTTGCTTCATGCTTATAATATATACTATACTCGGATGAAGCCAACTAGAATGAAAAGTCCATAAATGATTACATTATTGTACAGAGCGACAAGACAAGAATGTCAGAGTTGAAGGGATGCCGGAGCTTTGCGCAAAGCACTATATGGTACGAGCGGAAAACTGGTAAAAAGCGCTAGAAAGCGTATTACATTCCAAAATTGATTTATAACAATAAACCACACCAAAAGTACCTCCATCTAGCTACAGTGGGACAGGGGCACGGTTCTATTTGGAAATCGTGGTTGTTCATATCTAAACCACTTAAGAAGGGACGTCGAGAGTAGTCAATTATTGTTATTCGGGTGTTACTTGATTACTATTCTTACCGTCAAAGATGACTGGCATTCTCTAATCCAGAAGAAAATTACCTCGAAAAAGGGATGGTTTAGATTGGTAAAGCTGTGGACTTAACTGGGTCTCCACCTGTTAAAGTTTAATGTGCATTCAGTAGAAGCAAGCACATTATACAGCAATACGTATATTGAACACACAAGAATACAGGCAAAATATTCATTCGCAACTGTTACTGTCTGCTATGCAATTTATTACTATCTGAAGAAAGAGGTCCAAAGTTAACGTCGCGGTTACGGGATATGCTTTATCAAACATACTAGGCAGGTCATAATGCAACTTTCTATTGACAACATTCGAGGCCCTCCCTGAAGGGAAGATCTGGAACTGGTATCCGTGAAGTGAGCACTCAAATAACGCACATAATTATACTGATAATTTTCTCCTAATGATATATTTCTATAGGTAACCTCCAGCTACTGCAGAAAAACCTTTATCTCCATGTATCAACAATACCGACTCGAAGGCAAGGCAAGCCTTGAGTTAAAAGTAGTAGAGTGTTTAGGGTTCCAGCTGATGGAATGGGAGGGCTTCCTATAGACCTGATAGTAGATATACGGGAATTCTGATCTGAGACACGTGTGACCCTTAATGATGTTCATCGAAATGACAGAAATATGGGAATTTGTACCTAGGAATGTTTTGTAAGTACAAAAAATCCGACTCCGAAATTTCTTTGGCGTCCGGTGTGAAGCAACCCACTCGCGGGACGAGATCGACCGTATTTAAGTAGTAATGATGGCAAGATTGCAAGAAAGTTTACAACAGTCGATTGAGAAAACTGCAGAGAAAATTGAACAAAAAGCTGAGGAAAGTAAGAAGAATCCAGAGGAAAGGGAAGGTAGGTTTCAAGCAACAATAGAAAGAACTACAGAAGAGTTGAAAAAGGAATTGCAACAGTCAATTGAGGAAAAGGTACAGGAAAGAGAAAGAAGATTGCAACAGTCAATTGAGGAACAGGCCGAGGAAAGTGAAAGAAGATTGCAAGAAAATTTACAACAATCGATTGAGAAAATTGCGTTTTTTTTATAAGTGAAAAATTGCGAGTGTCTGAAGGTAACTATACTGCAAACCGAGGAAGTGCTTCGAAAATTAACTCAGGAAAAACAAGGTGTAGGATGTGTTCTATGTGTAACAATAAGTTTTTTGACAGGAGGGCGATATCAAAGAAAACCAAATTGGTAGTCGTTAAAGTAGGAATAGTGCAGATAATGACTTAAGTAGTGAATACTGAGTAATGGGTAGTAAGCAGAAGAGAAAGCTACAAGCAATGGAAATTGAGTTTTCATGAAAAGTGGAAGTCGTAATAAAATGAGACTGAGCTGGAAAGCAGAAATTACCTATACAGAACGATTTCAAAGTTTAGCAGCTCAAAATATAGTGGACGGAAATCAGATCCCATGGCTTCGACATGTATTGCGAATGTACAAGAAGCAGCTATCGAGATAAATCCGGGAAGGAAAATTGGAAGTAACAAATGCAACCGACAGATTTAGATAGACACGGACAGGACAGATTCAGACCATACTAGGAAACGTAGGAGTAAAATAGGGAGAAATGAATGGAGAAAGCTACATCAAATCTGAAGTGCAACAATCCCTACATTGCGTATGCAGTAGAAAAGGTTTAGACGAAAGAGAGCGAAGAATAATTAAACTTTATATTTGTCTTTATAGCTTTTCAGGTATTGGTATTAACTTTCCTATTTTAAATATACGCCGAAGACGGTTTTGACAATATTAAAAGGATTTTTTCTGTTTTTATTGGTAGACCTATGTTTATACATAACCGAGTTATACACTATAGCAGGTCGTACTTTGTGTAAAGACAAGACAAATGCATGCTTCAATTCGCATATCTACTATTCAGAATTTACCATAAAAAGCTATTTATGTTTCGTATCTGGGTTATTTATCAAAGGAAATCAATAAAAAAAACATTAACTCTTTTCAATGACATTCAATCAGTCTTGGAAGTGGGTTTGAAATAAGAAACGCAATATCAATATTTCAGAAGTAATAAAACTGATTTATGTCGTAATAATGCCAAAATTACTTAATAATCTGTTGAGAAAACATAAAAATCTAGAAGAAAATCGCCTGGGGATCGGTACCAACGTTTATTTATTTATTATTGAATAGAAAGTAGGCGGCTAAGCTGATATAACTTTCATCTGTGTTGTGTACATTTAACAAAACAAATATTCTATACATGATAACATAACAAGACAGCTAAATTCTGCAAAAATTAATATACAATTAACAAAAGTAAAAGAAAAAAAAAATACAAATCAACATGAAAAAGCGAAAAAACAAAATAATTTTAAAGAGAAAAAAACAATAATTTTAAGTAAATTTTTAAACTATAGGTATAGACTGAAGTTATCTAAAACGGATTGTACATCAATGTGAAAATGCATTTGTAATATTTTAAACTTATTTAAAACTTATTCATATGGCGTCCAAGGAGTTTTTGAATGAATTTACACTTGAACTCTCGACTACACCGACAGGTAAACTGTTCCACGATCTCACTATGCAGTTTGTGAAAAAGTATTCCCGCACAAGCTTGAAAAATCTGTCACAATGCAGTTTAAAATTGTGACCTCTCAAACCATCATAGTTACTGAAATTGAGCATGTTCCTTAACGGCGAGTTATAATAGTTGTTGACTATTTTGAAAGTTTCAATAAGGTCGCTGCTGGTACGCCTGAATTGCAAAAGTTGGTAAATTAAGCAACGATAACCGATGTTCACAGGGTAAACCTCTGAGTTCAACGGGGATCTTCGTGGCTCTTCTTTGTACCCGTTCAATAAGATCAATATCCTTGATGAATTAAGGGTTGCACACCGGTGCACAGTATTTTAAATTAGGTCTGATATATGTTTTGTAAATTTTCTTAAAATTATCACTTGATAAATGTTCAAAACAATTAGACACCACGTAGATTAACCTTCCACAGTTAATATGCGGTGCCACGCGCGTTTCTAAAAATTGCATTGATTTCCCAACCAATTGTAATTCGCGTAGCATAGTAGCCTCACCTTTTAACATGCTTTAGTGTTTAGTCAGTGCTAACATGGCGGAGGCGTAGGCATCATTGTTTTCCGAGTGCAGTAACTTTCGGTGTGTCAGACCGGTGTTAACTATCGTGTTAACATTTTCAACGTATGTTAGAATTGAAGTAACTGGTAATTTAACGTATTATGTTTGTTTTTCTTTTTGCCCGCGGACTTGGATTACGAAAAGGAACAAGAATAATTCCTAAGTCACATTGTTCATCCACAATGTTTAAGGACAGGCCGTTCAAATAATAAGCTAGCTTAGGATTTGTTTTTCCAAGATGTAGAATGCTACATTTTCCCACATTTAAAGATAGTAGCCATATTTCACACCATTCATTAATGCTATTTAAATCATGTTGGAGGACAATATGATTGTTTAATGGGGAGTTATATATAGTTTAACGTCATCCGCAAACATCTTAGTTGGAGATGCAACATTATACAGTAGATCACAAACATAGATCAGAAATATTAGAGGCCCGAGCACTGAGCCTTGCGGTACTCCACTTCTAAGGCCAAGAGTATCCGAAAGAACTCCTTCTATACGAACTAAAAATCGGCGATTCGTGAGAAAGTTTTCGATCCATTTCAATAAGTTTCCACGAATTCCATAATGTTCAAGTTTGTGTATGAGACAGCGTAGAGGGACACGATCAAAAGCCTTGCTAAAGTCTAAATAAATCACATCTACTGGTACATTTGACTCTAGCGATTTTGTCCAGGCGTCCAAACTCAATAGAAGGTTAGACAGCACCGATCGTCTGGGTACGAAACCATGTTGGGCCCTCGGTATAACATTGTTGGCTAACAGAAAGTCCGTTACATGTTTAGCTATTAATCTTTCCATACATTTGCACGATATTGACGTCAGGCTAACAGGTCGATAGTTTTGCATATCGGGTTTATTTCCTTTTTTAAAAATCGGGACGACTATCGCATTTTTCCAAGTATCGGGTATAAAATTCTCCTTAAGCAAAGAATTTATAAATTTCGAGACGTCGTGTGCTAAATTCTCAGCGGAGTTCTATAATAGAACGGCTGGTATTCCATCCGCACCTGAACTAGTCTCAGCTTTCAAGGACTGTAAACCCTTTAGCGCTTCATTCACGTTAAATTCTATAGATGTTATGGAGTTCGAAACAGGACTTGTTAGTATCAAGGGCGGTGGACCTACTGGTTCATTAATATATTGATCGTAGAAATAGTTTGCAAATAAATTTGCAACATCTTTCGGATTTGAAGTCACATATATATATATTGCGATGGTATTAAGCCCTACAAACTCAACTCTGATAGCATTGCCAAACTAATGGACATTTCACTAAAACTCAGGGTGAGGTATTTTTTATAACTGCAAGGCTAAACTTTGAATTTAATAGATTGAATGCTTTGGTAAAGATATGCCAATTAATAGCAGTATAATTAATTAAAGCACGGTTTAAGCAAAGCTCAATTCTCACAAGGATGTAAGTTGAATGTAAAATAAAATTTAAAAGAAGAGGTTTGTGCAAAGTAATGGCCGAACTATTAATTACAAAAATGGTTTGCAAAGGCAATAAACTGAAGTAAAAAATTCAAGGAAAGTTAAACAGTGAAATATTTGTCAGGGTTTTAAAAGAAAGGTAGGAAAAGCTAGATAAGCTAATAAACGTTGCAACGAGCAGTAAGTAGGCTGAAATTAAGGCATTTGATGGAAAATTGTAAGAATCAACAAGCCAGGGCTATATAAAAATGAAGGAAAGGACACAGCAGATGAACTAAAAATTGTGTGGAAAATCAGACAGGTGAAATCAAGGGTCGCCTTGGTGAAGGAAGTACTCTCATAAAATGAATCAGTGCAGTGACTTATGTGAACAGTTTAAAGCAAATTAATAAACGTGCAATGACGCAGAGACTTGATTAACTAATTATAAATGTGGACCATAATATTAGAATAAGAATTTTGTACATAAGTTGTAGTTTTTAGGCAAAGTTAGATTTATAAGTAACCATGTTGAAGTTGATTCACATTCGTTTTTATTTACGATTAAAACTAGCAATTGTTTATAGAGGATATTAGAGAGAACAATTGAATTAATTTAAGCATTGACATGTTGTAAAATGTACTCCTGAATAAAACTAATTTTCATATAATAAACAAATAATTTTAACAATAAAAATTATACCACTCAATTCACTGCAATTTCGTGGTCGTGTGGTGTTATTTGCATCGAAATCCAACACCTAAAGTTGTAAAGTTTTCCGAGCTCGAGTGACCATAACCTAACATCGGAAGCAGCCTATTTTGATATCTGCGTGGAGTCCTACAAGTTGAGACAGCCCAGAGGGGAAGACTCCAGAGCAGCGAGCAGCTACGTGAGCACGTGTTTCAGGGATTCCAGCAGGATCCAGCCCATAGCAGTCCGACAACGAGACCAGCATCGCCGTTAAGCCCCGGTATAAGATCGGCAACCACAGGTACTGTTTAAACCTCAAATTAGCTAAGTCCATAATTTGGGGTTATGTGATAGCTAGATCCGTAAACGACGCCAACTAAAACGTAGATGTGCGTAGATGTGGGCCCCCTTTAACAAATGCTAGAAAAAGAAATGATGCTAATGCCGCGAAACAGCTAAATTCAAATATTTACCGGTGGAACTGTGATAAATGTTCACTTTGTTTTTAAATTCACGATCGCACTTTGCCAGCGGAAACCATTTTAATTTAACGTATGACCTACTTTCGAGTATTTGCTTGTACGCAGTAGTACGAAGACGAAGTACAGAACCGTATTAAGTTAATTAAGAATTATACATTCAGCCTAATTGAACCTAACCGAGAGAAAGTGTAAATGCTTTACCGAAATTTGAGCTAGCTATAATAATTATTAATACTTGCAGATAGATAAAATATCAACAGGGCATATAACCATTTATTTCAACGACTTAGTAAATTACAACTCCTTTTAATCGTCTTAGAAATAAAATATTTGCGAGGTGGTTCTTAATCATTTATTTAATTAATTATATTAAATTAAAAGAACATAACCTTCTCAATATATAGACGTTTTTTTCACCTGATTGAATCACCTTGTTCTCGTAACGACTCCGACGATTCTGAGGACCGTAGTAAGTTCGTTCGAATAATGTCTATACACTATGTATTTCATGGGGTTGACGGATGCCCTATATGTATCCCAAAGCTTTCTTTTGTGTTTAATCATTTTTTGGTGTTCGTCTGTGGTCCATAGTTTGTTATTTAATGTCTTCTTCTGCTTGGTAGTAGGAACAAAGTTATCTGTGATATGTTTATTCTTAGTGTTGAAATTTGCCCAGATTTCTTCTGCCTGTACGTCGTAACTGATATGTTTAGAGTACGAATCCAGGTATACAGAGATATCGTCATAATTTTCCTTCCACTAGTTTTTCTTAGTTGTCTCTCTTATTAATGGTGTATAGGGAAAACACTGATGGATACCAATTAGGCATACATGATCACTACAGCGTATTGCTGTATCCTACTCTACTTACGTATATTTGGCCTTTTTGCTGTTTGTGTACCTATATTGACTAACGTTTCGCAAGACATCGCAGCTTGCATCATCAGAGTGCAAGTCACACTAAGAACTGAAGGTTGGCGTGGAGCTATTTATAGTCCTCTGTGCCAGCCGCTCGGAGCACGTAACGCTGATTGGCCGTTCAAGTGCACCGTGGGGCGTTCCCGTATGACGCACACTGGTTGCAATTCTTTATATCCTGTATCACAGGAGTCCAGGTTTTACTAAACTTAAAACCATCTTCCCTGTTCATATTATTTGAATGTTTTTGTACTTCTATGACTTAACAAGAATAATTCGAGTAACCGCAAAAGCCTGATACAGTATATAACGCACGTTTTATTACAATTATATCAAATACAGTTGACGACTTCTGAAATACAAATATTTTCTGAATTCCAATTCAATCCTTCTGGTTTACAATTATTACTGTCTGAAATCTGCAATAAAATTGGCTACAAGTGGTACCCTTTGAAGTGTAATATACTGAAATTCAGTTGATTCATCTTTAATACAATTGACTAACTTGAAATAGAATTGACTACAATTGATACTTTTTGAAATACAACTTACTACTATTGATACGTGCACCAATACAAATTACTAATCTAACTATAATTGTCTAACATACTAACTAAATATATCATTTATTAATTTCAAATACCATTAATAATTTCTGAATCATAGTTGGAAATGGTGCAAAATTGATACTTTATGAATTTAAAAATCCAAGCCTTGTGAAACCCAATTGACTAATCTGAAACACCATTGACTAAATTTGGTAATTTTTGAAATATAATTTTGTAATCTGAAATATCATTAACGCCTCCTGCAATACAGTGGAAATGATGAAAAATTGATGCTCTCTGAATTTAAGGTGACGCTTTCTGAAATCCAATTGACTACTCTGATATAGACTAGAATTGGTGTTCTCTGAAATGCAATTTACTAATCTGAAATACAATTGACTAATCTGACACACAATTGACTGCAATTGATACTTTCTGAAATACAATTACCTAATTTGAAATATAACTGACTTACATGAACTAAAATTTATTAAAATTCCTACTTTCCGAAATACATTTCCTATTCTAAAATACAACCAGAAATACAATTAACTTCCAGTGATACTTTTTGAAATATAATTTATTAATCAGAAATACTAATAATACTTTTTGAAACAGTACTAATCCGAAATTCAATTTACTAATCTGAAATACAATGGACTACAATTGATACTTCTTGAATTATATCTACTAATCTGATTCTAATTGATAATTTCTGAAATACATTTTAGTAATCTGTAGTACAAATTACTAATCTGAAATAATAGATTAGAAATCTCAAATACTATTAATCCTTTCTGAAATACAGTTGGAAATGATGATCCTTCCTGAATTTCAATTTACGCTTTCTGAAATCCAATTGATTAATCTAAAATTCGTATAAAGTTTAGGGTGCAATTGATAATAATGTAAAGGCTTGGTGCAATAGCAGACCAAGTGCAGTGTATATAGTTCATCAAAATAGAGTAAAGGTTACGGTAAACATAGGTCCGGAAATGCGTCTTAAGGTTAATTACAGCTACGAGAAGGGTGAAAGATTATACTCCGGAAATAACGAATTTCAATAATGTGTAGGATCTTTTCCAAAAGTACTGCCCTCAACGACTCCAAACAAGCGAACCTTTCTTATGTAGAAAAGTCTAACCTTTATGAATATCTAACCATAATTGACTGCAGAAAGTTCTTCCCACTCTTGCATAAACTACCCTAAACTTTATACGAATTTCTTTCAAAGCCTAAAAGTCAGCTTATTTTAAGTCAGCTTAAAAAGTCACATGAAAATTCCAAGTGCAATCAAATTTGCTCTATCAATATGAATTTAATCAAATAAGATTCTTGTTATTTTATTACCCCTCTTAGGGTTAAAGCTACCATAAAACGCATTTCAGAACCTATATTTATATGAACTTTTTATTTTATGTTTATTAGATACTTTCTAATATACAGTTGACTGCAGTTGGTACTTTCTGATATGCAACTTACTGATCTGAAATACAGGTGACTAATCTGAAATAAAATTGGGTGCCCTTGGTAATTTTTGAAACAAAACATTTAAATTTAGAATACCATTAATGCTTTCTAAATTTCCATTGATTCCTTATATAATTTGTTTCTTTGAAATTTATTTACTAACATGAAATACAATTAGTGCTTTGTAAAATAAGTTGAAAGTGGTAGATTCGTTTTGAATTACAATTGACGTTTTCTAAACTACAATTTACTAATCTCAAATATAGTTAATTAATTGATGCTTTCTGAAGTTCAATTAGTAAAGGTGTAGAAGGATTGAATTCGGAAAAGCAATAAAAATGTTTAAAGCAGTAAATATATAAATAAATAAATAAGCTTATTCAAAATTTTCTTCAAACAACCTAGAGTTGCGAAACGCGCATTAAAGAAAGATGTATATCACTAGGAGAATTTGTACGAACTTGCAAGCCCTGAACGAAATGGATTTATTTTTAGCAATGTAAATAATAAATTCGTTTCTTTCTGTAAGAACAAACACGATTTACGAGCTTAACATCAAATGACTAAAAAACTCAAATTACTCCTGGGGCTTGTCTAGCGAAATTCAATCGGAAGCTGTGCGTTTGTTTCTTTAAAGACGAAGTAAGATTACAATTTAAAGTAATAAAGCAACTATGGATAACATCATATATTAAACACATATTGGATGTACAAAAGGACTACATATTTCTTGAAAAAATATCAACTACGACATTTATTTTAAAACTGCACGATAGAAATAATTTTCAAATATTCACAATTATGGTTTAACTCATAGCTGAGTTCAAATGATTGTTTAATTCGTATTCACAAAAAATGATTGCCGGTTAAAGAGCAGTCTAGCAGTTGGCTGCGCCTTAAGTGAGAAGAAATATTAATGAGCTTGCAGCCGACAAACCTCCTGTTAACTTTGCGATTCCGGGCCTTTATATTAAGCGACACCTCAACACTTTAGACTGATCTAACCAGGAGCATTATTTCGGTATTTTGACGAGAATTAATTGAGCGTGGTTAAGTATTTAGGTAATTTATTGAACATGTGTGAAACTGCCCCGCATACTTTTTACAGCTGTCATACTTGGTATGGAAATACTGCTCAGAATTGTTCCAAATGTTTATTAATTGTGCTTACTTACTTTTATTGTTATACATATTAATCGCCAGAAAAGTAAGGCTAAGTAAAATATAAAATTGCATTTATTTCTTCCACAGAAATTTCATGAGCACTATATGTGTATTGATTAAAACTTACAACTAAAAATTCGTGTCCGAACCTTTTAGAGTAAGACGAAAAAATACGTCTGACCGGAAGGTCGAATCGTCACAGAAAACGTAAAAACTTCAAATTTACTTATTTTAACTAAATTGGCGAAGGCAGACAACGAAACATCTCACGGGTTCAACTCCCAGGTGATGAATTCGCAGAACTCGAGGCAAACTGCGCTTTTGTTGCTGAACAATCGCAGTTTCAGTCTCCGTGTCGAACTTCCCATATTAATTTCTCGAACGATGTTACATAATTATTCTTGTAATTTTCCAAAATTAAGGTTATATAAATGAAGATGTTTAGTGAGTGACGGGATGGAATTTTCCGAACTTTAGGTTGAACTAGAATTCTTTCTTAATGAATATTAATGTTGGAAGAACAGGGCAAATCGTGGCTTGTGTTGGTTTTAGAACTGAATTAATTACTTGGAAAGCGTTTTGGTTTTTATAGAACTCATTGATCGTCATGTTTAGGTTCACAGCGATAACTGATTTCTTTTATTTATGGACAGATTAAAATTGTAAAATACCACCACTTTAATCAATGCATTCTGTAGCAATACAAGGACATTATTTAATATTACATCATGAATGTAACCTTCTTGGATATGCCATTGAATCTAACGTTTCATTTGAGTTGATCCTATGTGTGTTGAGTTTTAAGAGGAGGTTTACGTATTTTTCGACAGGATACTATTTCTCTGCCGATTGTGGCTAGAGTTGGTTGTTCATTTTATATCTTTAACTCGCTTATATAATCCCATCGCGTTTCACGATTTTTTAAATGCCACTGAAGGATATAATTGTTCGGTCTCTAACTTTATAAGACCCAACCAAAACCGTAAAAAATCCAAATGTGGTTCCTATCTACGGTCATATCTAAAACGGCAATTTATCTTGAAACTCTTTTTGTTGTAAAATCGAAATGCTGCGCTCCTTTTCAAGGGAGATATTGTATTGTAGTTGTTTTACATTGTAATTGCCTCTTGATTTAAAGTGGATACCATAGTGTACTATGCCCTCAGGATTGAAAGGAATTAAGTTAACGTATATAACGTTAATGCCACCTGATTTCTGTAACAATAACAGTTATCCTACTAAGAAGAATCTTAATCACTTTTAAAAGTTTAGTATCGCTTAAGTGACTTTTACAATGATTAAAAATTTTGTGTAAATACCTTTTAGTCTGCCTAAAATGGCAGCCGATTTTGTTGGCCTTCAATTTCTTTGCATCAATTCGGCACGACTACTTTAAATCTCCTAAATGTACGATTTTTTAAGTTAGGAATTTGTTAATGTCCTGCAGCTGGTTATTAATTCCGTAAAAGTTTTGCTTCCAGCGCTTTATGAAAAAAGAAGATTTACTCTACTTTTATATTTAAAGAAAATTTAATCTCGTTTAAATTATGTTCACACAGCATTTAGCTTCGATATCGGCTCTGAATTTTGCGAAATCTATCTTTAGTCACTTTTATGCCATCACTAATATCAGTTATGCACTTCTAATTTGATTTATACGATACTCAATTTTGTCAAAATGTTAAAATAGCTTTTATTTTAACAAACGTGTTTTGTTAAGTCGACTTTATACGATTAGCGTTAAACTCGGTTAATCTCGTTAAATATAGTACCTACGCGATTTTTATTTTGTTAAAACTACGTTTAGTCTTATATTCTCCCCTTTCAAAAAGAATAGATTTGAGTCCATCAGTACTAAATTTCGCTGAAAAGATTTATAGGATCTTTAATGTCATTGAGATTTATTTCGAACGACTTTTACCTTGTTAACACGATTTTAGTCTTAATTTATCTGCTTTTATAATTATCAAGTTAGATGCAAACTACTTCAAATCTCACTAACAGTCCCTAATTTTATTAAAACTCGTTAATCTCTAAAGAATGATTTGTCTTGTCCAAACGCCTTTTAATTTTAGCTTATCTCATTTCATGAAGCATAAGTCTAGTATAAACGTCATTAAATATTTCAAGGATTTAAAATTGGGTGTAAACGGTTAGAGATCTCATTAATATTTTTTATCTTCATCGGTGTTGTTATAGACTACTTGCCAAATCAATTTGAGTATCATTGCGTCAGTATTAGTGCGCTAATATCCATTACCGCACACTTTTTTTTACAAAACAAAGAATAAGTTCATTCAGAATTTATTGATGAAGATAAAATACTGAACAATACACGTTTGCTTATGGCACTTAACTATCTCATAATTAAACTTCTATCGTTAATATATTACGATCTCTAAATTTCATAAAATTTAATAAATTAAAAACCTTGTTGATAATCAAAACTTCTTTTTCCAAGATGCTTTTATCTTGTCGAAATACTTTTCCCTTTCAACTTATCACATTTGAAAAAGAATAGATCCGTTATTAAATATCGTTAATAAGATTTATGCTATCTTTATTTCCGTTAAAAGTCGACTGAGAATTTTTTAGAATTACACCATTTTTGTCTTAATGACTTGTCTTCTTAAAACAAATTTAGTGTTTACCTAACTAATTTCAAGGAGTTTAAATCGGATGTAAACGAAGTGAGATTTAGTTAATAGCCTTTATATGATCTCTAATTTCGTTAAAATGTTCAAAACAAATTTCCGGTCTTATAATAAAAAAAAAAGATTTTGACTCTGTTGAGGTGGCTTTCACTCCCATCTTATTGCTTACGTAGAAACATAGATCTGGTGTAAGCGACATGCAATCTCATTAACGAAGGTCATGTGACCTTCAATTTCGTTAAAATTCTGTTGGGATTTATTTCCAATCCAGCAATTTTTGTCACAACGACTTCTGTCTTTTTAAAAAGATATTATTATCAAGTTATCTACTTTCAAGAATGTTAAATCGAGTGTAAACGAGTTAAACTCTCGTTATTAGCCTTTACACTACTTCTGATTTTGTTAAAATTTTAACAACCTGGAAGAAATTATTACTGATCACATGCTTTGTTGAAAAAAGGCTGTTAGTTCATCGAAATGTTTCTTACTCTTTTTTACTTCCTTTTACAATAAAGGAAGTATTGGATTCACGCCAAAAATTCAACAGATCTTCACGATTTAGAGTCTCTACAACCCAAAAAACATGTTTTTGTTCATTGGTCTGTCTGTCAGTCTGTGTCAGCGTGTGTGTATGTGTGTGTGTGTGAACAGAATAATATCTCAAAAATGAATAAAGGAATGACGTTGAAACTTCATATATAAGTACTGTATACTATTTAGATGCGAAAGCAAACTTTTGATGAAAATCGCATAACAAGGATCGTGTTTACTCACTTTTTCGATTTTATCAAAAACCGCTCTAACGACTTTTTCCAAACGTTACATTTTTAACACATCCTAACTGTGTATTGAGGTGAGATAGGTGATTTTCCAGTTGAATACCTCTAAAAAATTGTTTAACTAATTCTTTATTTTGCACGGTTTCTGTAGAATTTGTAATTTTTGAAAATTTCTGACAAATGCTTAAAAATATAAAATCAAATTGTTGGCTAATTATTATAAGATCACTGTAAAAGGAAGTTGTGTGCGTGTATCAGATCAGATTTTTTTACTCCGTTCTAAGAAGAACAAATTTGGTGTAAGCAACATTATATCTCATAGATTTAAACCATACTTAATTTCTTTAAACTCTGTTTACTAGCTATTCGTGCAACAAGTACTAAAAGTGGATGTTTATACTGGAAACGTGTTATATAATTTTCATGTCTCGTGCATAAACACTTTTAGCACGAGTTTTTCTACGGTCTTATATTTACTGTTATTAATCCATAAATGTCTATTTAACAAAAGGTTTGCATATATGACAGTTATAATTTATGTTAGTTATCAAAGGTAATTATCATAGTACACATTTTACTTTATTCCTGGCTTTAATTATTTTAAAAAAACACTTTACCTCTAACGAAAGAACTAACTAGAATAACTTTATAACATCACTTTCAGTTTAAAATTCTAAATTCAACACCAGCTGTTTAACTGTTCAACTATTCTTTCTGATCATATTAATTTTTTTTTTCAAAAAGGCTTGTATCTTGTCTAAACGTCGTTTATTTCTAACGTGTCTCCTTTCAAGAAAAATATATCGCGTTTAAACAATTAAATCTCGTTAATAAGTTTGATATTATCTTTAATTTAGTTGGGAGCCTATTCAAATTTATTTCTACTCATTTAATGTCATAACCGCTTTTATCTTTTTAGGACGACTTTACTATTAACTTGCTTATTTTCAGAACGTTAAATCGAGAAAATCGACTTTAAATCTTGTTGGTCGTGCAAGTATTTCAAAGTGCTTTTTACCTTTTTAAAACGATTTTTATTCTTAACTTTTTTTTTCAGCAGAATAACTCTTCTATGAACAACACTAAATCTCGTTAAGGAATTCGATGTAACCCTTAATTTTGTAAAACATCTGTGCAGATTTATTTCTAAAGACATAATTTTTGTCATAATGGTTGTTACCTTGTTAAAATGAATGTAGTATTAATTTGTCTACTTTTAAGAATGTTAAAGCGGGTGTAAGTGACATGACATCAAGTAAATAGTCTTTACTTGATCTCTAATTTCGTTAAAATTCTATTAATCTCAAAAGTATTCGTTATGATCACCTAAATTTTTCTCCATGGAACTGCTTATCTACTTTAAAAGACGTTAAAAACCAGTGAAAGCGTACTTATATGGCGTTCAATTTTGTAAAGGCAAAGTGGCATTCAATGATGAAATTTTGATTAAGCAACTGTTATCCAGTTGAGTTCTAACCATCTACATATAATATGCTTGAAATTATAAAATATAGTTTAAACAAATTAAATTTCATTAAAGTGAGATGGTGCTTCATTGAGTTGATTTTCCATCTCATTGTAATCTCAATAATACAGTTTTGGTTGAAAAGATTTATAATATCCTGAAAGTGATTCTAAATACCAATTACCTATGTATTTTTCAATCGTATTGAAATGGTTATCCTATATCTGACTTTTAAGAGTGGTTGTAGGATCTTAAATTTTATTAAAGATCCTTTCCAGTTGCTTTATATTAATTTTCATTTATGGGTTTCGTTAATGAATAGAAGCTCGTTTATTAATGACCCCCACTGATGAATGATTTTTTATTAATAAATGATTTTAGAAAGTCGTTAATTAATAACCTTTGTTAATGGCTAATTGCCTATTAATAAACGATTTTTGTATAGGTAATCAAAGATACCATGAATGTCAAAACGTTAAGTGTCAAATTTTTGTCATGCAGTAAAATTAGATTTTCTCCAATTTAATAAGATACGATCAACGAAAAAATATGGTAACTAACTTGTATGATTAATGTCAACAATAAATTAACGCGTTCGCTAGAGCTCACACTTTAACATATCTCGATTATTAATCACTCTCATTAAAACACTTGTTTGTTAATAGTTATTTAAGATACAAGTGTAAAAAGTCCTGATTTATTGCACGAACTGATTTACAACACGAGCGAAGAACGAGCGAGTTTTTAAAAGCTGTGAGTGCAATGAAGAGACTTTTTAGAAGTGTGAATTACAACGTTTTATCTACGATCATAGTGTAATAAAAGTTAACTTATTGCACTAAAATCAGTGTAAGAAGTAGGCACTTTTTAAATGATTGTAGATAAATAACTACAAACGCCTTTAAAAATCCCGTTGATATATCTGTTTAATGAGGATTTTTAACCCCCCATAACCTCAAGTCTCAAGTCTCAAAATATCCTAATAAACAATTGTATCTATATGGTGTAATTTTTCTTGGAGGACTTTCAAACTTGTTTAAAGGTAAGGGTGAGATCTTTCGTGAAAACCTGCGTTTAAATAATGTTTAAAGGTAACTGTTAGTCTTATTAAAGTTATTGGAATAGTTGTTAATCTGGTTGAAATTACTTTGAACTCATATATAAATTTGAACTATAACTACAAAGTACAATATAATACCCCAAATAGCCCAAATATATTAATATTAATACAAGGAAATTTTAATATTTATTTATCAAATTGATGTAAGTACGTAAACTTTAAAAAGAGAGAGAACATTTGAGCTCCTTATTCAAAAGTCAAAGGCAAATAAAACATTTACTGAACAGGAAGTGTTTGTTCCCGATATACAGTGTGTTTTAGTGTAGATGAAGACCCCTACGTGTATTTCTATATTTAATCATGTATGTATGTATGTATTATCTGTAACCTCATCTACTTTGCAGGCTGGTGCTTTATACGCTTGCATCTGCCGGTACAATGCTCAACTTGCCCTGGATTCGGGTTACAGAGTTGAAGCGCCTTTTATGCTTGCGCAGCAACCATTTTATGCTTTGTGTGTATTCGTGATGTGTTAACCTTGTTACTATATCTCTTAGGTCTGTGGGTCTGAGTAGATCACATTTAATTTGGTACCCAACTGTGAATGGTCTCACCGAGCTCGATTCCAATCGCCAAGGCTGCGGAAAAATTCCGGCCCACGCGGGATTTCAACCGAAGACTGGCTTGATGCAAGCTTAGCGCTTTCCCAACTGCGCTACGCGGCTTCTATACTTAATCATAATGCGTTGAAATTGTGGTAGCTTGCACAGCCCTTTAATGGCATTTAAGCTCCCTATTGTCATTATTTCCACTTATGCATACCCCCACTATAATAGGAATTTCTTAAAGTTTACTCTAAAAATCCAGATAGGCTGAATTAAATTTCAAAATATTTTTTTTCATCCTCAAAATCCTCCAGATACTATTTTTTGCTGCACAAAACTACAGAGCTATGGGAACCATTCATATTTTGTATTCAAATTTACTATAATGTATGGCATCAGAAATATATGCGATGCAAATATCGTTATTGTTGCCTCACCCTGTATTGTATAGTGTAGATATAGAATAGCAAAGATTTAGAAAATCTGCGCTAGGTAGAAATCAGTAGTACCACAAATAGCTAATCTCCTAATTCTTACACTTCAATTAAGTCTGCACTTATTACCATTACGTGAAAAATCGAAACGTACCTATGCCGGTTATTTCGGGAAACGCTTTAATCATTGGAGGCACGCAACGCTGGGAACCGAACGATTGCTGCCAGATTTATGGGTTCGGATTCCAGAAAAGTTGACACCAATAGAAGCACACACATAACTTCTTTTCTGCAAAGCCTTAGAATTTTATTCACGATCGGCCTTAAGATAATTTTCAAAAATTCACGCTCCGCAGCGCGTTCGCAACGAAAGAAACGTAATCTGGCAGTTAGTCGCGTTGCAAATGAGCCCGTCACGCATTGTAGCCGTGAACTCATCAAAGAGGCACTAATCTAAGTTTTTCGTCCAAGGTGCACGAAGCATCTTGGCAAAAGTTGGAGTTAGGGATAAATGGACTCGTTTAGATAGGGTTGCTGGAAATAACCGCAATTTTAACTTTTTATGCGAGTTCATTGAAGTTTTAATTTTACAGTTAAGCATTTTAATTGGTATTGAGAAGATGCGATACGTGCTAGGCTTACTGCTAGGCTTACTGAGAAATGTGTCAGTTTATATGGAAAGTGAATAAACAACCCTACACGTAAAGCAATAAAATAACTGTACTGATCTTTCGAACTGTAGTTAGGTTTCATTAAAAGTCATTATCAGTTCTGAATGTGTTTGCGAAATTTGGCGGAGGTGCTTTTGTGAGGATACCCGTATGTAAATAAAGCTTAAAATGTTTCCTTTGATGTGACTACCCGACGGTTGTAAGCCTTTACAATATTACGTCATTTTACGTGGGTTTTAGATATACAAATATTGATCTTATTCGATTAACTTGAATTTGAACGTCATCAATTTAAGTAAATGCATAATTATTGGGAGATAAAACTAAAGTGACTGAATATTTTTCGAATTAAATGTTAAGTTTTCGAACTATAGTGCGTGTATATACTGCTATGGACACATTTTAGTAGCCTTATATGTAAAATTATTAGTAAATTATAATATAAATAACGATACAGATATTTATTGTAAAAATTCCAGAAGATGTAATAATTTCGATTTCAGATTTGTCATAAAATAGCAGGCCTTGTAAATAATTGATAGCATGATGTTTTTAGAGTAGCATTATTTTTTTGTAAAAACAAATTAAAATCAAAGTAGGCTTGGCATTTAATGAAAATAAGAAACTGTAAACAAGACAATTGGGGTAGCTTCACCAACAGGTTGGTTGTGTTTTTCTCTAAGCTCCCCTAATAAATAACATTTTATGTGCGAATAAGTTTACCAAAAAGTTGTGTTTTTATTGAGATAGTGTGCCCAGGGTGATTTGTGGAAGTTTTCTTTTACATTGAGCTTTCGCAACAGGTAGAATGGGGCATCAATTATCCAAGTGCAAGCCAGAGTAATTTAAAGTGAAGGTCCAGCCAATTTTGTGCCTGTCCAGGTGTATAGGCGAGGAGTGTACGTGTGGTGCACTCCAGCCATATAGTGGGGCCCGGTAGTGACGTCAGTAGAAGTGTTTTGTTGTGACGTAGTATACTTATTTTAAATTTTTTTCGCATAACAACAGCGTTTACTGGGTGGACATTAATAATTTAAGTAGAACAAGTGAATTTGTTTATGAATTTTCGACACCAGGCAACCATCTTAGAATAGTCGAAGTCCCGTCAGGTAGATATATCACGCTAGAAATTCACGTCAGTTAAATATCGCAGCAGACAGAGTGCGGACAAATAATTGTTTAACCGAACTGTAGCTATTTATTAATAGCAAAGTTGTAGTTTAATTTTGGATGTAGCAACCTAACCCTGTAGATAGCGTCCCACAATTAATTATAAAAGATAGAATAAAAATCTAAGCCAGGCACTTTACAAATCCTGTGGATTGAGAGTCTTATAGTTATTAAGGGTATTGCAATACATAACTTTCTCATTCCCGAAAAGATATTGAAATATTTATTTTGAATCAACCCAGGTTTGTCAGTCAATAAGTTGTATGTATAGAACACACATTTTCGAATGTAGCAAATTTCACTTTCAAGGGTCTTCTATACAATTAAAACTTCTTAAAAAATGACAAGTTTTCGTATACTGTTCTGCAAAATTGCTAAAATAGATTGTAATAGGGCAACCGCAACACTAAAACTCGAAATTCATAACATCGTTTACGATATCTAATTCCTGTAGAATGTCTGTGTTCTGATTTAATATCAATTATAGATGATAAGGTCAAGGAAAGACATATATAGTTTTGTGAAGGTTTGTTAGGATATCTCCAATAAAACTAGGTAGTTCATTTTCACCGAATTAAGCCTTCCAGCAATAAAACAAATACGAATGCGCCGCTTTTTTCACACTAGTCATGAAGCGAGTTTCAATAATCCCCTGCAACTCCATTCTATCAATTTTCTGTTGAACAACTGGTTTATGAGCGGTCGCTATTGGATATGGTTTCGAGCAAAAAGTGTGGTATTAGCCAGAGCAATTGTAAGGCAGTATTTCTAAGTGAAAATGGGTTTATAAGAAAATAACGCACAATGTTTCAACAATGATTTCGATGATAGTCTAGAAAAAGACTTAGAGCTCGGTTAATGTCAAATCATTCAAAAAGGCAATTAAAATCTGTAAAAAATAAGTGAGTAACGCCAATGCGAAACTCGAAGGAATATTAAATTCAGTAATAGATATTCTTATTTAGATATCAACATTGCTGGAGGTATTCCTGCTCTATCAAAAGATGGTAGCTGTTTCCGACCTCGATCAGATTGATCTAAGATATTTTTGTCCAGCTGTTGAATATATTTGCTACTGAATCGAAGGCGAGCTCTATATGAATTGGTAGAAATATGCCACATGTTTTTTAGCCAGCTACTGCCCCACGTTGGGGGTCAAATTGTAACCTAGCCTCTATTCAGGGTTTGGACAGTATGTAAAAAACAAAGAATCGGGGGTCGGGCGGTTTATTTTTCGATATAAAGCTTACGATTAATAATAATAATTATCAATTAATTATTAAATTATATAAAGTACAAGTTTCATTGTATCAGGGAACGCACTTACCCACGCAGCAACTTTACTAGGAACTTTTCCGACAATGTATCCTAAATTGGTTTAAAAATTTGCCTCTATTTTGCTATAAAATGTCTATAAAGTTAGTGCTGACGCTTTGACGTTATCTCAAAGGTTTATTTCAAATTTAAATGAAATTCAGTGCAAACTTATATACAAATTACTATAAAATTGTTAATGACAAAGTTTCTAAATTATGGCTATAGACGCTGGGAATTCACAAATAAATTACTCCACACATTTCAAAAAATGTTTTACTAATTATCTGAAAATTGATTTAAAACTTACTAAAGTAACTAAATTTTCACAAAACTCATTTTGAACTTCATAAATAATTATCGACCATGTGGCTAAAAATGTATTACTGTCAAGAGGGCGAGAGAGTAAAGTCCAGACTTTCTTTTATAAAACGGTTGTATTTAGGGAAAAAGTTTGTTAGAGCCATTAGCACAGAAACAGTGGAAACAAATATAAATAATTAGAACAATAACATAAGCTACATCGAATCAAGTTAAAGGTATATCAATATATATATATTTATGTAGTTACTGTACATATATACACCAGCCAAACAAACAAATAGATTTTATAGTGTTATCATAAACTAAACAGTTTCAATCCTTTTGGATGTTACAATTTATGATCACAGAAAACTTGCTGGCCATTCTCCCAGCGCCAGGCTTTACATAAGCGCCCTTAAAAAGCTAGAAGCAAGTGATTCACGTGGCGTCTATCTCTCGCTTTGAGGTGAAAAAAGTATGTCCGGGTTGTGCAACACCTTGCGAGAGTACGTACAGTGCTATACTACAATTTTATTTAAGATTATTACTGGAAATTTACTGATAATTTGCTGTAGATTCGTTAATAAACAGGAAAATATATTTTGAAATTTCTGAAAAAATATCATTTGAATGTGCTGAAGATTTGCTAAAATTTTATTGGGAACAAAATATATATTAATTGGTCAGCCCTTTGCTGCAGTTGCTGAAAATTTGTTACAAGCTTGTCAATCATTTTACAAAGAAAATGCAAATCCGTTAAGAATATTGATGATTCTTTTTAAATATGCTGGAAACCTTAGATTCCGGTATCTTAATAGAAATTTGCCGCACTTGAGTGTAAATTATGCTTAAAAGTCGATGTATTTATTGAATTCAAACTTTGTATATGCAACAAATGAAAGGTTTTTTATAAATCCATATTTTCGTACCCTAATCACCAGCTCGGACATTCACTAAAACCGAGACATTTGGCAACGCTATGACTATTTCATTAAAATACTGGATTGTCAGTACTGATTGAATACACGAATGTCTTACTGTGATTTAGAACAAACCGATACTTAAAACACAAAAAAAGATTTTTTGCATTATTCTTAAGGGTTATATTTTCCTAACACATATATTTTTAGCCCTGAATCAAGTTACCCCGGCTAGTGGTTTACTCGAGACGGTAGGGTGAATTTACTTAACGATATGTTGGGCTACAAAAGAGCTTTGAAATTGGGTTGTCTTGGCGCAACGGATTCTGTACTTGGATTCAAGAGATAAGAAACAAACGATGCATTGAGTTGAGATATATGACAACCGTTAGGACTTACCTTTGATAATATTTGCACTCTGTCTGATAACTGCTGTACAACTCTTAACAGAACCTAGGAGAATACAATGAAATGAATTCGAAATATAATAAAATATTTATTGAATATTTCAAATGTGAAATGAGCATTACAAATGTATGAACAATCTTAAACAAGTATACTTGAAGGAGCCACCATCATACAAGCTACTTATGATTTTAATTATTTATTCAGCAAATTCCTGAAGGGCCAATTATTTAATTAATCGTGTCCCTAAAGGGGGCTATCGATTCTCTACGACATACAATCTAATTTCAATTACCTTAAGCAGCTGGCAGAAAGTTATGAGTTGCTGTAGGCGTTTGGCTCTTGGAAAGTGTTGCCGCAAATCCAAAAGAAGAAAATGGTCAGAACGTGAATATGCTACTGGAAACGTTCGCCCTCGACTACGATGTCTACCTCAAAAGTTGCTGCCATGAAAAAGTCAGGGAAGGTGACAATTGATTTTTGGTTGTGCTTATAAAAGAAATGGAGAAACAAATCCACTACCCGTGAAACAGAATAATCCAGCTCAGTTGGCACTGGTGGTACAATCCGAAATTGATAATATGGTTGGGAAAATCTTGGATATATCCGGCTTGGCGTAATTAAATACGTAACTTAAAGTTTATCCGGTTCCCTATATTACGTGACTAACAATCTTTCACCAGTTATGCCGGACCTAACTCAATCAAGTTTCAGAGTTGAATTCTGAATGGCCTAACGGCCTATAAAGAAATACGTGGCAGCTGGAAAATCGTGAGCTACATGCTTGCTTGATTGATAAACTCTAACTGAAGATCGAATTCAACTGCAAGAAATTCAGTATTCCCGCTTGTGCGCGCCGTGCAACGGCAGAGATTAAACTAAATGGTTTACGACAAATATCGTTCGAAATGACAATTAACCTAGTAACTGGTCTAATAGCAACTATCTCCCAGATTAGCAACTACAAGTCCAGTAGATACGTTGTATGGCCTATGCACCTAGTTTACGTGAATCGCCCTGACGGGCTCCACCTTGATGTACTAGCTCGGTTATAAATGTTTAGCCCAATCTTATAAATAGCTATTCTAATCAATATAATTTTTACATTTACCAATTAGATAGCTTACAAAAGTACACATTTTAAAAACCCTTAATCAAGAAAACACACCATAGGAATAGCAACATTTTATAGGCCGCATGACGGTTAACAAGTGTTCATAATTATGTAAAAAATTGGTAAAAATGCCTGAAATGTTTCTAATAGGAAAGGAACAGTCAAACATAACACCCAGTGATGTAAATTCTATTAATTCGAAAAACAAAACAATATCGCAGTCGATAAGATTGAAACCTATGCTGTCACAGGGATTTGGATTTCTAGTCAGACGCCTTAATCGCTCATCCAGGACCGCTACGTAACACATGTTTAGCGTTGCATTATAAAGTGGTGTGGAAAACGTAAAGAAGTAATTCCGATCGGTGACAATAAAGCGTTACCAATACATGTGAGCAGACACAAATTCAGAATAAATAGATAGTTTATGAATTATGTGTATTCTGTGCAATAGTATTTTGTGACGCACCTCTTTATAATATGAGGATAGACTTTCCTTGCTACAGCGTTGAAATCTATAGATTCAAAAAGTATGTATTTATTTATTATTGGTTCGTTTTAATTATTAAACTGTTTATGTGAATTAACATTTACAATTACATGTTTTATCTGTCTGACAAATTTGTGGCGTAGGTAGATTAGATTAGATTCCACAACTGCCTTTTGCTGGCATGCGCACGTCAGCCCTTTGGGCTTTTTGTACTGTCGGGAGTTTTCAAGTTAGCAGGCCGACATCCGTATCTTTCACTAGACTTGCAATGTCCCCTACTAGCTTGCGGTTGTCAATAGAGTTAAGGCTCCAATCGAGTTGGTGTCTTTTACGCTCTAATGCTGGGCATTCAAAGAGGATATGATAGGCTGTTTCATCATCCTCTTGGCATAGTCTCCAAACAGGTTCATCTCTATAGATATTGATCCTGTGCATAAATTCTCTGAATGCTCCAGTGCCTGTTAGTAGACTGACTACTTGCTTGATTCGAGTTCTGTTCAGTCTCAACAGGGTTTTGGTGGTTTGTGGATTCGGAGTTTTTAGCAATCTTTTGCAGTGTGTTGCTTGATTGTAGTTTCTCCACCTTAGTTGGTGTGCGGTATTGACCCATTGGCATAGGTAATTGTGACCGTTAACATTCGAGAAGTCCTGGTTTCCATTTCCAAAAGCTGTTGCTCTAATTCAAGTTTTTGGGTGGCATTTGTTATTGAATAGAATAGTTAAGCTGATATAGTAAAGGTGAGCTTTGTCAAAAGAAGGGATTTATTTCGAGTAATGACTCTAAAAATATTAATTTTTAGATGTAATTTCAACAAATTGCAAAATATTCTGCTTTTATATTAGTTCTTCGTCATCGTAATACTTAGCGTAACGCGATTCTACGGATTTCTGTGAATTACTCAGTTAAATAAACATATACCGTACGAGTTTTGCACTCAGTACCCTTTGATACAAAAAGAAATTGTGTTAAAGACACGTAATTTATAGTGATTTATGTTTTCGGTTAGAAGAGCTGTTAATATAAATGCGGCAACTGTAAAAGTAATACGTGTTCTTAGAACACCTGGACGTGACACGGATTCTCAGCGCGAAGACGCTGTTCGCTCTGAAATAAGGTTGTAAATTCTTAAATAGCAAAGAATTATAAACTGGCTTATAGGATCTTCAAATTTGACCATAATATATTGGCAAGTATGAACTAAAGCTTTTTTAATTCACGGGTGAATATAGATGCGTTAATACCATATCGAAGCTCTATTCAGTAGCTTGTGGTAATGTAATACCAATGTTTGTATACAAGCCTTGATGTAATACATCCAACGGTTGTTGCTTTGGTTAACAATGAAACTGATACGAAGAACTATCATTTTAATGCTACGGCACCACTATAAAATAGCAAACTGAGCAACTGATTTAGAGTGCTAAATCTGCAGAATCAGAATATTTCAGCAATCAATCGATGCTGAGAATATAATAAAACACCCATAAACAGGCGCTCTTGTCAACGGTTTTAAATTTTTTGCAGATGTTCTCATAACGATAAAATCTGTGTTCCTTCCATAATCCAACAGATGTCCTAGATCTTCTTATGTAGCTGCACCTACTCTACTTGTAAATTACACAACCCATTCGACTTCCTTCGCCAGCTTAAATATCCATTAGTACGTGACAGATTTTTCTACTGGCCCTCTCCCCAACCGATACTGCTCAATTAACGCCCGAAACGCTATGATCCTTGTTTCTGAAACGAGTTCGACAACCTGGTTCCAGTTCTAGCTGCACTCCATACACATTTGATAGAGCCGCTATCGGTTATATATGAAACTTGTTAGAGATTTGCATGGCATTAACATACAAGCTTTCATTTAAATGCTGTGGGAGTCAAACGCTTAAATTATGTGCGACTGGAATACACCCGCGTTTTGCAAATTTGCGGCAAATAATAGCAATCTAAATGACAATAGTAGGTGTATGCCACATATTTGTTAAGCTCGTCGCTTTTGTTTTGTCATCAGTTGCATAAAGAGTTTCAAGTTTTTTGTCAATCAAATCGATTGCAATTTTGGTTTGACTTCCACCTCAATTTGGAAATAATCCTTGTCAAAAACACAGGTTTGTGAGAAGTGTAAATCGTATCGGCAAGAACGAATACAGGTAATACCGTCTTAAGAACAAGGCCTGAGCTCTCCGGCATGACGTCAGCAGAAATAGGTAGAAACCTGTTGATAGTTAAATCACGTAGTCACCAGGGTGTTTATAACTTTAAAATAAGGGCTTTCTGTGGAAATGGGGCTACCAGTCGTAAACTGAGACCGTAATCGCACCCCATTTTCTTTCTATGTAGTGGAAAACGGAGTTTCAAGCCACATAACCCTAATTCTGAATAAAATTATAATTCCAATCATTTCCTTTTTTATAATAGACGTGGAACTATGAATTTAGTAACTGTACATATTTTTGTATCGTCGTTTAATAATTTGTAAATATCTGAAGCAGACTTTAAAAATGCTCTCCTCCAAACTAGGATCACCTAAAAAATAATTACAGATAGTATTTATGATTTCGGTGGGTGTGGCAAAATTAGGCAAACTGAATGTCTCTGATTGAAACATTATTGAAAGAGCTATTAATGTATTTACTAGATATCGATATCTGTCTTTGAACGTGGTGTTTAATTTAAATGGTTCATATGAATGAAAGATAGAAATAAGTCATTGTCTTCGCCATTAACTGGCTTATCAATGCTGTTTATGACAATTTTAAATTAGATTACAATTAGAATAAATAGAAGCTCGTCATAATATTAATAAGACATGAAGGTTTGACTTGCTAAAAATTCTTTACTAAACAACAATTATTCGACATAATCTAAATAGAAGGCTCTAAAATTGGTTTATTTATTTGCTATCGTACTTAGCGTTCAGCCTTATTCACTTTGTTCATTCGATTATTATTAGTTTTACCATAATCATATTTAATGAAACCATTGGCTGTAGAGTTAATTATAATTTTCGCAATTTTTTCCTGGCTATGATATTGGCACCCAATAAAATGAACTAAACTCCTCTGTAAGAAATTTGAAAACCAAGTGAAACTACAAATTTAGATTGTTATGAATATTTAAAAACATTTTCTTCAAAATTCTCAAGTAATTCATTAAAAAACACAGTTTCAATGAATGTATAAAGAACTCCATGAGTTAGTTTCGAAATAGGCGATATGTGTACTACTTGTTCTCTGAATTATGTCATATTTAACAGTAGTCCATTATGATATGTTCTTTTATCGAACTTTTACCACTGTCTTGGGTGTTCATCACAACGACTTTTGTGTATTATTTCTTTATATTTGTAATTATAAACACATAAAGAATTATTATTACAAGAAGTACCTACCTCAATTGCATGTGTATAATTGGCTCGACATACAGGAACTGAACACCGGCAACTGTGTTACAACGCTAGGATCTCACCATTACGGTTACAATGACCGGTTTGTAGTGGTCATTTAGGTTTTTATTTGAGCAAACCTGATGGTAACTCACCCACACGCACAGTACAAAGCACTCTCGAAGAGACTAAGTGAGTTGTCTATTACAGAAAGCTAATTTATATCTGATAATTGCAATCAATGGGCAGCTTTAATCTGCAAACAACATTTACGTCGCGGTTATTACAAACCTACTTTAGCCTACTTCCCGTGCCCATGACGTCAGAGCTATTTGGCCTTGTTCTTCAGATACAAGTCAAACTTCTGCCAATGGCACCAACGTTCTAAAAGCCGTTGATTTTTTCCAATCTAATGTCGAACAAGGTGGAAATAAGTGTACGAAATTTTTTACGAATAGCTTAAATACTGTTACGTTTTTAACGTTCGGGCTATTTAAAATTATACGACAAACATGGGTTCAAACATTTATTTACAACAATGAATTATTACGATTATTGTTTACAAGCACACACGAGAATTATCAAGCAGATTACAAATTACTAAAACTACGAACTATCGATAGATTTATTTATTATTACATACGGATTAACACACTTATTTATTTATATCACTCTTAAACACTAACGATTATAATATATGGTTATTTATTTCTATTAGTGATATGTACACACGGGCTTTTATTTATGTGGGAGCTCTACACGGCCCTTACGCGTTTTGCTGCCGAATTCGAACTGAACTGTCGATTCCTGCTGACACGTATTTATATCACGAATGAGTCATTCTCGGACAATCGAGGCTTTACTCGCTTTTCTGGCACATGCATGACGCATATTCGCGAGTGTTTGACATCGAGCGCGTTCCCGAAAGCTCCGGAACAATGACTCATTCTTCCCAAGGCTGTCTGCCGGCGGCGGTGGCTTGCAGCTGCCTAAGAGCAAGGTCGTTACAATACAAACAAGTATTTCTATGCAGGATTCTACGTAAACGTCGCATTTTAAATTTCAACAAAGCTTCGAAATCGTTTTGAAAGAAAAAAGTCGGCCTTTACTGTCCAGATACCTCAATTCCTCTGATCTTCCTAGCGACATGATTGTACTCTTTTATTTGCACGTGTTCATATCGTTTCTGTCTAAAACCTCATTTTTCCTGTATTTAATCTCGCTACACTCATTGATCATCTTAGCATTTTCATTCTGGCAATATGCAAAAACTGATCTTCCATCTTTTTCAATGCTCAAAACTCCACATTATGGTGCGCCAACTGTTTTATAGAATTTTGATCTCAGTCTTGTTGGCATCCATTTATCAAACAGCACATCTGTCACGTCTCTTCACTTCTTCTACCCGAATTTCATTTTATTTCTGGTATCTGTTCCAACTTCTTCACTGCATCCGAAAATGATGTAGATCGAATCCCCTCTCCCCGGAATTTTTTAAAATTTGATAATTGATTTAATTTGATAACCAAGTGTTTCGTTTTATTTTTGCTTTAACTGAGATAAAGGAAAATAACAATTTGCACGTAGTTCAGACTTTACTCATGACGAGAATCCAACAGATACAGCGTAAGTGATCTTTCTGCTTTACAGCGTAAGGTGTCAACGAAAAAAAGTTCTATTTAAGGCAGCCGGAACGCATTTGCTCAAGAAGTGTTCCGTAGCGCAAGTAGAACTAGCCCATTCTCCTTGCAATATCCCACAAAACGTTGGATTGCATACGCATCCGCCTGCCTTTCGAATTCGATCACGGGCAATGCTTTTTTTATTTGATAATTTATTTAATGTATTAGAAACGTGAAGATATTTTTACCCCTAACTGAATTTGATTTTAAAATTATTTAGTGTCATAATGTCTACGAGGGAAGTTCTGGGTAAAGCCCTTTACAGATTTTTTCTCTTTTCGATTGCGACCCTTGTTTATCAAGAACCAAATGCAAGTAACGGTTGCCTAAAATTTGCCCAACACAGAATTTGTCGCAAATGGCTAGCTTCAAATCGTTATAGATTAGGGATGGGTTATCTAATTTAATATGTTAATTTAAATCCCACTCTGTCTTTAGATGTCAAAGGGGCGCCAGGTTTGAATTGTAACCCTTTCAACTAATTAGTAAATCATATTTCCAAACCAAAATCTGAGTTATGAGACAAATACGCTTACTCAAACAAGTTTTACCTAAACAGTGACATGTAGCACACTACCAAAAGGATGTAAAACAGCATTCAAATAAGAAGTTAAGGTTAAGTAAGTGTATTGTGTACTAAAATGCCATATTAAATATAAACAGTTACAATGTAGTGTAGTAGTTATAAATGTTCAATTATGCTCGTATTAAAACTACTGTTTGTGGTGGTCTAAATATGTTGAAAAGATAATTTTCCAAAGAAGCAAATAACCTCAAAGTTTTAGGTAACACATTAAGGTAAATGACTAATTAAGTAAAATATAGTTGGTTGAATCATAACATGATCCTGAAATATTTTACGTTTACACATACACACATTCTAGTCAATAATAAAATTCCAAATACGATAGCAAATAACATTCGGTGAATATTTTATGATATGATCTTTTATAGTTGACAACACAGATTTAAGTTTTAATACCATGTAAAATGTGAATACTAATTTGTAACTGAATTTAAGTAATTCTTTGTCGCTGATTTTCAATCTAAATTAAATTATTTTTCTATCACGTAAAGTTTTTGAATAAAACAGTAAACAACTTACATATGTGCAAGGATATTTATTTAAATTTGAGTTGTGCAAGACATGTAAGAAATAATAACGAAAGTATTACTAAAAAACATAAAATGAATTAAAAGCAACATGTATTGTTCCTTTATCTCTTGGAAAACCTTTGCCTTTTCGTTGTATTTTACTCTGTCCGACTGCAGGACTGTTTCTCTTAGGTATCCGATGGTTGGGTGTTCTTTTCTGGCTTGGTGAAATCGGTTACCCTGCTCTTCGCTGACATCGCCCACGGTAGTTAATATATTTAGGAGTGCGTGTGATATGACTTCTAATATCACTTAAGACCCAAATAGTAGTCGTCGGTGTGGGTTTTAGGCCCCAGATCACCAGATCATTGGTGTTCCAAAAGGCAGGGGCTTTGTAGCTCCTTTACACCAATGTTTTGGATTCGTTACAATCTTGAAAAATAACATGTTTCGTTCAAAGTTTATTTTGATCTCCAAGTTAGCTTTCAAGTAGGTAAAATATGAATTTTTACGAAATCAGTAATGTTTCCTTTTTTGCTGTAAGCGAACCAAAGACATATATCGTGACGCTTGTTTTTACAACACCTAATAAACATTTTGTCTCCAAAAGAAAAGTACTAACAACTTACTAATAGATTAAGATATCAACACCAGTTATATTGCTCTGAAGGTCTTGTGTACCTTCAATACTTCGACTACAAGGAATCCCGACGGTAATTGTGTGACTGCTGGTAAATCCTCCGACGTATAGACGAATTAAAACCAAATATTAAATTGGTTCCTTAATTTCGGACTTATTATTTTTTAATCTAATTGAATCGAATATCAAGAAAACGCCATAATAATGGTTTACAAAGGAACTGTGCCGTGATAGTAATAAGACCCGGTTTGTTTAGTTAACTACACGTGCTAACTAAGCTAATAAAATGAAAATAGTTTATGTACATTTTTTTCGCAGACCTGTGTGTTCGGAGATGTTTTTGTGCAACATTGTCTCAAAAATTGCTCTATATCTACTTAAAATGTACTACTTCAGGTATACCCCGTAGAATACGATCAGAAGTGGCATTCCTGTCCATAATCACCTAAGAAATATCGTCTGGTATTCAAATCCGTATTAACTCACAATAGAACTATCTCGGCCAACATGCCAACCGTATTCGATTTTCAGTCCCCTCTTTTGCAATCGTCGTTTAGAAATGACGCTTGCGAACAATGGAAGTCTTATCCACAAAAAAATTAACCGGAAAAAAGTGTTTATTGGCAAAATTACAGAAATACCGTAAACGACGCTCTGATAAACATTTGAAGTCAGCACTCACAGAGTGCACTTTGTTACCTCAAGAACGAATCGTAGCATGATGTTTATTTGGTTTTTGCATTGGAAGCTGTGCAGTTATCTATAGAATCTCTTTGTGATTTTCTTCCATATCTTTTGTTTCCTGACCAGTTTAACTTATTAATGCTATCATGTCTCTCTTTTCCTTTTTCCTTCTAAGATAGTACTTCAAATTCTTATTCATATCAACTGTTTGTTTACCTCCTTCTTATAGTATGTTTTAAGTTTTTTCATATAATTTTTTTCGTGCTATTTGTTGCTTCTCTATATTCTGCTGTATCTGGTTTGCACTATCTACACAACTGTTTCAGCTTTTCTATTATTGGTTTGATGTCTTGAGATAGATTGCAAGTGTTTGCTATTTCTTTAATTGTGGTGGTTATTTCTGCTCATAATTCAATAATACTAGTTGCTTGTTCCTTGTCTCTGAACACCTCTTCTAATAGTTTTTAATACGTGTTTGGCTTCCCTTGTAAGATATGTGTGGTTTCTGTATGTTTGTTATATCATTTTGATGTTTGAGCTTTCACCTTCGCTCTAACCAACCATTGGTTATTCCGGTATTGAATAAAATGAGTACTGAGATATTTTGTATGATCGTCTTGATTAATGATATTGTTTACTATTTCATTGCAAGTTATATTATTTAGACTTGCCCATATCCACCTTCTTTGAAACTTCTTATCGAAAAAGGTGTTTATTGCATACAATCGCCGGCTCTCTGGAAAGTTAGTTAACATGTTTCCTCTTGAAATTATCACTTCTACTCCATGACTTCCTACATATTGTTGATCGTCTGATTGTTTTTAAGAATTACGTTAAAGTTGCTATTACGAAGCCATAGTTGGGTTTTTCACTTCCCAATGATTTTGTAATGGGTTCATACTTATATGATTTAAATTTCTTCGTTATCGTGTTTTGACGTTGGTGCATATATTTGTGTAATCCTCATTCTACAATTCTTGGAAGGTTCGAGAATTACATATGCAACGTAATAAATCATGCGATTCCGGGGTCTCAATATGAATGGTTTTAAAATCTCCGTTTCGCCACGCTATCCTACTGCGGATTGGCGAGTTTTGCAGTACGACAACCATTAAGAATACTACAGCCATTATAGTCCAGGTTCAAACTGATGCAGAATTGCTTTCTTTGCTCATCAAAATGGTACTGGTGATGGCTGCTGCCCTTCATGATGCATAAAGAATGGTAGGAGGTTTTGGTAGAGTCAGGTTTGGGGCATAATTTTTGCTGCAGTACGAATACAGGCGAGTCTAATCTTGACTGGGAATTTCTACAAGAAGTACTTATACAGGTCTTACATCCCCTACATATAAACTGGAAGATCAGAATGAATCTCCGATCAACTTTCAATTTATTTCAAGACGTACCAAATGAGTTCTCTGGGTATCCAGTGAAAGACTATTACTAGTTCAATAAAATTCGAAAGCAGATTTTTTTCTCTGAAGCTTTTCTCTCTTGTTGGCATGGAACCTAGCTGGTTTTGTGTGGTAAGATTCTGAATGTCTCCTTCCAGTCTACTTGTTACAATCCCGCCAAACCATTTCATGATGTGAATGGTGCATATTATTCTGTCTTTGACAATCAGGATTACTTAACTCTACCTCATTCGTCAGATACTCCATTCCCATTGCATATCAATGCAAGAAAGCTCTCATGTTGACTACATATACAGTAAAAGCATTCAATTTTACTACAAGGCAACATTATAAAACATTAAAAAAATCCAAGGGAATTTAAAAACAAAAACTTCAAAGCAACACATTAATTTTGATGTATTAGTTTTCAGGAAAAAATTGCGTTCATCAAATATCCCACTTAACTAACGTTCAACATTGTACGAAACTACGGAATTTTTTAATAACAGTTATTTAAAACACTAAAATTGTTGCGAAGCTCTCATAATTATATCATTGAGAGTAGATACAAATAGCACGTCAAGAAGCCATTTGATTAAGTTAATGACTTTTTATCTTATTGCTTCTTGAAGTAGTTGGAGAACGCCAGTTTTCGGCGAGCACCTTTAAAGAGCCGTAGTTTTCCTGTTTTGTTTTTGATAAGCTTTTTCTTATTCCTCCCAATTAAGAAACTTGAATTTTAGATCAGCAACGACTTGTAAGAGATTTCACTGTAATAGTTATTTATGTATTAAGGGCACAATAAATAGATTATAGCATGGGGGTATGTTTAAGGTGCAACTCGTATCGGAGAGTTTTAAATTTCCCTCGGGCTATAAGCGTGATTATGGACGTGGTACATAAAGCGTTTCATTTCATTTTGGTTCTCAAAATTGAACAAATTTAAGGATTCAGTATTTTAGCTACACACTAATGTGTCATCGTTGTGCAGGCACTCTGAAATTTGGTGTGCTATGGTTTCTACGCAAATTTTTGGTGTTTATATACTATATTGTTGGTGTTTGTTATACTGCTTAGCAATTTTATTGGCTCTCGGGTCATAAAAGCTGTTTCACACCCGCTGTCGAGGGCCATCAAACTCTATTCATTCTTCTTCTTCTACTTCTTATAATATTATTTTTGATACAATAGAAGTTTAATATATATGATGGCCACTGCCTGAAAAAAACATAAGCATATACATGAAGGAAAATAGTATATAAAAGTAAAATTGGCTGAGTATGAAACTAGTAACTGAATTCCACTTCTATCGAACACTGTAACATAAAAACTTCAAGAACAACGGTAAAATAAGATGTGCCCTAAACACATAATGGGGGCAATGAAAATCGAAACACTGGAGCTAAGTAAACCGTAGTGAATAATTATTAGACCAACAAATGAGATTCCGAAAGTAGTATTAATATTGAGTAACTGAAATCTAAATTTTAAATAGGTTTAAATTATTGTAACTATCGTCCTACGAACTGCGCGGAAGGAATCGTTTTTGGGTAATAGCATGATCGTTAGCGTGTCTCCTTTAGTTTTCAGAGCAATTATAAATGGCAACTTACATTACCAATAAAATTTCATACATATTGTTATGATATTGTACTTCAAGGTTAATAATTATTTATAGTATCGTACCTCAACATTAAAAATAATGTAATTGTATCGTACCTAAGCATCAACATATAATAATTTATAAAGAGTGAATTTTAATGTAAATAGAACAGGACAACTGATGGAAATTTAGTTAATAAAATACAGATTTTTTTGAATTCGGTTAGGCAATCAATATTCTCATAAAAGTGTTCTAAATATGACCCCATATTTGATATTTCATTTAATAAAGGTTAATAATTGGTTTTATCAGATTCCATTTTATAATTGATGTTAAATAATAATTAAATCAAACTACAAGATAGTTTGGGTAAAACTGAAAGAGCTAAGTTAATATAATATTTAAAGTCATATGAATATCAAATAATTTAATTAATTTATAATTTTACAATCAAGGAGTGTTAGATATAAAAATTGTGAATAGAAATTATTATGGTGACACCTTTAAGAAAATAACAACTATTTTCTTAAAGAATGAGAAAGTAAAAATTTTGTATCATATAAAATTAAATAAAACCCACATAAACTTTATTCTACTTACTTAAAATGTTACAAAGGGTACAAGTAATTAGTTGTGATATAAAATTATAGAATCCAAAACAAGAAAATTTTAATAAATAATAATATTCAGATTCTTTAAGTGAGTACTGGCTAATTAATTTGATATTATGATATTGGAAGAAGCCGATGGACATGTTAGCTGCAGAATACTCTTTGGTCACATAAACAACTGTAATTTATTTGCAGCTGTATTGCTGAGGAGTCATTGCTTGCTGTTAAAGAAGAGCTGATGAGAGTGTTCAGTGTAGGTCATCTTGGTAATGTATCATCGTATATACAGCTGAGGTTGATTTGGAGCCCAATTGCAGTGGAGTCATTGATGGCTGTTTTAAAGAGGAGAGCTGGCATACTGTGGTCTAGTATAGGTTTGGTTGTTAGTTGGAGCCTTCTCCCGGCTGCAAGTGAGCCATTTCCTGTAATACAACCAGTTGCAGAGCCCAGGACATTATTGGAACTACAAATTGAGGCAATTAAATACAGCTGTAGTTATAGCTAATTTAGATAAGCTTTTTACTTACCTGGCAGATCCAGAGGTGCAGTATGAGCAGTTTGCTTGTACCTGAACAGGATCCAAACATCGAGGTGACGTGTTTAAGTGGAGTTTGAGACAGGTATATGTAAGTAACACATTAAGAGGTTAAAGAAGTGAGCATAAAAATATAAATCAAAAGCACTTACCATTTAACGATTCTTAAAAGTGATATAATATGTACAAATATTTAATTAGCTTGCCTTTCAAGTTAGAGATTAATTTTGACAGTCAACAGAAAGTATCATTTGTTTAAAAAGTTAGTTTAAAAACTAAGGAACACTTATTACAGTAAAATAAAGTAAAACTTACATGATTGATTATGTAAAAAAACAAATTGAATCCAACCTGAGTTTAAGAGTTATTTGTTTTACCGACGCTAGCGTAATAAAAAGAGAAAATAATAAGTAATTAACTAAAAAGGGCACATCGTTGCATAAAATTAATTTATAACGTATACGATTAACAATTAAAGCAAACCAACTTAAAAGCGAGGTGCTGTAACATAAATGCATGTCAACATCCAGTACAACTAGGTACACAGCGGAAATATAACAAATTTATGTCAAAACCAACTAAAGCGTAGGGAACTATGTCAATATAAAGCATCAAGGCAAGGTATTTTCTAAACGTATTGAATTGATTCTGTACAGCACTGGAAATTATCAATAGCAATATGCTCAGTTAGGCTACAAAATCGAAACAGGTTGAAATTCTTTGAGTTAGCTGAAATGAAGCCATTACAGTCAATTGCTAGTTGCCTAATATCTCCAGATGAAAGAAAACGTCCTAGTGTTTGAATAGATTACAAATACTAAGTAAGTAAGTAGCTATATACGTAATTAATTTAGTAAAATAGGGATTCCATTTACTAAGTTATTTAGAAGTCTAACTACAAGAAGCCCAAGTAGTTGTGTGCACTACAAACTCCTTCAAGAACATACATATATGCACAGGGTGAAGCAAGCGACTTGGAGGCTCTTACTCCTTGGGGCTCCAATTCTAAGAAAGAAATTCCCCGTTGATATTGACAACTCTATATAGCGCAAGCTGTGCAGAATTAGCTTGTGCGTCTACATCTGCTAGCGAGCGGAGGATTCGAATTTGTGTGAATACGTATCAGAATGCGCGTAATATCGAGACTAGTTACGCAGAGTTAAGAAATGGATGTTTCAACACATGGAACTTTTATATCTTCGACTATTATTACACGAATTGTATAATCGTTATGCCAAAATGCAGACTTTTGGTTACATACTATAGGGTGTTTTCTTAGTTTTCAAAATTCGGTGTGATACCAAATTCCAAGCCAAAAGCAAACCATCCTGACTGCATCGGCACATTCGAGAGTCAGTCAGCTAACAAAGTATATGGCGTGAGGTTCTTTAGAAAAGGTTACATTCGTTCATCAGCACAAAGGGAGTATTAATGAGTCTTTATATAACAAAAATATGCTCAGTTAGAAGCGAAACCTCATGAACTAAAAGCTTAACCCAGGTCACAATAATCTGAAATACAATCAGGCCATAACTTGATTTTCAGTAACAAAAACACACGTAATCATAGTCAAATGCATAATAATAAAAATATGGTATTTTACTATCAACGTTTAGTACACCGGTGCAACCAACAAATAAACGTTTAAAATAGGCCGTCAAATGTATACATACAATAGTAATTACGTTAAATCGGCAAACTACATAGATTATTAAAGTGAAAAGCATTACTAAGGCAAATTAAACTTCAATAAGGTCTTGAGGACGATTACCAAAGCATACGCACAACACGAAATGCAATGTACGAGATAAAAGTCAAATTTCTTAACATAAAAGAAAAGGCGAAGAGGAAACCTAAACGAATTTAGTTTAATACGCTGGAATTTGAAACAGCAATCAAGTCTCAGTCGAAATGAACACACGATAAACTTGAAGAGGAATTTCAAGAATTCAGCCCGAGTCGTGGAAACACTACACAAAATTTATCAATCATAAACATAGTTACGAGCACAACCAGTCACTCGTCCCCAGCGCAAATTAAAAGCTTTCTGGGTAGATTACTAGCTCCTTGGCGACCGTTTACAGCCTACGCCGCCTTTGTGCCAAGGCCAGCTCACGAACGGAATTCACCATGGTAGAAGCAGCAAAGTGGATCATGGCAACACATGCACGGTAGAAGCCGACCACATTTGGACATAGAATCACGGCAAACTGATACGACATCAATACAGAGCATCATCGCGGGATCAAATCATCTTGGTATGGGATCAAAGCAGAGTCAAAACAGCTCCATAAGGAATCAGTATAGCTAAAAAGACACCGACAGTTAAACCAAGTCCGCAAGAATAAGAAAGGAGACTAAGGTAACCACCTGCAACTTATTTCAGAGATTCAAAGCAAGTTGACAAGAAAATGCAATGTAGCACTGACAGAATCGGGACAAAAGTGGGCGGAAATGAGAGCCCAAGTTACGACAAGGCGAACCAACTTAGAATGTCGGAGCGGACAGTGCAAAAAGAATGTCAAGTGGTTATAGCTCAACATTCGTCGTTTTTTATCAATAAGAATCGAACCGCTGAAGTTATTGCCAGCCTATGTTTAGCCAGAAAGTTGAAAAGATATTTAAATTAAATATAAAGCTTTTTTGCATTATGCTGACTCTAATATAGTCACTGAAATAGTAGCTTCTGCTTTACATTTTTAGTAATTTTTTTTTCGATAGCTGTGGTAAAATAAACTTCGTTTGCGGAAAGCAACAAAGGTAAAGGGCTTCCAGTAGCTCAACATTAGGGAGTAGTCTTATACTGAAGGGACAGGGGGGCTTGCTCGCGGTAGGCAAAATTATTGTACTTGGAAGGCTACAGGGAGAAAGTGCATATTTTCCATGTTATGTGGAAAAACTCTACTAAGAAAATGTTCCCCGACGATGGAAAATATGTACGTGCTTCAGATTTTAAGAACTTACCTGTAGTTGTGATCTTACTGCGCTTCACAAAAACCATACAATAAATTTTTAAGAACCCTACTCAAATAACATTAAAAAATACATTAAACCGGCTAAGCCGCATCTGTGACCGCAACAGAAAAGAGCAACCCAAACAATTTTTAGGAATCCTACCTGTTTCTTTGAAGTTACGTTGAGCGATATGCAGAATTTTCACATGTGTTTGCCTATGAAGAAAATTCATAAGGGAAAACAATATTTCTGCAGACCCATTAAAGCACTACTGTACTTCTAACGGGGATACAAGTCTAAACTTATTTTAATTTAGCTTAGATATATATGGAATATTTCTGATTAACGGCAAAACATGCACGCAATAGAACAGGTGCAACTTAATTAAGTAAAATGCAAAAATTTGGGTCGCTCTTTGACACTGGGCGCTGAGCGAAAATATGGCTAGAAGTAGTTACACGCTCGCGACAAAAGGTTGGTATAGAGTTGTGGGCTGCAATGAAATAGAAATGAGTAGCTTTAAGATTGTTGAAAGACGAAATTTTGCATCGATCTACAATCGAGGCAAAAGGAGCTTTTCCCAGGGCATAGTGAGACGCATTAACAACGGTAGTTCGAATATTAGCTACGAGCAGCGATGTCAATCTACACCCTGGGAACAAGATGTTTCGCCAGGACTGGGTCGGGACGATACCAAGGTTTCTTTAAATAGCCTATTTGAAACGCGAAGCTCAACGAATCGTCAACCCCTTCTTCTTCTTTTGCGCGCCAACTGCAGTGGCGGCGGCAATTTAAGCGAACCTAACAAGTGTAACATAGGTAATTACACTAGATTTTATAAGGCTTTATATACTCAAAAATTAGTTTATAGGCAAACAAGATGTCGTTTATTATAAGCTACATTCGCAACGACGATTTTCTATTAACATCTACATACCTGTACAGTTGTCTACAAAAATGGGTTAATCAAAGGCCTCGCATGCAATTTTCGAATTTTTTAACCCCGATTCGGCTTTCATGGGTAGTGTTCAAAAAGTTTTTACCTAGACCTACTTCGTTTTGGAAGTTAAGTCTGTGTTTTCGAAGGCAACTTGTAAACACATAGAAATGACAGAACTACACTTTTAATTAAATTAAATTAAATCCAATTGCAGTCCAGTAATTTAACTGAATAAAATTGCTGTACTTTGCAATATCCAATTTTGATATGCCAAACCAGGTGTCATCAAATCTATAGCGTTTGCATTGGGAAAAACCTTTATTTACACATATATTGTAATATTAGAAGTTTTTGTTTAATCGCTTGAAGATTTAAAAAAGCAATAGCATGTAGATATTCACATTAGTCTTTACATGCTCCGTTTGAGAATCGAAGCGACTCAACTTCCACATTTGAAATGCTAACAATGGCTGCGCATATAGGAGAGAGCAAATAAAGCAGACACGTTATTTTTGTGCTTTGTGCTATATTCGTATTTCAAAGTTTAATCGCTGAGTATCTACAAAAATGAGCTGAAAAATATTCCAGTTCGTGGCTCGTAAATGTTGACCTTTTGCAGGCCAGAAAAACGCAACTCGTCCTCGGTGTCTCGCTGCTAACAGCAATCTGTATGCATGCAGCAAAGGGTGATTAAAACCTGGAAAAATAGAAAAGCAATATTCATTTGCATCGGCAGTGCTTCGCCCTGATATCCTAGAAACCTAGAACTTTAAATGGACGAGAGCTGACCACACCACGCTTTGCGCTTATCGGATATTGCCATGACAGCATCATAATTCAGAATTTAATCCGCTACGTCACGAAGGCGGTCAGGCAACTTCGCCAGCTTAAGAGCCGTTAGGGATGCACTTAATTACTATAAATATGCTACGGCGACGTGGAACTATCTTGCTCCAGATAATCCAGATCTCCATAGAGGTCACTTAGTTCGGCGTCAAGAGAACACAACAAGTAGTTAGGGTGTAGTTATAGTTATCGCTGTTTAACAGCAACAAGGGACGAGTTATAAATACACACAACTTTCAGTCTTTGCTTTTAGTTTTAATCTCGGGAAGAAATAAACGCTTTTTCCAACCCAGTAAAATTGCTGAAATTAATAAGTTGGTTACTCTCGTTTCCTTCCTCGCGCATGGCTGTGTATTTATTTCGTTAGCTTGCTTATTAATGATTTACCAATGTTACGTTACTGAAGAAGCGATATAATTTTGATAAATAGACACATTGTCGCCCATATAATATTTTAGTAATGACGCTCCTTACAGCAATTGAAAATCAGGTAGCTGAAATTATCGTTCACTGTATCAATACAATGTGGCTACGTGACAACGGTGCACTGCAAAGCTTAAAAGCGCAATTTCAACAAAACTGATCCACATTTACAACTAAAAATTGGAACCAAAGCCACCTCTGAGGCAGGGAGGGTGTGATAGCGCATACGAACTTACACCTACTTGCTATTGTAAAGCTACAAATGGATGTAGCTATGGTGACTCCATATACTCGAAACTGGATTAATTTGGCTTGGCTTTTGAAAATCACAGCCTACAAACGATTTTGCTTTTGATTAGCTATGGCTGCCACTATACTAAATTGTAATGGAGACCTTCTAAGTTCCAAATAAAATAACGTTGATGCTGGCGGTTGTTTGAATTGTAAAACTTTGCAAAGATATGTCTTTTAGGTTATAAAACGTCAATATGTGTCAGCTACGATAGTAAACACATTCCTATATACTTGTTTGCAAATAAAATTGTCATTACAAGAAAAGTACAGAAATTCAATCCTTTATACGAAGTTCTAGAGATGTAAAACGAAGTTGATTTTTACTTTTTTTACTCCTGGTAGAAGTATCCGTAGATATTGCAAATCCGTTGCTTTTAGCAATTTCTGCTTTAAGAATGAAATTCTTACTCATAATTCAATTTAGCGCTACTTATTTCTTTGATTTTTGAGATCTCGACATAACAAAGATTTCGACGTGCACTTTAGAATATAAGAATACTGACAAACAGCTTCCATTTATGCAAGACAACACCAGGACACATACTACAAGATCTGGCTATGGCGCTATCGTCAAAATTTCTCGGCCACCTCAGACAGCTGCCACCAAATGCTTTTAAACCAGACATTTCCCATCTTTTTCATTATATAGTTAGCATATACAGGGTGTTTCATTAATAATTGGAAATATTTTAACTGTAGAATACTGGGCTCAAAATATTAATATTTAACCCAAATCACTTAGATAAAAAGTGGCTCCTTACTGAGATATAAGGTGTTTTACTTAAAAATTTAAAAATGATTTATCTCCATTACTTTAAAACTACTCGACGTATCCGTATCATATTTGGTAGGAAGTGTAGACACTGTAAACCATGCTAAATTATGTTAAATAAACGTTTGTGGTTACTACCAGAGGCGTACGACAGGGGCATGTGATTGGTTGACCCCTCCCAAATTCTACGCCACTGGCGGAATTACCTTTTTAGCACAATTTTTCGCTTCTCCAATACTTTTTATGTAAAAAACGTACTCTTCCTTCGTAACGATAAAGTAATTATTTTTCGAGATATTTAATGTTAAACATAAAGCTGAACAGTTATTTTGATTTGGTGTTTTTTGTCATAAGATTGCATTTATTACGCAAATGAAACTTTAATCCGTATTAACAAAAAAACATAATGTTATTTAATGAAATTTATTGAAACGAATACATAGATGCATTCAACATAAAAACAAATTGTGGTTCTGGAAAGAACCATTTTGTTATAATCTAAATAAAAAAAAATTTTAATAACACGAAAATATCAAAAACCTTTTGTAATAAATGTTCAATGTGACCCTCGGTTACCTCAATAAGCTTATCAATTCTTTTCCTAAAATATGTTTGGCTGATTGGCAATAAAATTAGCGGAATTTACTATTTGCTGCCATAGTTCTTGATGATTATTTATTTCTTGTGAGTATATCAGCGATTTTTTGTTAATACAGATTAAAGTTTCATTTGCGTAATAAATGTAATCTTCTGACAAAAAACACCCACATAATTAATACACATTAAAATCAAAATAACTGTTCAGCTTTATGTTTAACTTTAAATATCTCAAAAAATAATGACTTTATCATTACGAAGAAAGAGTATGTTATTTACGTAGAAAGTATTGGAAAATCGAAAAAGTGTGCTAAAATGGCAATTCCGCCAGTGGCGTAGAATTTGGGAAGGGTCCACCAATCACTTGCCCTTGTCGTACGCCTCTGGTAGTAGCCAGAAACGTTTATTTAACATAATTTAGTATGGTTTACAATGTCTACACTTCCTGCCAAATATGATACGGATACGTCAAATAGTTTTAAAGTAATGGAAAAAAATCACTTTTAAATTTTTAAATAAAACACCCTATATCTCAGTAAGGAGCCATATTTTATCTAAGTGATTTTAGTTAAATATTAATATTTTCAGCCCAGGATTCTACAGTTAAAATATTTCCAATTATTAATGAGACACCCTGTATATGCTAACAATACTTCCTATCTAACTTAATAGTAGAAGCTAATATTGCTATTTCTCCAATCTGAGCCAGATGCCATAACGTTGATTGAAAGAGGAATAACGATCAAACAATTGGTGAGGCTATATTTAAAACACAAACATTAAAGTGCATCACAAGTACGGGTCTGTGTGCGATTGCATGCATAAAAACCCGGCAAAGGTCACATATGTGAGTGCATTTCCTTTAGTTAGTGCAATTTTCACACAGCTGTCGCCTCCACTCATCGTTTCAGCTTTATATATTTCCGGTATCAAGTTACGTATCACGTTTGTACTCGAATTGCGTTAGTCAAACCTTGAACGGCGTGATGCGTGAAATTTTTCCACACACGATGTGGGCGAATTTCTGCCTACTACTGTGATGCCATCCCGACGGCTAATGCTACTTTATCAACAATGGACGTCATGAATATACCTGGCTGCTTCACATTTGTGTAGTCTCCCTGTAAACGCTGCAGCTACTTCAACACTGCAGGGCTTCCTTAAAGCATTTACAATAGAAAATTTCACACAACGCACTAAGATCCGCTCGCTAACGTGCGCCCTTGGAACGGAAAAGTAAGTAACTGATGCTTTAGTTGAAAATTCCTGCGAACTGGCTTCGAAGTTACGTTTATACAGGGTCCGGCAATGAAACGGGAAGATTTCGTAAATAATTTTATTGTCGAAAAATTATTTTTTTTATAATTATTAATACATTAATGGGAAGTAAAAAAGTTGCCATTTGATTTACAATGTTAAAAAAATATATTTTTTGAATACTACATCTGCCAAATGTCCTCCGTTGTTCGTTGACATTTATGCATTCTTGGAGTCGAGCCTGAAAGTTCTTCATCACTCTTCGTGGGGTTACCTAAAAACAAAAGTGTTTGGAACTGATCCACCCAGGACAATTCCGGCCCTCAAACAACGAATTCGTGACTAGATTGCAGCAATACCTGTTGATATGCTACGAAGAGTGATGCAAAACTTTCAGGCTCGACTCCAAGAATGCATAAATTTAATGTCAACGGAGGACATTTGGCAAATGTAGTATTCAAAAAAAATTTTTTTTTAACATTGTAAATCAAATGGCAACTCTTTTACTTCCCATTAATGTATTAATAATTATTAAAAAAATAATTTTTCGACAATAAAATTATTTACGAAATCTTCCCGTTTCATTGCCGGACCCTGTATATGCACCCGCAAAACTAAGCTTCTTCAAAATTCTCTCAATGCACAGAGTCAAACTCGCACTTTTCTTTATGTTAAATTACAATGTTTACGACTAATTAAGAATAAGCCAGCATATAAATGCCCAGCTTGATAGCTCGGTGGTTAAGCATTCTGGCTACTGATCTAAGGGTCGAGAGTTAGATTCCCGGTCCCCGTGAGGTTTTTAAAAATAAAAATATCCGTATGACAATCTCCACAGAATGTCATCATTCGCAAATTATATAAAGCAGTGGGTGCCATGTTACTACAATGTGAAGCAAGTAAAGATCCCTTGCAAGGGTTGGAACTTCTTAGTCTCGGCAAAGCTATATGTAAGGCTTAGACCATATGACCACACCAGTCGGTGTCTAAAGTACCTGGTACTTTGCATGCCTAGATTTTGTCTAAAACAAACAAGTATGTAATTTAAAACTGGCTATTTTTATAAACATGTAAATGAACCATCCAGGCAAAGAAGGCAGATTCTCATTTCACTTGTGTGAACTTGTGTACTTCTATTCGGCCCCTTAAATTGGCACAAGACGTCTCGTACGCCTTAATATTTAAATAATTATTTTCACTTTCTATTTATCTCGCCATACCTTCTAAATATACCAGTTCGTGGTTTATGAAAGGCCACTATGTGCCAAAACAGGAATCTGGTTCCCTCTGTAATGTTGTTGAGCTGAGACTGACTCTATACTAAATAATGTACAAGAAAGCTAATTTGTTTATATCAGTTTATTAGCTTTAGAACACATATAAAAAAATATAAAAGCACCAATAAATCTAAAACAAATATACGCGTAAGTATGTTTAAACATATCAAACACACATACAAAACATCAATCAGGTATTGTTAAAATAACGTTGAAATAATTGTCCTGGCTTAACGCTTACCCTAATCGTACGCGAAACTTATTGCAGCGGGGTGCAATTTGTAGTAGCTTTAACTGCAAACATTTACTTGGAATTGGTCCTGCTGTTCTACCCTGGACAACCTGGGATACTGGGAATTTCGAATGCACTTTAGCTTTGTGTGCAGCAACTATTTACTGCAAGGCATTTTAGGCCGCTTATATTTAACTTAGTTCATCATCCAACCTTCTGTTGTCGTCTCTACTTCTCTCTGTTCTGCTCTGCCTGTAGCCAGTTGGTAGAAATTCGTGCGCTATACTTTAGAGGTATACGCGCGCACACACACACACACACACACACACACACACACACACACACACACACACACACACACACACACACACACACACACACACACACACACACACACACACACACACACACACACACACACACACACACACACCTCTAACCTTGTTTTGGTGAAATTATCACAAATTGAAATTCCCCGCATCTCGCTACAGGATTGAAAACGCTGCACACGCAAATTGAGCTCCACAATACGCACTACAAAGAATGGGCTTTGCGAACATTTCGATTATATTAAAGACAATATCTTAAATATAATAAGAATAATAAGACATAGGAAAATACAATTTGGCTTATATCTTTAAGTGTAAAACTAACATTACAGACAAGAAATGCCAGTTGGCCTGTTACAGTTGTTACAGCAATGTTCCTAGCGTTCGTAGATATGAAACATTGTCCTTTATATTTTTAAACTCTTTGCAATATATTAGAACTCGTTTACGAATAAGTATAATACGTATAATATAATAATCTTAAAAACGAGAGAATGATAATATGTTGTTGATTTAGTTTTGTATATACATCTGGTACGACGAGGTTGTCTCGTCTCTGTTTTCGGGGACCTATTTATCTTTTTCAACAAACATTTGTGATAAATGAATGTCTCTTGCTTCTTCTATTTTTTGTTCACATGGCCTTTAGCACAGTTTCTTATTTTCCACCGAACGACATGTTCTGCTCTTCTTTTATTAATTGTTCTGTCTTCTACAAGTTAATATTCTTAAATAGCTTTTTTCTATTACATAGTACGTAGCTTTATTATTGTGCAAGTTTGGATAGCACGATTTCTACAATTCTATAGAATACTGTTCCGTTAGCCTTAGTATTTTTACTTCCCCAACTTTTTTCTCCTAGTGTACACTACTTATGTTTTTTGTTTCCCATATAAATTTATCATTAGTGTTGCTCTGGTTCTAGGAGCTTATTCTTTTGTCCAAAGGTAGGAATGGAAAGGGTGTTGCAAGTTCCCAACAGTATTGTATGAAACAATACTTAGGATTAAATACATTTCATGATTTTCTTCGTATTTTGTTATTGCATAATAACCTAATAAACCTAATAAACTCTTCCATTATTTAAGTAAAAGGCGCCGTTCACTATTCGTCTCATTTCCAGGTGTAGTATTCTCTGTAATCCTATAACAAAATGCCAGTAACAAATTTTACAGGTATTATAAGAACAAGTAACTACCTATTTATTGAAGACAATATGATGTACCTACTATTTTTATTATGTTCTTGCCTATTTGAACTAAACCTGCTCTGATTGTATTTCAGGAGATAATCAAAAGTTTGGTCTTCGTAATATTGATATTTGGCTCTATGTTGGAACTAGATTCTGAGGTAGCATCGACGATTCGCTGTAGATATTGCTACGACATGTTTTGTTATTATTATTCAACCACAACAGTGATATGACAGAGCGTTATTTCTTCTTACCGGTAAAGTCAAACACCGCATTGTTAGGTGTAATTTATCAATTAGATGCAGTCAAGAACTGTTACGTATAATTTCTCGTTTAAATACATACAGATGCAGTTTAGATGTTTCGAGTGACCTGCAGTTTCTAGATGTGTATTTGGTTGCATACTCATTTTTGCATTTTTGGGACGTTTTAGAAAAACCTTGAATTTTAGGGGATTATAATAATTTTCAAAATAGATTGTGAGTACGATTTCCGGCGGACATTATATGAGACTGATTTCGTGAGATTATTTCTTCTGGAGCTGCATGTAATTTGGAATTTTCACTTCATGTGGATAATGTAAATTCCAAAATATTGGTGAATTCTGTTGATCAGTCTTAAGAAATGCGGTGTGAAAGTGCTAGAATGGAGCCAGCTATACTGTGTAATAATGTATTTCTGCAAGATTATTCACTCGAGGCCACCTTGTAACTCTGGTATATTCTTTGTAGTTCCGTCTGAACAGCGAATTCCAAATTGTGCGATTTTAGGTCTCCTTTATCGTTTCCGTCTTAGTCATACCCAATTCTGGTGCTCCCCCCGTGGCATTGACGTCGCTTGGTAAAGCACCTGGAGGACCAACCCCCATGCACTTCTGAGCACCCTCAACTCACTTCGAATACACGACTTCTCCCCAGTGTAACAGCTCTCCGAAGTTCCGGCCACAAGGTTTTTCCCCTGTGCAATAGATGGAGAAAGCCTGTCGCTCATGAGGTTGCACATCCATTGGACAACATGTCCAAGTATAGCTGCCCTGTATAGCTGCTCTGACGACGCGACGCCGCTGTGCCCTGCCATGCATCACAAGGTATCTGCTAGCGATTTAGCCATCTCATCAACTAAAATACCGTTCGTATTGTTACTATGAAACTTTATGCATTGTGCCTTACCTTTTACACTGGCGATATTCCTAACCGTTTTATGCTGTGAAATGCTGTGTAACTGCGATGTTCACATCGTGCAACTATTTATGCGGAATGGGTTATTTTCAATTCATGTATTTAATGTTTTCTCGATTGGCTATGCTGCCTGTTAGCAATTTGGTCGCGTTCAGTGCCTCAACATTTTATAAATTTAATTATCTTTTGCGAGGATTTACCGGGAGATTAAATAATGAAAAAAAAACTCCTTATTAGCGCTGAAAATACACAGATTTAAGTGTGAAAACCCCCTAAACGAAATGGTACCATTCGATTAGATCGCGTTTATCTAAATTAATTGATCGTTGAAGCGATTTGATGAGAACTCCCGTTTATCGTTATCGCAGTACTTGAGTTTAAAGTCACTATATCCTCATAGTTGAGATACGTGTACTTAAGCGAATTGCGAATTAAAATCGGAGAGTTTTGTTTTTCACTTCAAATTTATTAACACTAGAACCTTGTACTATGCAAGACAAAAAAACTAGGACATTTAGTATGGTCTGTTGTGAATGTGACTGCCTTAGTATGTACAGTTGCTAGGCATTTCTAACTTAACTATCATCTTGTTTAGACGTTGCTATGAATCAGAATTGTTACAATAAATGTAATTGTGTAAAGAATCGTTTAAGCTAATCAAATTCTACTAAAATCTCTATCAAGGGTTGTCCGAGTTTTTTTTGTCTTGCATAGTACATGATATAAGTAAAACTAAAATGAAATTTACTATTTCATTTACAAACCAATATTCTATCACAGATTTGTTTTTCCTTCTTCGAGTATGGTGCAGAGTTTGTATGCCTACATACTGTAAATAAATAATTAGGTTATTTCAAGCTATGGTGTTTTCTGTCCTTTATTATTTTTATGAAACAGCTAAGTGGTTTAGGAACTTACACGGACACCTGTAGGTTTTCTGGTTTGGACCATCTCTAACCAGTGGCGCTTCCGGACACCCCCCCCCCCCCCCGATTCCTGCTCAGGAACTAGCTGGCGAAAATTTGCTACACTACGAGAAAATTCCTGAACCGCCGTGTTGTAAATTATATATTATTTTCTTTTTCGTTTGTGTACAGAAAATTCCGCGAGTAGCAAATAACATCATTTCCTAGCATCTAGGAGAATATATTTACAATGTATGATTTTTATCGATATCTAAGAAATCATTATTGCAGACCTGAATTTGAAAACACTGTGTCGTTTACCTCTTATTTAGTGCAGTTTATTCACAATTTTTACTGGCATTGCAAAAATATTAACACATAAAGCTTAGGCGTAGTTGTACCTAAATTAAAAGTAAAGTGAAATAAATTATTATTAATATTGAAGTAGCACTTACCTTAAGTCCTTTCAGGATAAATCAAAATGATTCGGAAGCAAACAGGTGGTAGATGGTAGATTTTGGTTCCTTGGCTGCTGATAAACACGAACCACAAAGAACAAAATTAGCTGCTAGTGCTACATTTCACTTAGGATAAAAAATTTGCGTATTCTACCCTAAATTCTGTTTAAGGAACTACCCCTGCTCCCGTCATCAACAAATAACGATAACTACTTAAAAATTTACTGAAGAACAGGAAACACTTATCTTATTGTACTGAATTGATTAATTAATCACTACTGCCAATTCACAGTCGACTTAAAACACGCCACAATAAGGATACAGCGATTGCATATCAAAATAGTTGGAAATGTTGACCATTATTCTATAAACACAAATTAATCCGTCGTTTCATATTATCAAATACTCTCCCCAAGTCCTCTTCACATATTTTGTATTTCCTATTGATTAGCTTGCTGTAATTCGTCTAGTGTATGTAAACGATTTCTGTATATTATAGTTTTTAAATGCCCAAATAAATAAAAGTCTAATGGTGAACGCACACCCTCCACGACTACTAAGACGATCAGGAAAATTTTCATTAGACCACTGTTATCTTGTACGAATACATGTGGAGATTTTTTCTTTAATCCTTATGACACGATCCTACAGAAATACCTAAGTATAAAGGAATATATGCCTACATTAATGAGCAATTTATGGTTTACATACTACTTTGGGCAGCCAATGTAGAAACTGATTTGTGCAGGCTTAGTTGTATTCGATTATTAATGTCAGCTGCCTTTTCTTCTGTTAAAATAGTAGGTCTGCCTGTTGATTTACTTTTGCGGTATTTGTCTTCGAAACAGTGAATAATAATCCGCTTATGGTGACCAAAAGCATCGTAATTGATTTGCATACCTGGAAACGCCTCAGTAAATTGTTCGATGAGTGACTAAATGGAATATGACCATAAACCATGCTAATTGCGGGTTCCACTGCGAAAGTGCGTCATTAGAATAAATGCATCTAGTTCACTTGTGATCGGCAAGTTTATAATCTAAAATAAGAATGTAACCTCAAAACCTCAAATTTGTTAACTAGTGTGTATATTTACACCAAACTCAAATACGTTAATTAAAGAAATTACTTTTGCGAAAGAATTGTACGCTGAAACCACAAAATAATAACTGAAATCGGCTATAAACTTCGTAAAACACCTTGCACAACAAACGAACGCCAATGAAATATTTCAACGTCAAAACATAACACTGCACGAATACCCAACATCAAATAGTTAAAATAATTGGCCCCAAAATAATAACTATTCAAAAACGTTCGATCATTTCCGAAGGCACTGTATAATATTAAATGTAAGGTAACAGACGCAGATGAGATTTAGATGTTAGATGGTAGATATATGGTATATAGATACGTATGTGTTTCTTGGGTATTTCAGGCTAAGTTGGTGTATTTGAAAGGGTGCTGCACTTTGTTTGATATGCACGATTCTCGCTTCTTAAACATGAAAGAGGGTAAAACTAATGAATGACTGAATTAATTCTAATAATGCTCTACTACTGAATTGCTTGTTGATTTTACATTTAAACGTTTGACGAGAGAAGAATACGCCCGTGAAGAAAACATCATGAAATATGGTTTGTTATGTTACAATATTTACAATTTCCTTATCTAGAAAATGCATTATACACTTCAATGTCTATATTGGTACATTTTACAGACCTCATTCTATAAGTCTATTAACATCTCTTTTGCAAAGATGGTAGCGAAATCCTGTAGCTTAAAACTAGAGTAAACAGAATCTAATGTTGAAAAAATATCGGGAAGCATTACAATCTTTTATAAACCACCGCCCCAGATATGAAGCCAATTTCCAGGAAATCGCTAACGATTCTTTCGTGTAAAGTGTTCCAGTTTGCTAGCTCTTTTAGGTTACATCCTGAAAACATTAACTGCTCATAATTAATCAGATGCACTGTAATTCTGGATATTGCATTTTACAAAACCTTTCTTTAAGGCGCGCCCTTTAATATCTCTTAACCTCAAAATAGGTAAATTTACTGTGAATAGTCACGTCACTACTGCAATGCGTATATTTTCATTCTAAGCCACGAATCAGTCACATTTCTTTCTACCAATGTGATTGTTAGCTGTTGTAACGTTTTGAATACCAAATCATGCTTCATATACCTGCGCAGGTACGAATTAACTTCATGCTAATTTTATGTGTACTCATTCATAATTTATGATTAATTAATTTTAAACTTCTGATTAGCAAATAAACACACCTCTGATACGAGCGCGTTCTCGCGTAAATATTAACAGTAGTAGCGCGTAGAACATTGTCAGTAAAGCCTAAAAATGGGGCACTTGCAGCATTTGTATTGAAACAACAGGTCATTGCACCCTGCAAACAATAAAACTTGCTTGAAGTATGCGCGAAAAGTTTAATTGACTTGTAAATTTTGTCTTCTTAATCTGATTCTGATTTATGCGGTTTGATATAAAACTATGGTACCGGCAGGACTGAATGGCTTAGAAAAACGAGTGAGGCATGGCATGGTTTTTGTCAATGTACAGCTATTCATTGGTTGTTTAACTTGTTGCCTCACTTATCTGTAGTTAAACCAAATAATGTTTGGTTTTTCGGACTTCTCAGACAATGTGCAGTGACGGATAGCGACAGTGTGACAGAACGGGCTGTTTGAAGGTCCCAGATTCCCGGATATTGATATTATTTGAGGTATTACAATGTTTGTTTGTTGGCAGTTTCCTTCAGTCGAGATGTCAACTAACGGTCCACAATTTTCACAATTGCTAAAACATGAGTGTATACATTTAAAAAGAAAGTGTTCTGATTTTGAGTATATTTTAATACTTCCTTTAAGTGTTTATGCACCATGACAAACTAGAAGTTATCAAGTGCTTTTTTTAATAACCTTGTATTTCCCCACTGCAAAGTAAATCGTTACCATAAAATGAGTCACCGCCATTCAAATAATATGGATGATCCCTTCGTTGCTCGACGATAACAGCGCCACTACCTTTAATGCCATCATCTATCAGGCGAACAACTACATGAGAACTCTGAGATAGTGATGTATCACGTTAAATCAACAACAAGGGTTAATTGATAGCATACGTTACTGCTACTGTATAACTAAAGAGACACATATGATTTATACGGGCTCAAATTCGCCACGTCTATTAATGGACAAACATTTCTGAAAGGCCGTAAGAGAAAAAAAACTGAAACGACGTAATAGGAAATCCGCTTGTTTATATTACTGTCGCTTCCACAAAGATCGTTATTGCCACAGAATGGTCCTGGAAAACGTATCAGAGGCACGTCTACTACTTTGTGGTCGATATTCAATATTATTACTAGAGAATGTAAACCATAAAGAAGGCGATGAGGTAAAGGAAGTTCTATTCGAAATTATAGCAGGGTCGCTTTTCTGCTTGAAATAATTTTGGCTTGGAAGTTGCTGTCTGATAAACTACAGTAGTGCTACATATTTGATTAACTTAAGTCAAAAAGTTGTGAGCAACCAATTAAAAGTGAGCATTTATGGTTCAATTGTAGTGGATGTGCACTTGACTTCCTTTTGTTAATTTTTCAATAGAATTTCCATTAGGAGACTGGACAGTTTTCGATCCAATACAAGGACTACTGATTACCCCATTTTTAATTTTATTATAAACCAAATGGCCAAATGGTCTTAAAAAGTAATACACATTTTAGACTAAATAATTTTTGCACAATTACTTTTTCTCAATTAATTAATCTAGACCTAAGGGTAGTTAGAATGCCAAGGTTCGATTCATATTCAAAGTATTTACATATAAATAGAAGGCATCTACTGCTGTATAAATTACAAGCGAAGACTTAAGCTTATTTATATAATGTATGTTCAATATTAAACAAGAAGTAATTGCATGGGGGGGAGGCGCAGAACTCGTCCTGGACGGTGCTGCACCCAAGATACATGGTAGTACTTTTTTCAACATGACTCAGAGCAGGCTGTCACTTCTAATATTTTTCTCGGTGTAACACTACTAACCTAACCTTAAAAATGTCACTAACGTTACTATTGACAGCTGTTTATACAATGCAATTTATTACAAGGTTTTGTAAAATATACCTTCAAAATGCCGGAATAGCTAACAAACGAAAAGTAAGGGATTTATTGTTGCTTTCGTATTCGGTACTGTTAGGTCTTAGTTAACGTGCTAACTTCATTTGTAAGCAAGGCCAAAACCTGATTTTGAACGAAATTTCTATCTACACTCTTACAAAAATGTATTGCCATGGGCTGCTCTGAGTCATGTTGAAAAAAGATTACATATACGACTATATTACTTCCTGTCTGTTTTATGTGAAGAAAATAGCAGTCAGGAATATAAGTGAAATCATTCCAAAAATGTGAAGGCGAGAGAGGTCCACTCCGTGTGACAAGTAGCAAGTAGTACTCACCGTTCTCGAAGTCTTGTGGATGGCTTTTCTTTATTGGACATTTTCCATTTCGTTACAGGTTATCACAATGGGAGCCACACGCTGGCTCTCCTTTCCTCTCTCCACAACAATGCCAGATATTTCTTTTACTTACTGTCATTTTCCGAAGTATTGCTTCAAAGGAAAATACTACTAGTTTTTGTATCCGGTGCTGGTATGCAGAACGATAGTACAAGAATTTAATAAAAATCTGTAAAGGGCTTTACTCAGAACTTTCTTCGCAAGTGGACGTTGTGATACTAAATAATTCGAAAAATCAAAGGAAACCAGTGGTAAAAATACCTTAACGTTTCTAATAATACTGAAGCAATAGAAGGAAACACCTGATAATGCAAATAACATCAATTTACAAATAAAAAAGCATTACCGGCGCCGGCGCATTGGTGGAACTCGAATTTCAGTGCTTGTGGTTTGATTTTAATGCATGGCGGTAGCCCGCCCGTTTGACGCATGCGGCCACTCAGGACTCCTCGCATCTCTGCGATCTGGCTGCCTTAAAGAGAACGTATTTATCAAAACCCGTTTTGTATATTTTATAACATTTACCTTGTATCTGTTGGGTCCCATTTTTGTCAAGGCTAAATCCTGAGCTACGTGAAAAATACTACTCGTACCTTCATCTATTGTTACAGTATCAAACGGTCTTAAAGAGACGCAAGTGTGCGGGAGTGCCACTTGCTTTATGATGTCCGGGAAATGCCAACATTTTCTCTGGAAATCTAAAAAACAGGCCAATAGCCACGGCTTGATACGCTCAGGGAGATGGGCGTGGTCCAAGAAACGGTACACCAAAGGGCAAGCGTGACGCTATGTATAGGGTGTTGCAAAATAAATGAGCACCACGGGATTCAGACTTGGATCCCACGCTTGGCCGAACCCCGAAGGCGAAACGGGGGTACAATGTATGTGTACAGCCTGACGACTCCCAAAACTGCGACTTACCTGCGACGCTCAAGAACTCCTTCCACGCTCCACTTTACATAAATCTTGACACAGTGAATAATTCACCCTGAAAATAAGCATGCACAGGCACGTGGGGGAATCATAAGACAAAGTACAGAAAACCGATCTATTGGTCTAACACATTGCCAAATATAAACATGTACAAAAACGGCGACGTTGTCTGCGTACACAGCTAGAAACAATAACAAAAAATGGGACTACAACTATAGGCCCAGCTGGAGTCGCTTTATCTCTAAATTACTGCTACAACGCGGGTGGCTGGCATTTATCAAAAGGCACATTTAACATTTTTTACAAACAGCCCAAGCGGGTCGCTGGTAATTATCTAAAAAGGCACATTTAATAAACAGCCCAAGCGAGTGGCTGGTATTTATCTAAAAAGGCACATTTATTATTGTTTATAAACTGCGCACACTACCTTGTTGAATTTCAGCTTCATCTGGCTGTGTCGTTAGAGTCAGGAGCTTGCCTATCAGTGCAGAGAAGCTGCGGTTATATGCGGGGGTGATGTACAATTCAAGATCCCCTGATTTGCAGAGCCTCATGCGGAACCCTCATGGGGAACAAAAGAAGACTGTAGAGACCTGTTGATTGCTCGTTCTGAAGACATGAAACCCGGCTAATTAGCGGAACAATTGCCCTTCAGGCATTCGAAAATTCCAGAACGGCGGTCGTCGATAAGGTGCTCATCCTGTATATTTTGGGTTCAAAATATTTCCGTTTTCGTCAAGGGTAAAGGCTTGCGCGGTATGCAAAGTATTACTTCTATTGAAGTAATTGTTCTTGAGTTAAAGCAAAGAGGCAGAATTTAATTTTTTACAGGTACTCATCCTGTATATATTTGACCAAAATTTTCTCGGTTTCGTGCCAGGAAGGCATACAATCCACATAGAAAATATCGTCTTCCTCCAACGGATAGTTTTTGTTATATTTTTATTATTTGATAGAATACGCCAAGGTCGCCAAGTTATATCCATTAGGTAAACGGGGATTTATGATTATTGATACCTACAGGAATTTGAAACTATTCAAAGGTTACAACTGTAAAGCAATTTGAATTCCAAACTTCTGTCTCAGAATCCTAGCATTTCGTACTGAACATCAATATTAATTTTCTTATAAAATTTTGTTTAACAGCTGTTTTTGCAATATTTATTTTAACTCACATGAAATTTATTAATTTTCTTCTTCTTCTTTCTTCTTTATTTAGGCTACGCCTCTTTTATTTTTAACGACAGCTTATATTAGTAGTTTTATGGTGTCTCGGTTGATGTCCATATCCAGGTCTGCTTCCATCGCCTTGGAGGGCGTCCAATTCTTCTCTTACCCTGTGGCGTGTTATCTCGAATTACTCTGGGTAAACCCATTCTTTCGTTCTGGTTTTGATTAATTTCCTAATGTTTTGTATATATCACTGTCTCTTAAAGTTTTCCCGGCTATTAAACTTAACGTTCTCATCTCTGTTGTTTGTTGTCTTGTTCTGTTTGTTTCAGGTCGTGTTTCAGTTGCGTATGTGAGTAGTGGTCTTATGGCGCTTCTATATATCTTGATTTTACTTTTTATCGACATGTATTTGTTCTTCCATATTACGTCCCTTAAGCATACGGAGGCAAATTTCAATAATTGAGTAAAACAAATTAAGAAAGCTATTTAACGGATGTCTGCAGAAAAGTAATTTTTTTGCTCTAACAAAAAATACGTCTTTCAGCAGTTGCTTAAATTTACCGAATGAATTGAAGTTTCTGCTAAAATCTATTCTAATGATTTTTGAGCAAACATCGTGTTTCAACTAAGTAAACATCCATGTAATGCCAATACTAATTAAATCAGATTAGATTTGTTCGTAGCACAGAGACCATATTAATTAGTTTTAGTTCGTTTTAATCGTAATGTTTTTCATGAACGATTTTAATCAGAAGTTTTATTAATGAATGCGTACGGCCACACGTTGATTTTTAACAATCATATCATCAATGCTCTTTCATGTTCTAACATGAAAACACATACCGTCAGTTTTATTAGAGAGGTACAAAAGTTTCAGCAACAACTCTTCTGCGATGCTCGGTAACTTAGTGATTATGCAGCGTGACTATTGATCCAATTCGATCACCGATCCTGTTGAGGTTTTTAGAAATTTGAAAGATGCCAATAAAAGTTTACAATATTTCTACAAAATTCCAACTTTTGGAGGAGATACACAACCATGTGGTTTATGTTTCTACAAGGTGTAGCATGTAAAAGATAATTTTCTAGAGTTGCAACTTCTTAGTATCAGCAAAATTCCATTATTTTACATATAATTATAACCATAGAAACTAGTATTTAAGGTACATGGTACTCCGCATACCTAGACCTTGTCCGTACACACAACAATAACTACTCTAATAAATATATTTTTTAGATAAATAAGAAATATCTGTGTTGCAATCAGTAGTTGCAAGTTACAAGTCTTAATACAGAACATGTCCACGTTTCTATCAAGTGGCACAGCTGATGACCGACAATATAAATATATAAATAAGAAAAGCAAGTAGATAATCCAATTTAATAGGATGTCGTACGAGTGGACAGCTTGCTCCGTCGGCTTCCGGGGCAGAGGAGAATCCACTTTCCTATTACCATTTTCAGCAGCAACAAGCTGAACGGCGTGGCTGGGAACTAATTTGTTAATGAATCGACTGCCAGAAACTTATGAAATAGTGCATTCCAGAAATGTGAAGTTCAAGCAGTCGCAAACTGAAACTATCTATTTCAGTGCGACACCATTTGAATAAATTTCCATGCGAATACATTGCAATCCTCGGCACGCGAAAACCTAACTGTTCGGAGTGGATGTGACCTCCAGGAGCATTCCGCTCGACCCTAATTATCATTTTACACATAGGTAACTACAACGCTTTCTGAAATACAAAGAAAAATTTATCGAAAAAATGTGTATATTTTATAGCTTAAGAGATTCATATTCATAAATAGCATTGTTTTTATGGAAGTGTAGTTCCCCGTAGAAATATGATAAAATTTACATCGCGATGCTATAAAATAGCTGTATTGGGCGACCTTGCCTCATCTTTCAACCTGACACTGATTTAATCAGCAGGGGGCACCGCAGGCGGTTCTGCTTTTACACTCATTCCTTAGCTGTTAGATGAAGTAGGAAATGATAAGCTAGAAGCAGTTTTTCTGGAATGACTCGCCACTCGGAAAATCTGACAAACTTACTGTAGGCCAGTCAAATTAGATATTTACTTGACAAAAATACTACCTGAAAAGTGAGTATGTAGTTTTATAGAACAAATCACGTAGAATTGAATGAACTAAAAAGTAACAGCTGAATCAGTGGAGAACTGATTCAAAATTGCGGTCAAAGTAATGAAAAAAGGGTATTTTGCATATAAAAGAGCAAACAAGAGATGAATTTTTTCCAAATAAAAATAGGCTTATGTAATTAAAAAAAACAAATAAATTAGGCTGTCGACGATCAAAATCGATTCATTAGAAAAAAAGTTATCGCTAAAAAACCGCTAAAAATGACCGATTTTTCTATTGTTCTTAACTTTAAAATATATATGTATATATATAACGTTGAAATTTTCAGAACGCATAGTACGCGATGAGCAGAAAACGCGAGATTTTAAAATTTGCAAAAATGTTGATTACTTTTTGCATAAATCATTTTTTTCGAAAAAAATACGTTTTCGCAGAAATTGATTTACTCAGCTTGCAGAAGTCGTATAGGAATCAGCATAGGCTTATTTTGTTCCTTAAGAGTTATACTACCACACACAATATCAGCAGAACATTTTTTGCACTTACAAATATGTGCAAATTTAATTTGAAGAGTGATGTTTTTTTATGCGCACGAAATGTTGAATATTTTTGTCAATTTTAATTGTACCCAAATTACATAAGCACCATTCGATAGCTGCCAATTTTCTCCGAAATTAAAAAAGATTACAGTACGACCCATACAAGCCGAAGAATTTTTCTTTTTTAAATTGCTGCACATTCAGTTATTAATATTAGCGGCTGAAATTTGCACACACTTTAGCTGAAGACTTCTAGTGTAATATAAAAATTATTTCGCAATTATTGACCGTGTATTATTTATTACGAAGCGGTTTACATTAGGCGTCGCAAAATGCATGTTCGTTAAGAGCGGTGCCGTGGCGCGTAGCGTTGAGCGTTGTAGCATTGATTACTATTTAATCAATGGTTGTAGGGAGAAAATCGGAGTAGGCCGCTCTACTTCGGCGTTGACTCGCTCTGAACGGAACATGAATTTTGCGACGCCTAAAATGTAAACCGTTTCGCAATACATAATACGCGGTCAATAATTGCGAAATAAGTTTTATATTACACTAGAAGTCTTCAGCTAAAGTGTGTGCAAATTTCAGCCGCTAATATTAATAACTGAATGTGCAGCAATTTAAAAAAGAAAAATTCTTCGGCTTGTATGTGTCGTACTGTAATCATTTTCAATTTCCTAGAAAATTGGCAGCTATCGAATGGTGCTTATGTAATTTGGGTACAATTAAAATTGACAAAAATATTCAACATTTCGTGCGCATAAAAAAAGATCACTTTTCAAATTAAATTTGCACATATTTGTAAGTTCAAAAAATTTTCTGCTCATATTGTGTGTGGTAGTATAACTTTTGAGGAACAAAATAAGCCTATTCTGATTGCTGTACGACTTCTGCAAGCTGAGTAAATCAATTTCTGCGAAAACGTATTTTTCTCAAAAAAAATGATTTATGCAAAAAGCAATTAACATTTTTGCAAATTTGAAAATCTCACGTTTTCTGCTCATCGAGTACTATGCGTTCTGAAAATTTCAACGTTATATATATTGCAATGACCCTATACGTGTAATAATATTTGTATGTTTATAATTAATGTGATAAATAAAAAGAGTCACCACACAATATTTAATTTAATTCTACCACTTTCTAAAATCAAACTAACTGATTAATTAATTTCGTTGGGTACGCCAAAATTGAGAATTACTCTTATGGTAGTTTGCCCTTTTTCTAATCCATTCATCTGATTTACTAATTTTGCTAGCTCAATTTTTAACAGAGACATGAAATTAACACTCAAAAACTCAGGTCTTGGGTTCCTAAACTTTCCTAGTTAAAATTTTTACGGTACGCCTCTGAACTGTAGGCAGAATGTCTAAAATGTAGGCGTGATGCGCCGTTGGTACGTCAAATCTATCACAACAAGTTCCAGTTATTTTCAGCTCGCGTTGAAATTGATTTATCAACAATTAAATGAACAAATTTTGATGGTAAGATTTTGAATAATTGCCTTCAAGTGGCGTCTATGTATTCCTTTGTTTTTCCAGATCGTTAGCTATTGGTGCATTCTTAAAAAGGACGCTGTATTCGCATTTTGTTTTATGGGGCTCCACTTGACGATTTTAATTGAAAATCCTGGGAAAATACCTCGCCACCCACGGGAACTGTTACGATTTTCGTGTTCTCCAGGTCGTAATTAAGGTATGCCCAAATTTTCACGCCGATTGCGCGAGTCGAAATTTTAAAATCCACTAACCTCACTTTGGTTGTCGTAGCTGGGCTTCGTTGTTATGAATCTGGCTGAAATCTTGCTCCTCGGGCTGCTCGTGATGCTGGGTTATGTTCTTGCCTGATGTGTGAAGCTGCCGGAAGAATCCTGACACCCTATGCCTTCCCACGATGCTGCAGATTGATGCTACGGGAAATCGCCTCCAAGTCGTGGCTGCCGTCGTCGCTTCGGAACGCCAAAAACTCAAATACCTGGAATTTCTTGCCTCCAATTGTGCTGGTACACAAACACGTGCTGATCACTATGGTGCTATTTATTTTTATGTACGTTTATGCCTTCTATGAAATTTTTATGATTAAAGTTAGAGCAAAAACAGGCAACTTCTAACAATTTATTCAGAACAAAAGCTATATCCTGTCGTTATTGACAAAACACTGTCGACAGATTTGAATTGTAGGAAATCAACCAGGTACAAAAACATAACTTATAATCTAATTTAACAAATTTTATCAGTTATTTACAAACTCTTATGTACTAAAATTATTGTCTTTTGGAATTGTTTATTTCTCAATGTTTTTTAATGCGCCACTCACTTCATTTTTACAACACTTAAATGCCCATTGTTTATCACTGCACTGATTAGTTTTTTAATCCACCAACATAGTCTAATTTCTTGCTTATTTGAATTCCATCTAATTTCTTGCTATTTCAATCTCTTCAATTCCCCAAGTCTTGTATTTTCATGTAATAAATGACTTGCCTGGCTTTTTTATGTTCTTTGCCTTATTCTTCTAGTCATTCTTGTTCTCACCTTTATTAAAAATGTTCATTTGCTACCCATTCTCTAATGACTTTACTTTCTACGCTTCCATTTTTAAGCTGTGTCTAACTTGAACTTCTTGTGTCAGTTCTTAATTAATTTAGATTCGACTTTCAGTTTGTGCAAATCTATTATATTACGATTAAAATTACATTGCTAAACCCAATACACGGAATTTGAGCTTCCATATTTCTGTGCCTATTCAAATATAATTAATGTCATTGGCGAATTCTACCAGTGTTATTATGATTTGGCAATTTATGTGAATTTTCTCAGATGCTTGCATTATTACAACTCTGTGCTTTAATGATTTAATTTGCTATTTGCTTGTACTGCAATCAGAGCCGATTTGAGGGCTAAATACCATCGCAATATATAGTTAAGAACAATAGAAAAATCGGTCATTTTTAGCAGTTTTTTAGCCATAACTTTTTTTTCTAATGAATCAATTTTGACCGGCAACAGCTTAATTTATTCGTTTTTTTAAACTACATAAGCCTATTTTTTTTGGAAAAAAATAATCTTTTATTTGCTTTTTTATATGCAAAAAACCGTTTCTTCATTACTTTGACCGCAATTTTGAATCACTTCTCCACTGAATCAGCTGTTACTTTTTAGTTCATTCAATTCTACGTGATTTGTTCTATAAAACTACATGCTCACTTTTCAGGTAGTATTTTTGTCAAAAAACCGATGTAACGGAAGCTTAAGGTTGAAACATACCGTGACACATCCCGTTGAACCATACGCGGTGTTCGAGATGCGGCCTAATATACGATGCAAAGAGATAGGAAGCTCTTACGAAAGATATATCGCCATATAGATATTTATAAAAGAAGCATTACAAACGATTTACCGAATAAAATAGTATACGGGGGTTAGCGCTTGACTAGCTAAGAGCTCTCAAATTCGATTCAGCGAAGTATAGAAGGAGCTAATTAAAATGGGTATCAACTGACGTTAAAGAAAGATTATCAATGATGATTCACGTTGTACAACTAAACCGCTATGAATGGTTGTAAATATAGAGACCGTTTATATAATTAAAAAAAAGTTCTTTGCATAATCAGTGGAGAACGCCCATGTATAATATATATTAAATGCTATGAATAGTAGCTCGTATGTATGTATTATCGTTAACCTCGTTTGTTACCTTGCAGTGTAGAGGCTGGTGTTTGCATCTGGCGGTACAATGCTCAACTCGCCTCGGATTTGGGATACAAGTTGGAGCGCGCTTTTTGTGCTTGCACAGCTGCCATTGTGTGAAGTGTGTGTCATGTTGATATGTTGACCTTGTTCCTCTATCTCTTAGGTCTGTGTATCTGAGTAGAGCACAATTCATTTGATGCCCAACTGTGAATGGTCTCACCGATCCCGATTCTAATTGCCAAGGCTGCAGAAAAATTCCGGCCCCAGCGGGATTCGAACCGAGGACTTGCTTATTAGCAAGCCTAGCGCTACCCAACTGCGCTACGCGGCTTCCTCGAATGGTAGCTCGTACAAGAGCAAAATTTAACACCAACAATACATGCGTTCAGCATGGAACTAGGCTTCTGTTTATCGTTTACAAAGCAATACACAAAAAATGCTAGAAGTATGAATTTAGCTGCAAAGTAAGATTGCCAACACAGAAAGTTGAATTCAACTATCTTTAAAAGAAAGGTTTATAGATAAATTTAATTACATTAAGTCCTACCGATCTAAATGAACGATTTTTCCGATTACAATTTTTCCTCTAAATACGCTTGATTTGCTTGGCCTTTTAATCATTAGAAGTCCATTAACTGTAAAATATACGGAAAAGCGCCCTTCCATGCTTTCCAAGAATACTTCGATACTCAGCATCACTCCGTTTCGCTAATACAATGAGATGCTATGAACCAGCTACTTATAAAAAAAAAATTTTTTTTGCCGACGACCATAGCTCAAAAGTTGATGTTGCCTTCATTTTCGGAGGACCTATCGTATGAAAACGATCCAAGACTTCAGGAAGGTTCCTGGCGACCGGAATCGTGTACACATACGAACATACATCCCCCTCACAGCACGTTTAGGCACCCCCCAGTACGGGGGATTCATCTAGTGGGCTGGGATCTTCACCAAAAGATCCGCACAGCCGAGACGCAGATTTGATATAGTGGGTTCATTAGTCGGTTGGCTCGAATTTTAGAGATATTTGACTCAGAGTGGTTTTCGATATGAGGGAATTTCAATACTTCGTACACTTCGTGTCGAAGTAATTATGATCTACATCCAAACTTTAAGGTTAAAGTTGTTTTCATAATAATAAGTAATCAGAAGAAGGCAAATTTAGCTAAGAAAATCCAATAACTTATAACAAATGAAATGTCAGATTTTACAATGAGATATGTTTGTTTGTGAGGCATACAAAAATGACTTTGAGGCATATTCAAGAGTGTTGCACATCCGAATTTGTGTAAAGGAAAGATTTAATTGATAATTGCCATAATTACAAAGATGAATCGAAAATTAAATTTCAGAAAAAATTGATACTGGTACACTTAGAAACAAAACACTAGTATGTATATGAGTTGTATAAGATTTAACCAAATGATGTCGAAGATAGCAAAAATGATAAAATCAGTAAGATATTTCCTAACGTTAAAAATAAAATGTTTGCATAAGGAAATTGACGAAATATTATAGAAACTAGAATGTGTACCAGATTGTTCTTGGCAAAGAATATATACTATATAGATACATTATGAACGTTGTTACATCAAGTTCTAGGCACATATATCAAACAAAAATGTCTATAGATCTAGCTCTTTTATAGCGAAATTTAGGTAAGGGTTATATTGAACCAACTACTTCCATTAAACGCAATTTGTCTATTAAATTGGGAACCGAACCAACACTGCTGTCTCACATTTTTGAGTCAAGTTTAGTATGTTAATTTACCTGTATCAATATATCACAACGTGACGCAAAGTCGCCTGTAATGGCGCACATATATGTCAACATTATGCATGCAATAATTAGCAGCTCCTTTGCTGTATCCTACATGATGTTTCACGGCCAACTGCTTCCCGTAGGAACTTTTTCCAATACGTTTTAGCTATGTTATGTAATATATCTATGTATGCAGCCGAGAGGTACGTGCTTATCCTAGTAAACGCTCTTCCAAGTAACGGCGATAAAGTCACTAATCTTGTACCATTAAAAAAGAATATTTATGGGCCTTTTTAAGTCCTTCTATGAGTTCCAATAGCCGCAAGGAGTTTATGCGACCAGCAGCGAAAACACTATTTTTATTGGTCCTATAAAATATCATTAATAATTTTCTTAGGTGTAATGTGATATTAGATTCTTCGAATAATACATAAAGGGTCTAATAATTTTACAAAAAAAAACTTTTATGTTATTGAGCGTTGTTAAGACCATGAATTCCTTTAAAAGGTTGTCAAGGTGTGAACATAAATAATGGGTACTTCAAACTGCTGCTCTGAATTATTTAGGTATCCTTGCAGCATTTTGCTTAGATGATAGTGAAACACATTTCAATCTTCTTCTTCTTCTTCTTACTTCTCTCATAGACAATTGACTGTTCATTCCAAGTTAGTTTTAAAGTGAATCGTGCCAACGCTTTAGTTGTCTTCCAATATCTCTCTTTCCCCTCGGTGACTTATCGAGTGCAATTCGCACCATAGTTCGTAGAACCTGGATATATGAGAATTCCATTCTCTTCTTCTGTTTGCACTTGCAACTTGTTTCTTATGTTCTGACTAGGAAGGTGAACTCTTTCAGTCGTTTTTTTCTATTTTTCTTAGTGTTGATATTTCTGCTGCTTTTAAAATGTGTTTTGTTCGAGTTGTGTCACAGCGAGTTTCTACTGTATATGTTAATATTGATATCACCGTGCTTTTTAAATTCTGGTCTACATTTCTTTACATATGCGCTAACTATTCCATAAAATACCATAAACATTCCAGTTATTCTGTTTGATTTTACGGCTTGGGTCATTACTTCATCTTTTGTTATTTCATAACTGGTTATGTTTATATTCAATAACTGTTTTAAATATACCCTATCCATTTTAGATAACTGTGAAATATATGATAAGTACAAAATTGGAATTTTTTAACAGGTTTTTCACCATTAGGAAGATTTAGATAATATATTACCTTGACTTCTAATCTACAGCTTATTTGAGGTGTGTCCATCTGTTGGATGAATAAAGTACACAACTATACTTCAAATTCGTTGCTCTTCCTATGTATGCTGCTGGAAAGGTTTTATAGAAACACATATAGGTTTTTTGGAATCAGTTTGTCTTCTTAGTACAGTAGCGATGTATAAAAAACATAATGCACTAGTACTTTTCTGTAAAAAAATAACTTGTTACCAGAACTTTGACTCGTGTACTCTGCTTCTAAATGATCACGAAACTACAGGGTCACATTTGACGGCCGACCACCTATTCAGCGGGAACGGCGCGCAGTCATCAAGAAAATACTAAATTAAAGATAAATACTGATTGTAAAAAAATAATAAACAGTGCAGGAGTACTACGTATCATTCCTACAGTACTCCGGGTGCACCCAATAAACAACAAAGCTGAAATAATAGTACTAGCTTAAATATATCACAGATTCGCCTTATATGCTGGATAACAGATTCATACCATCAAATTTAAAAAAACAAACAGACTTACGTTTAATCAACAAACATAGTGAATTAAAAGGTTAAAGGTTAAGTAAAGTTCTAAAGGATGAACGGTATTGTATACAGAATTCTGAAGGATCGAATCCGCTAGCAATTCTCATAGCCCAAAAATGTCCCAACGTAGAAATTTAAAGTAACATACACTGAGACCTGGTGGGCATTCCTCGAGCTGAGGTCAGCATTGAACTCAAAAAGTCAGAAACACAATTTGGTAATGGTCAAATAGCAAAGGTGAAATTGTTTCCTACTCCTGCCAGAACGCTTTTATAGAATAACCATAAGAACAAAAAAAGTATAGACAGAATAATGTGAAATGCTGCGTTTGTTTGCCGTTTCGTGGATATATTAAATTTGAACAAGACGTTTCGTACGCCTTAATATTTAAATAATTATTTGCTCTTTTGAGCAGGTTAACTAGGTCTTAATAATTCAGTTCGTGGCTTATGAAGGTCACTATATGCAATGATTGTCAGCTAAAACTTGATTTTAAAAAATACACAAGAAAAGCCAATTTCATTGACTGCAAAACACGTAAAAACATAAAAAACACAAATAAACTACAATCAAGAAAGACAAATTAAATAAAACCTAGAATTAGCTCTTAGTAACGTCTACGTGCAGATTTACTAGCAACACCAAGCTACATTTACAGATAAACTACGCGCCGATGTAAATACTCAACAAATTAGAATTGGCAGAGTAATCAGGCAGAGAGATGTAATCTCTCTACAACTATTCACAGCCACACTAGAAGTCACTTTCAATAAACTGGATTGGTAGGATAAGGTCGTAAATATCAACGGAACTATACTAAATAGCCTACGTTTTGCAGATGATATCACCCTTATATCAGACAATGTAAATGATATTAAATGCATGATTAAAGAACTCAGTGAAAAAGCGTTGGAAAGCGGTCTGAAAATGAACTTACAATACAAAAATTATAGCGTACAATCCTCAACAAAAACATTAAGAACAAAACGGCGAAGAAATAGTAACAATAAATCGAAGTCCTATAGAAATGAAAAATGGGTATATATTGCAATGATATCAATATTTAGGCTCTGTGATAACTGAAATTATTAGAATTAATATTATTCATATTTTACTTTTATTTTCAATTTCAATCATTTATTTTGAATTTAAGATTTTTTATTAACTACTTCATAATGTACCCCTTTATTTAATTAATTAACTAAATATCATATTTAATTTTTATAGCTCTAATAGAACAATCTACTCTTCTTCAGGATAGGTTAAAATTATTGCATTCTTTTTAATTATATCTAACTTATTTGGTATTGAATGATATTTGGTGCAATAAGAATTGTATTAGCTGACAATACTTTTATAGTGAATCACCTTCAATATTATTTAAAAATGTAAGTGCTCTTAATTATTGTTGTTCATTTGCTCACGTATTAACTTTCTTATGTATGATTAACATGTACCTGTATTTTTCCACTTATTCACTTTGCACTAATGCTGGGAAACTCTGCACCAATACATGACTGTAGTACAATCCTCCATTTACCTTGGGTGATCACCTACGCCAGACAATTATCTTTTACAGCTAGCAACTTTATACCAACCCCAAACAACTATGGCCTACTCATCTGCATATTTCTGCCAACTTTCTGATGCCACCACCTACCGTGAACGTTGAAGATGGACACTAAAGTGCTACGATATGCACGTACACTGCTACCTCCAATTGTATCCACTTGTAAATGCTCCAAATGTGTTCAGCTGTAAATGCCGTTGATGGCCGCTATTTGGCAACGATCTGCACCAATCCTCTATCAATACCGTTTGCTTTACAGCACCAGAAGGGCATTTGGATCATCATTCCCCGAGGTCTTCGTGAATGATGTTGGCTGGCGTTGACTGTTTACATCTGCTGTTGTAAACTGGTTAGAGCCATTTGGTTTACATCTTGAAACCGCTTCTTGAAGCCCGTTTGAGGCCATGGATCATCACCTCACGCGCAAGCGTAAACACTTTCAGATAAGTAATGCAAGCGCACGCCGTCTCCTCTGCAGCTAGTTGGCGAGTCCTTAAATACGCTCTCGTAGAGTTACAATATTAGAATATAGTTAATAAAACTAAAGTGAATAACTATTAATGCCATGAATCATGTATTAATGCTAGCAAACCTTATCACGCTTCAAATGTAAAGGCCGAAGAAGACGTCAGCTGCAGCAACCAATGCCTTGTCAACTGCACAAGAACTAATATGCAACAATTTACCCACTGCGAGGCTATTGAAGCAGCTTGTATTTATTTTGCTTTCGAAAACCCGCATCTTCTGTCTGCTTGTTCGTGATTTTTTTTTCCTGTTAAAACACCCTTCATCCCGCTGCATGCTAAAACGTTGCATTTATCGCTGCACAGACACAAATAAAATTTGAATTTACAATGCTTTTATTCTCCAAAACCGTCTTTTAGAACATTTGTAATTCTAAACCACGATATTAAATCTAAGAATAGTACAAAACCTGTAGAAATACAAGTTGGCTAAAAACTTAGATTATAAAATAGACATTACTAGAGAAAGATCAAATGCCTCAAAGCGCCAAACAAGCAGATCAGGACCACTTACGTTACCATAACACTAAAATACAAAAAGTGGAGTAGACAGTGTGATACACTGACGAATAGAGTATATTTCAATTGCATATAAAATATAAATTCATAAAATGGACGATTGGGAAACTTAAATAAAGAAAGATGACTAAATGTATAGGTACTAACCTAATTATTATAAAAATTGCAACTTCAATGATATTTTGATATTGTCGTACATGTTTCAATAAACATATGCATTGCTATATAACTATACTTTAAAAAAATGGAGAAAAACTTTACATAAGTAAATACACAATACCTTAAAGCTACCGGCTTGACACTTGACCATTTAAACCTATATTTGCCTTAAAAATATTTTTTTATCTTGATTTCCATTCACTTTCTCGTCACTCACATCTTCTTCATCATCAGATTCTGTTCTATCATCTAAAAAATTATTTCAGTGGCAGTAGGAAACAATTCCTGAAAATGTTTTTACCTTCTTCAGTAGGTATGTGTATAATGGTCACCTAGTATCGCAAAATGTTCATCAGTATCATCTTCTATGTAACTCACCTAACTGTATAATTTATAACGAATATATATTTCGTGTGGTATTAGGTGAAGTCATTGTTAAAACGCTACTTCCCCGGTTTTACCATAATCAGACTGTTTTTGACGTTTCCACCTCAGCAGCCTAACCGCTGCTATTGGTACACAAGAGGGAACCGTTCTTTCCAGCCGGAGAAAAAAGCAGATTGTACAAGAGCTTGTTACTAGACCCCGTGTGCTAAATCATGATATTTTACCAACTTGGAATTTCGACATTTGGTAATGACGAAACAGGACTACTGGTCATTTTCGAGCTATTTTTGACGTACTGCAGCTCTTCAGATTTTGCGTGAGGCAGTTCTCCTTCTAATCACTTCGCTTCAGCCCATCATAGCATAATTTTCTATCTTTATGGTACAGCTATTGAACACAGCGGCCCCATTTTATTTCCCTCCGCCATTCGTGTTGAACCAAACCACCATTAGCAAATAATTTAGCAGACAATGATTTTTCAATGTTTTCCGTTAAGTTTCATGATCTGTGTAATTTGTGCGTAAATACTTATCACCAAACTACGTCGTAGTTAAGGTATTATTATCACCTTCAGCGAATAGTTTAAGCTTTTTTTATGTTTTATTGGATGCGCAATCCGCTCACCTGTAAGGCTCTTACAGCCGATTAAAATTTTTAAGTTATATATTACGCCATTGCATGCAAGTAATATTGCTTTGGCTTGTACGCCAGCGTGACGTCACCAGGTTAAATGGTAACGCCCATAACTGCATCTACAATGCCCTTACTCCAGATTATTTGTGTCACTTATCCCCGTCTAACGCCGCGCTGTTGTAATTAATAAATGTTCTGATATTTTAACTGATTTTTATTTGACGTGGTAATTACTAGTATATGTAAAGCTGGAAACAGAAAAAACACTCAATATTTAGAAATTAAAGTAAGTTCAGACTCAGGTAGGTCAGTTCTTATAATGTTGAAAGGCTATCCACACCGCTTCTAGGTTTTATATAAGCAGGTGGCGCTCAGCAATTTGCGGGATTGTTTTGTATTTCTCCCCTCCCACTGAGCTATAGGACCCCGTTCTAGCTGCGGTGTTATTTATACCGTAACAACAGTTGTCTGCTAAATCTTTCCTTGTGTTAAAACGTTAACAATTATTAAAAGTTACTGTAACACGCATAGCTTAAATTTGGTCAGAGCGCCATTCTATGAGTGACAATAGAAATGTTCGCCTAAGACATTTTTGCCAATATCCAAGGAAATAAAAACGTGCGCGACATTTAAAGCCGTTGTTATAAAAAATAAAATGGAAAAAGCACCCTTGTTGGTTGTCAGGTTAACCGTTGCTTGAACGATTTTAAACGGAACAATGTATTCTTAAATTGATTTCTTAGGAATAAAATATTGTTATGTGGTGCCGAGTCAGGAGATCTAGTATGCTCCCAAAGAATTGATTTACATTTTTTAAATTAATGTTCTATCACCCAATTGTAAATGCAGACAACAAAAGAATTTGTTTTGCAAGTTTAACAATGTTATTTCAAATTTATCCAGCAAGTTTAACATGACCTGCCAGTTTAACAAGAATTTCTGTGTACACATTATTGAAATAGATTTGCAGAGCTAACCTGGTCTAGACAGGACAATTTCAAACAAAACGCATGAAGTTTTTTGGTATACTCTCACAGCTTTTCTTCTCTTATAATAGCTACATTTTCACTAAAGTTAAGTGAACTCTGTCTCGCTATGTTTTTGTGTGTATTTCTCTCTAGGGATGTTTCCCAGTGCAGTTGTTATTAAGACTAACAACCAGTATGGAGCACAAGTCTCTATCGGATAATATAGAAAAATCATTCTCTGAAATTGAATTTTTTCATCTTCATCAACTGTTCGCGGTGTCTACAAATTTGCACTATTATTTAGACATAGAGAAAGTATGCCATTGTGTGCAGAGACGTTACGTTAAGAAAATAACAAAATTCCTATTGTTGGAAGCTTTGTATAATTTCATTGTGAAGCAGATTTGCGTCTATCGTCCAGATACTCATCTAAATGTACATTTATAGCCGTGTATTTTTCGGTACCATTACTGCTGCAGCAATCAATAATTTTACAATCACAAACTGTATGGCATTAGCTACGTCATTTCGAAATTTTGCATATGCAGGATAGGCGACAGACACGGTTGAACAGAATGCACACCTACATTCAAAAGAGATGTGGAACTACCTAGAAAAATATATTATTGAACTAGAATATGCATTGATAAGAAGTTTAGTTATTCCCAAAAATATAGTAGGCTATAGTTGAGATCATCACACTGCACTTCCATTTAATAGTCTATATATAGTTATGCTTCTAAGATCTTTATAAACACAATGAAAACGTTTTGTATATGAAATTCGACGTTTTTCTCTCATTTACGTTAGCGATTATATATGTAATGTTACCCTAGATTATTGCAATAAATTGGACTAGTTCCATGATTTACAACGAGGGAGGCATCATGTTATGATGAATTGGCAAGTTTAATCTTCTCGCATTCTAGTTAGACAGGACAAATTCGTCAGCGAATGTTAAACAGCGTTTAGTATGTATACATGTCCCATTACGACAGTGTATCAATCAAACATTTAACGACGGATTGCTGGTAACAGTGATTGGATTATAAAATTTGATACTAGATTTATAAGCATTTAGAAGGTACAGGTGCAGATATTTAGCGAATTTTGGAATTCCTCTAAGGCCCAAGTCGCATTTAGTGAGTCTATTAGGAGATTTTCGTTTGGGGCGAAGTTACAATGCTGCTGCCCACCGCTTCGGCATCAAATTTTAATGAGGTAGTTCTGGGCCCTACACTTTTATATATTTTTTCTCTTCTTAGTGCCAACTAGCTCTATAACATTAAAGTTTCTTTTATTATGCTTAACCCAGTTCGTGATTAGAGAAAACTCCTGTTGAAATGAACTAGAACTTGATATGTACTTGTACTATGCTAAAAATATTAGCTTCAAGATTTTTCCAAGAAGAACCAACATGTTTCCTGTTGAAGAAACAACGGTAAATAATAGTATCGTTAAATAATAGGCCATGAATCGGGTCGCTATTTTTATCGCGCATTGATATACACAATATTATTAAATTACACACCAAAGATACTTTTTACTGCGCATTTCTATATCAAACAGCAATGTCCATCTACGAACAAAAAGCCCTTTCCACAACGCATTCATGTGAACAATGATTAAAACATTAACCATATGTACTATATCTTTCGTATGAGTACATCGGGATTACACAGAAATGAATTATTATTCATAAAAATCTATAAGTATAAATATACACAAAAAGTATATACATAAAATAATACATGTAAGTATAAATAAAACAAGATCTAACTATTAAAGTTAATAAGGGCAGACAATTCAAGTGACAAGCACAAACCATAATATTAAATTATTCTGACAGTTGTTTCAACGATGCCTTTGTGTTTACAGCCTACTTCAGATATGAGTAAACGCAGTGAGCATCGAACACGAGAAAGCTTGCGTGTATACACTTTAGAGCGTAAAGACGTACTCAGCCTTTGCTCCTCGTGCTCTGATGCACCCTTCTTGAGTAATGATTTCCGAATGACAGTTGCGTAATACCAGAACTTGCATTTCCGCAGCTCGGCATGACAATGATTCTAATATTTTGTCACTCATTGTCGGGACCAGTTGGAAGGCCACCCAAGAGATGGAAGGAATGCTGGACTTCAGCATCCCAGGAAGGCTAAATGCAACTGTCGATATTAACAGGACCAATGTCCTACAATACGAAGACGAAGAAGAAGATTGACGGGACCAGTTACTTTGGTAGTTTCCTGGCAATCAAATATCTAAACTGCAAGGGCGCACTTTTATACGGCTAACCAATTGTTATTACAATGCTTTCCTTCGTTCATAACTCTGGACTCGTATAAACTTTGCTTTTGGCTGGCGCCGCGTACAAAAGTTAGGTCCTCCGCCTTTTACTTATCCGCGCGGACGAAATACCTTTACTAGCCGAGAACACGTCGTGGTTCTCTGCAAGCTTCAAGCTGAGACTGATATCTGTCCGCAAAAATAAACTGCTTTCGGCATGCGCCCCTGCATTAACGCGGTTGTCGACGCAGTACGCATAAACACATTGGTGCGATTTAAAATCTACGAACAAACGGTAAATGCATATGTATAAAAGTAGGCTGTATATTGAAATGTTATTCTAAACTCACTCAGACGAGCCAAGTCAACTTCCGGTTCCAGCTTAAACAGTGCTTTTTTAATCAGTTTCTTTATAGTTAATATGTCCTATTTGTATTGTTTATTTATAATATTTTATTTATTTTGGCGTTGCTTACAATTGCTCCCGACATTGACATCGTTTCGTCAGTTATACGTATACTTCCATTATTTTTAAATTCTTTGTTCTCCCCGGAAGTCATGTTTCTAACGGTATTGGGTTAGTCAATCGACTAATCATCTGCCCTTAATCTGCTCTCACACCCAAACTAGCTGTTATGCTTCCACTTAACTTTTCATGGTTTACCTATTATCTACATCTACCATAATGAATCTTTTACAGTTCTAATGTCGATCTTATAGTCCAATGTCGCAATCGTATGTTGAGTAATCCGAACCATTGAATAGGGCGGGGTTTGAAACAAATCTTTAGCTCTAGCTATTTGTTTCGTCATTTATTCATCATTCCGGGCCAGCCTGTATATATTCATTCGAGTTATGATTTGCTGTATTTTAAATGATACCAAACTTGCTTCGCGCGAGCTCTCTGATTTCGGTTTTCCCAAAATAATTTCTTATCATTTTGCGCCAGCCGCAGCGGTCATCTTCCGTCCGCGACCTCATTTTACCTGTCGCTTTTGGTTGGAGCAACTCGTTCCAAGAAAGCATCTTGTGTGCTACTGCACCAATTATTTAATTTTGTTTGTGGGCTGATGACTAAAATCAGGTATGTCTACGCTACTTGTTGATATTCATTTTAGTAATTTTCCGTTTTTTTATTAGTTCTTTGACGTTATTCTTTGACGTAATTTTTCAACGTCACTCTTAAACGCCACTTTTGATCGCCGTTTTTGGGCGACTTCTTATTTGAGTTTCCTGATCGACGCCACGTCTGATGTCATAATTGACACCATAATTAATAGCTTGGGCCCGCAACTCCTGCTGGAATGTTATCCTGAACTTGCCAGATTGTAACAAGGAGCGTCCGTTTCATTATCAGTTACGGCCGCGAGGTCGATGCGGCTAACCTTGGACCAATTCATCACCTGCCGGCAACGTTTTTTATCACTACCCAGGTTAGTCTCATTACAACTTTTGATGATAACTTCGCCTGCCCATGAATTGTTGGCGGAATCGATATCAACGACGCTTCATCACCGTTAACCGATTTACCAGTTACAAATTTAATTTACGCTTTATCAATTGAAAACTTAATGTATTAATTGTTCCGATTTACAATTTACAAATTTAAAACTACGCTTTATAAATTTAAAACGTAATGTATTAATTGTTCCTAAATTTACAATTCACAAGTTTATAGTTTTGCTAATTGAATACATATTAAGAATTTTGTAAAAAGTGTTTTCACGCAATTTTATTATCATTACCGAGATAACGGTTAATACATATGACAGTGGTAAGCTTATCCCTTCATGGAGTTGTGATCACATTCAATCCAAGTACCCAAAAGAGGTTCACTTATTTTTGGCTGTGCGTGCTGCATTTTCAGCATATGTAATATATTGTATTCAAATAATTTAATACTGTGACAAACAATTTAAGGACTGAATACCGAAGTTGCAAGCAATTATTAATTGTTGATTTAATAAACTTACTTGTTTGCTACGATTTTATTTATTTTTTTTTGAAATCTATGATTTCTGGCGCCCTGTGTTTTTTATAAAGAGCTTGCAGTAGTACAGCTGATGATGGAAATCTGCGACCCAAAGCCACCGAGATTAAGCTGGCTAGGTCATTACGGTGAGTACAAACATTACAGAGCTCCCGTGGTGTATAAATGATAAGGGGGTTGATCTGCGATTACACTACCATTGATTTTATTATTAGTGATCGATCGCAGGTTGGCTTCTTTATTGTTTCAGGTTGCTTGATTAAGTTTCTCAAGAGGCCCAGTAGATGCTCCTAGAGGATATTCTGAGTATATATAGGTTATGGTCTGTTCTGGGTACCCAGTCACACGAAGGGGAGTCTACCAAGCCCCATTTATTTATTAACTACTTTGTTCGGCCGTGGTTAGCTAGAAGACAATTCAGCGTTAAGCATGATTTTTGTGAGAAATTACACCTTGGTAGTTTTTAAATCGCAGTTACAGTTAAGTTACTAACATCTAGATTTGATGTTACTCTCTATTCCACGTCTTGGTAATATTGTAGTAATCCAAGTCCTTTTTCAGTTTCCGTGGAGGTTTTCGAGATTTCAACCTTTGCTGAGTTGTATGATTGAAATTGTTGGTAATTTATTCTGTAATCTAGTATTTTTTTCACGTGGAAGCTATTTGTTTATATTTGGTCACAGTATACAGTAAGCTTGAGTAGGATATTGTTCCTAGTATTTACTTCAGTAGCGATGTTTTTTAACTGTCCAAGCGTAATTATGTAGAGGGTGAACCATTTCTCAGCGTTAGCAGCGTAAATTTAATATACCTCTGTCCTGTAGCATGGTATCTCGCTAGTATACAGGGTGTTTAAAAAATACGTTCGGATATTCTACCCACATAAATCTCATCACTCTAAACAAAAAAGTCCTAATAAACATGGGTCCGGAAACGCTTCATTTCCAAGATATAAAGTGTTAAAGTTTTAAAAATACCGTGTAAAAACGCTTTGGGCGATTTTAATGAATGTTTTATAGTTTGTTTATAATTTTATGAGGTATCTTTTGGACATATTACAGTTGATCCAGTACTTCCAGAGGCATGTCGATTAGGTTTTTTTACAAAAAAAAATAACTCCCAATAGATTTTTTGCAATTTTCATATATTTTTTTAATAAAGCAACTAAAAAGCAATTTTTTTGACTCTTGAATTTTTTGCTTCGTTTTCAAGAAAAAAATAAAGCCCATATTTTTGCAAGTCTCTAAATTTGTTAAGACAATAACTAAAATATATCTCAAAAACCCATCACCCGATTTTAGTGAAACTTTTAAGGTTTATTGATGCTATTAAGGGACATGTTTTGGCGTACTTAGATTTAAATTATTTACTCCAGGAGTGGCCGGGATTTTTTGTTTGAAAACTTTAACACCCTGTATCTCGGAAAGCAAAGGTTTCCAGGCCCATGTTTATTAAGACTCTTATTATTCTATTTTATCTTCAAAATTTGATACACTACGTTTAGTGACCTGGTGAGACTCTGGTTACTTAGTTTTTATATTAAATTAAGAAAAAACTTGTATGTTTATAGATAAAAATGCGACTAATAATAATATGCAAAATCTTGACAAAGAAATTCTAAACTTCTTAAAATGTTTATACTATTTTAAACGATTAGTAGGAAGTTTCAGTGCTTATTTAATTCTGATATTCTGACTTTTTTTATATTTCAGATGTTTTTATGTTTAATGCAAATAAGTAACATGATATTACTCTATAGAAATTAATGAGTTAATTGCATGTAGTTTTGATTCACTATTCCAAGAATCTCTGATAAAGATTAGGTCTGTGGGTACCCGTCTTTTCAGTCTTTATGTGGGTGGAGGAGTATCGAGATTACGGACGATTGCACTTGGGCATGTGTGTACGTTGCTGTAGAAGCTGGTAGCATTAGATGTAATCAGATCCATAATACTTGGCATATGCAGTTCTTTGTGGAGTTCATTGTTGCGTCTAAACCATTCTGCGTTACAGATAATGCAGAGTATCTTATTTTGCATTACTTGGACTTTGTTTACATTTGTTTGGCTTCTTCGTCTCAAAAATACGAAGAAGTATATGATTATGGGGCGTATTAGGAATCTGTATAATCAAGAAGATAATTTAATTTTTAATTTTGATTTTCGTCTTCTTAGTGGGTAAAGAAGGTTCAGTCTTGTATAGCATTCACTAAGATTTTTATTTATATGAAGGCCCCATGTTAACATTCTATCTAGGTATAGTCCTAAGTACTTCACGGATTCATCCTTTGCATTCCAAAGTATTCCGATTCCGTTAACTCGCAATTCAGTTGGGTTGGAAGGGCCTCTTAATATAAAGGTTTTAGCCTCACAATTTCTTGAGTTTCCACTTGTCACACCACTGGCAGTATACATTAGTTGCTATTTGAAAATCACTGATGGCATAATGGATGCCGAAGTTCTGAGATATGGGTGCGGTGTCATCCGTTCTACGTTATCAAAATATGGAATGTCATAGGTTAAAAATCTTGTACAACGTAGGTCCAGGAATCGAGCCTTGTGGAACTCCAGCTGAGATGTTTTTTTAGACCTGAACCTTAAATGTTCTGGCTCTCAAAAATGACGAAATTATTTGGCTAAAGCAATCCGGTAGATTGAGTTGTAATATGGTATAGACCAGGCCGTCTTGCCAGACTTTGTGAAGAAGCTGGGCGCCACCGAAGAGGGCAATTACTACGATGTCGATATTGCGTTGCTGGAATGGTATCATTCTTGTTTAAGTAGTCATTTAGACATCGATAAGTGATGTTTTTGAAATAGCTATTTTTTTAGGTTTTGAAACAAGATTACTTTAATGTCCTTCCACTTAGTCGGAAAGTTAAATTCTTCAGTACAAACATTTCCGGGAATTTTCTAAGAGATAGTTTACTGATGAATTCTTGAATTTATCGGTTGGCCGTTGGTTTTATAGCTGTGTAAGTTGTTGGTAGATTACTCTGAACTTCGGATTCTACGTCGTTGTGCAGTTGCTTATACTAAGGTTGTGAAGGGTTAGATTTAAATATTACCTCTAAGTATTTTACAAATAGCTTACATTTGTCTTCGTCTTTTTCATAAGTTTCTGCATGGTGTTTTAATGTGGGGTTTCTTTGTGTTTCCGTAAGATTCTTTTAGTGGGACTCCATTTAGGTTTATTTCAGAAATTATTTGAATGAACACTTTTAAAGCCTCTAAAATTGTGATAGCAATTAATAATATATCAAGCATTTCAAATATTATTTTACAAAATATTCTATAAACCTGCTAGTTTAGTTTTTGCAAAATGTATGAATAGCATTGACTGAGGTATAAACCGTTCAAAAATAGTATTAGCTTTGATGAAAATATAAAATGTAATCAGTGCAGGCTTAGAAATAGTGAATAATAATGTAAGATAGATGAAAACAAAAAAAAAGAAGAAGAAACAAAGCAAAGTTGTGTGGTGTGTTATTTAGCTTTCCCACAAATAATCCATTTAAAAGCGAATAAATACCAATTTTTCTTAAATGAGTGTTTTATAACTAGTGCAGTGTCTTTTGGGTAGGCTTCGATTCATAGCACCCCTACAGGAATTAAAAAGTATTTCATAGTACGTCAAGTGGCAGTTGGTGATCCTGTGGCAATGTTTGGAGCTGTTTCGAGGTTAGCATAGCCCTGGAAGCGGGAAGGAGGCAGCGACATTCGTGCTGAGCAGTGCGGAGCCCTAGCACTAGAGCAAAGACGTTGTAAGCAGTTTTAGAGTGGTCCAATTGGATAAACAAGCAGTGGCTAAAGCGATTACTTTCAAAAACAATAAAAATCACAATAATTTTCTTAATAGCAAATAAATTGTCTATAATTATACATTCAATCATATTTGCAAGGATCTAGAAACACAACCCTTTGAGATGATAGAGTGATTTATTTAAATAAAAATTTAATAATAATGATATCAAATCATTGACACATCATAACAATATGTTTGGTAAGATGCTATTCGGAAGTTAGCGAGATTGTTTTTAACTTGATGAGAAAAGTGATTCAGTAATTGTTTGTATTGTCGCTCTTTTGTTCTGTTCCAAAGTCTTCTTGTTTTGTTTTCCCTTTGATTAGATTTAGTATATGCTTATGCGGATCGAAAGGTGGTTTACGTGATCTGTTAGATCTTGAAAATATACCCAATTGACTCTGCCAGTAATTAGTATTGGGACAGGTTTATTAAGAGCCTGCATAGTGTTGGTAGAAATGTGCAAATAATAACTGGGAGATGATCAGATTCGAATTCACTTACAACGTTTTGTTCTAAAGGCATAGTTACGTTTTTATGCAGGGAAATATCAAGAATATCAGGATGTTGGTCGACTGTGTATGGGATATGTGTAGGTTCTGCAGGTGCCATAACATAGATAACTAAGTTTGGGATTGTTTGATTGACAGCCCCAGTAATTACTTTTGCTGTTAAGGTCCCTTAGGAGCATAGTAGGAGTATGATTTGCGAATAGAGAAGCAATTTCGTTATTGTTCAGCGGTTGCTGTGTAGGTTTGTACCCAGGGATGATTATCATATTGCTTCCGTTTTCAGTTGGATATTTATTGCTACTGCTTCTATTGATATTAGATTAGGAAGAGTAATTAGATTGTGCTTGATATTTCCTTTGATTCTAGCAACACCGTCAGATGTATGCTGGGCTTCTCTATCACTTCTATAAATCTGAAATCCATTGAGTCGAAATGGTTCGCTGCTAGTCAAGTGCGTTTCTTTAAAACAGGCTATGTCGATACCATGTGCTGAAAGAAATAAGGTAATTAGGTTTTGTTGTCACTCGATTCCATTAGCATTGAAGTTTAAAAGAGTTAGCTTGTGAATTAGCTTTTCATCGTTATTTGCCATTGAAATATTTGGCAATGGAGTTGAGATCAGTTCCGCAATGAGAGGTTTTATAGATTCTAAAATTTGAGTATTAAGTATGGTATTGATAAACAATAGTAATTTACGATACAAGTGCGTAAAGCTACTCTTTAGGCACGTGTGGGGTAGAGTTCAAACGCGAGTGAGCGAGCCTTTTAAGCCCCGCGAGTGACTAATGATGCTTTACACATGTGTATCGGACAATATTTTATCTACGATAGAATCTAAAAAATACGGTAAATATAAAAAACATTTTACATGTAAATTAGAATTAGTAGCAACCGGTCCTAATTTTGAGTGTTTTAAAAATTTTAAAACACGTTGCTACCAACTACGTGCCTAATGAAATTTTTTAAGCACGTTGCTATTAACGACGTAAACTAATGAAAACATGTTATTAAACAGTCGTTTTGCGTTATGAGTTATGTGTGAGCTGGGAAAATTGAATTTTGGGTTGTTTAAATACTGGTGGTGCGTGAGCGTAAGAATTGTATTCTGGGTGTGGTGTAGATAAATTGTGAGGTACTCTGAAAAATCTGCTTGTCTCTTATGTTCATTGAGATAGAATGCAATTATTTAATTCTGTACCATAATCAATTAGTTATAAAGTACCCAACATTCCTTGTTTTTTGCCCGGAAACTGACTAAAACAAAACTACTGAAATTTAAATTCCGTTTTTCCACAATTGATAACCTGTTTGGTATCCTGCTGATGTAAGCAGTTGTTTGTTTTTAAAGACGTTGTGCCTTTCGGAATATCAATAAACACAACATTAAATGGTAATCATTTAATAGTGACGTACATATATCACATAGATGAATTTTAGCTCTCAAAAAGGTAACTGCGGGTATTGATGCTTATATCGAACCATTTCAATTAATGTTATTCATAAATAATTCATTATAATTTATAGTAACGATTATGCAAATAGACTGCTCTGAACATAGCAAGTTTAAAATGTTTAGTAAACAATAGTTTCAACTTTCACTCCCCCCCCCCCCCCCACAATAATGTTCGGATCTCGGTAATCGTTTTCTTTAATTAAATTAAATGTTTCTAGTAGCCTTGTGATATACCATGCAGTTGCTATGTTCGGTTTAGATATTGATACAAACTACAAAATAAACTGCTGTTTTGAGGTAGCCTACCATTATAACCAAATCTTGTGTAATGGTAGGACAGGTCAAGGCTTTATTTTTGTTAAATTAGAAGCTGTTATCGGCTCCAATACACAACAGACATATTTACTAATTCATATCTTAGTAAATACTTAATGTTGGCATTGCGCTTTATGCGCTCCATGCAAATACCTGTAGCGTCATCAGATGTAGCTATAATGCTTCAAATATGCTATCATTTGGTCTATTGAAACACAAAGAAGGATAGCTGGAATTCCAGCATTCGGTACATGGAAATTCGTTAACAGTGTTTGCTTTACAGATACCTCTGATGTCAAGCTTTGTGTAAGCGTTGCGTAATGTCTGAAAAGGCGGCCGAATGTCTTCTATCTTAAACCATAATATGTTCCACAACAATGTTAAGTGTAACAAATCTGAAAAGTGCAAATGATTAACTTGAGTGGGACGTAAGAAAGGTTTTACTTTGAAAGCGTAAGGTGTTTAGGTGTACAAACCATTTTTTCCAAACACGTAGAAGGTGATCATTATCATCTGTTAGGCGCCACTAAGTAATTTACTCTCGCATGAATATATTTACGACCCTCTCGACTCAGAAGTAGTAGAGTATGAATTTACTTTACTTTCATCTGATGGGTGCACTGTTGCTTCGCAATAAAAGATAAACTCATTAATAATTGATACCTCATGTTGAATGCACAGAACTATAAGTAAAATAATCAGCGATCAGTCGGAGCTGGTCCGCTGGAAGGTAACCTGCGGACTAACGAAGTTCTGCCAGCGTTGAGAAGAAACTAAACCAACTAGTACGGCGATACTACGCAGTTCTGAGACGATAAAAATCGATTCCTGGGGTTCTACAATAAATCAATTAACGGTAATGAAAAACAGAACGGCGAGGGCTTAAACACTACTGAATTAAATTATTCCGAAGCGTTTTCACGGCCGTAAAATAACGGGTGTTCATAAACAGTCGTCATCCCAGTTGCTTTGAAAAACAAAATGTTATATCTTTGATTGATTCGTGCAACACAATGAAACGTCATTGAGTACTGTCATAGCGCAGTTTTTCTCAATTATAATAGACATACGTTTTTGAAGTCAAAACCTACTGGGATGACGACTGTTTATGAACACCCGTTAGTTTCTCAAGGCTATATCTTTACAAAAATAAAAATACGTAATACCGGTTATTTTTGATTTCTGTCAAAATTCTTGCCTTAGCTGATATTAACTAATCCGAGGGTATACTAACAGGGCGTAAAATTGCTTGCTCTAAAATCAGCCTTCCTGCTTGATGACGAGTACTGGATTGAAGAGTGAAGAGCTGCAGATACTGGTCGTTTGATTAGCGTTCCCCACAAAAGCATCCCTTTCTTCGGTTTAAGAACAGCTGCATACTTGAAATTGTACACACGAGAATATATTTTTTAATGTCATTATGAATATTGTTTCTACAGTACTTAATCCTATTCACTGTATTTTACGAAGTGTGGCTATTAAATAATTAGACTGATGGCAAAAGTATAGTTTTATTAAATCTCACATTTTGTTATCCCCTTTCAAAATACTCCACTTTCTGTATATACAGTGTTGCACAAGAATTTTCCATTGTTGGAATCAGTTGTGCACGTCAGCATGAGTTAATCCTTTTAGCGGCACTACTGAAAATTGTTCCCTCCAATGTAGATGTCACATTAGGAAACAGGTAAAAATCGTATGAATCTAAATCCGACGAGTATCGGGGGTGGTTTAGTACTAGGATTTTCTTATCGGTTAGAAACTGCTTCACGTTTTTGAGGCGAGATCGGAGTTTCCCATTGATAATCTGCACTTCGGAAAGCTGGATGTATCCGCCCAAGACCGTAATTTGCCAAATTGGCGGTTAGGCTTTCCCAAACAGCTACATTTACGGAACTATAACCTATAACAATTCCTTTGCTTGACTGTTTCTGGCTAACTGAACATCTGCGCAATCTTCACGTGATAAATTTTGCGGTTTCCTCTGCTGCATGCGTTAAAGGCGAGTGGCGGTATGATATAGCAACATGATCTTACAGATTACTATGTAGTCAGGATTTCCATGAGTTTGTGTACCCTGGCTTTTAGTAATCTATAAAGCAGGCTTATATACTTTTTTCAATTGTAACAGCTCTATTTAAAATATTGCTTCCCTTGTACACAAACCTTGTCTAAATCTAAATGGCGAGTCGCTGATAATAATTTCGTACTTTCTGAATAATCTTCGATGTATGGTTTCGTGGAATTTTAGGGTGTCGCACATGAGACTGATGAGTCTGTTATCCTCCAGTTCCGATTTCTCTTTTTACCCAAAGACCAAAAGTTGAAGAAAGGCAGTGCGGAGGAAAATAATCATATTGTTGCAATGTTTGTGGGGACTGCAGTACCTTGATGAGCTCTGATGCATGCTGCATTATTTTCTATTGAAGTAGGTTTGTATAGTTCCTGCAGATTCTTATTTTATAATTTCTAATCGATTTCTAAATTATTTCTCATCTTTGAGCCTTAGGAGCACCATTGTCTTCCCTGGCTACCATTTAGAGAGAAGAAGATTTTTCTTCGATATATTGCAGATGTTTATTTTAGTTTCTTATGTAGATTGAAGTAATCATACGAAGCGTATTCCTTAACATTGGCATTTCAGCCACTCTTCATTATTACCAGTTTCTAAATATTTTTATATTTAGTTGCTTCAAACTGCTTGATTATTATGTTTTGATGTCGGTATGTTAATATAGGATTTGAAGATTATTTATCATTAGTAGTTTCAAAAGCGAAAATAAATTAGTCCAACCGGAAGCTCGTAAATCGTCCAACGGTTCAGAACATTCTGGCGTGATTGCACCTGCAGGCAGACAAATTAAAAACAAACCAATTAATTCCGACATACTACGACTTTTGATACTTCGCTAAGTAACAGTATATTTAAATGCTAATACAGCTCACTATTACCTAGTAATGATGACTATTGGCTATAAATTAAGCATATGCCACTAATCACCATAACTTGTTTGCTGATTCCACTAGATCACATTCGAGCCGAGTGGCATGGAATTTGGCCTTTATCAAGTTATGGAATTTTCACAGCGCCTGTCGACAATTTTTGCGACTGATGGGTTATTTACGTTGAGGAAAAATTAGGGATTTGTTTGCCGCACGAGTTTCCATTGAAGTGCTAGTTCCAAATTGCCCATTAAGCGCTGAATAACAAGTTTAATTGCGCAGCTACATATGAATGCCTTGATTTGTTTTTAATCTTTCCAATAATTATTTGTAATCACTGGAAGCTTCTATGTAGCACGATTATCCTAAATACGAATAATCGCAGTTGTCCTTTAGGAGATCACCTAAAATTGTATCCCAATTTTTGGTCTAACAGGAAGTGAAGCCAAGGCCAACTTGTTAATACCGTATGGAATATTTATAACCATAATTGAATTTTGCAGATTATTCGTCCTGATATCAATAGGAATATTTAAAATCAAATTACCTCACGTTATATCCAAAGTATTTGCATAAATGATCATAACCGTTTGTTGCACATATGAATTTACTAATTACAGCCTCCTACCAAACAATTTTCCAGCTAATGTACCATATTCTAACATTGAAATGCAGCCACCCTACTTTAACAAGAAACTTGAAGTAAGTTAGAATTACGACCAAGTTACCGTTGCAACGGTGGCCTCATAAAATCCGGTTTAATGTATTTGCAAGACTAATTGCGTGGAGCTTATACGAAAGAGAATCGGTTAAATACTCCCAGAAACAACCAACACAATAATTTGCATTTTGCATTATTAAAACGTTTGTGCAAGATCGCTGGATGCTTATAGGCTTTATTAAAAACAGCTTAAAAATTATTGAGGCCATAGATAAATTTTCCTGATTAAACAACAGCAACACTGGTTTTAAAGTTACTAAGTCACACACTTGCATGATTGAATTTATCTATCACCCATACTTAGTCCCTTAGCAGAATAAACATTCCACTATTTTTCTATAAGTCCCTTTGACTAATAGCAATTTTAAGACGTTTTAAAGTTCGTAGATTTAATGTACACTGCCAAAAAAACTTCTCAAGAGTATACTCTGCTCTTGACGTTTACTGGGTTACAATTTTTATTATACTGAAAACGCTTTAGGTACTGTCCAAAAGCTGTGTTAAATCTTCCAAGAAACTCTGCAAATTGACTGATCGTCGTTTTGACTCGAACAGTTCACGTGCTTTCGACTCTGTAAGTATTCACATTAACAACTTCCGCCCCAACGACCTGGAAACTTCTATTTCACATCTCCATGCAGTTGTTCACCTTTATGGCAGTCCAGAAATACCCCGGAGTATTGATGGAAGCGTGGGCCTCAAAATTAGAGTTAGCTCGCACTTTTTGAACGAATTTTGTGCATTTAAATGAGGAATGTATTGATAATGACCCTTAGTGATCCAAGAGGCTTCGGATATGATATGTTTTATGGGCTTTTTTCACTGTTCAAGTGTTTATCACACAACGTTTCGGGAGTTTCTGATTTTCTCCAGTCCTCAGGTGAATTAACTCCGAGTTAGTCCTGAGAAGGAGGTACATATCATATCATAATAGACCACTGTCAAAAACTGACATCATTCAGAGAACAAGAGGTTTAGCCTTAGACAGCAAACCATTTAGTGTTATACTACAATTTATCATTTTTTCTTATTAAATTCCTCTTGAATATTGTAACACAATAAACCTCTTTAATAGCTTCTACTATGCTTTTTCGCAGTTTTCACTTCCGGTTTCCCCATAGTATCTTCAAGTACAGTTGAGGTAGGTCCACCCATCGGTGTTATTTTAAATAACGTATATGTAACAAAAGTTTTGACACAAAGTTCTAAAGCAAGTAGAAGTTTATTGTTGAATTTTATTTATATTATACTGATAAATACCTATGTTTCTTTCTAGGGCCCATTTTAACTCACCTTGACACATTAGTCTTTGGATGACTAAAATATTCATATCACGATCCTTTTGATAGGTTCGTCTTCGTAATTCACACCTAGAATTTCTTCTTTACAATCCCTAATCGTACGAAAAATGGTTCTACGGGAAATGTTTCGTTTCGAAGGATGATGGGAAAATTGGTCAATTAAATTATAATTTTACGTCCTTTTATTTTATAAGACCTTCTGGTAAAATTAATACAGAAATGATGTGAATAATATGAAAGCTGGCATATTCTGCAGTTTTACTTTCGGTGTTAACTACATACCGATAATGCATTATGAATTTAGTAGCCAAAAAGATTATTCCAAAACTTGTTACATAGGTTAGTTTCTCATTTAAAAAACTCTTGACATCGTTATGGAGGGCCTTAACCTTCATTAACTCAACAACCTTCCACTTCCCGTAAACATTAAATATTAAATATCTTTGGCTATAGTAGGCTGATAGTCAGTAGTAAGAACGTTCTAAAGTATAGCGTAGTTTATTTGAACTACATGTCAGAAACAGAATCACTACACCCTAATAAGAATCGTTGCCCTTAAAGATGCTCATCGGAGGCGTTGTCCTTTTGGTGCAACGGTTCAACGCAAAATACAACGTACGAAAGCAAAGGAAAGTTAGAAATTTAGAGCGGCAAATGTGACGTTCGAGGAAACCTTAAGGACTTCAATAGAAAACTGTTACGGCCCAAAAGTCATTTAGAATTATTCGTGTAACTACATATTTGTCTTATCTTTCACAAGTCTAATTTTTACTTACGATACAACCAAGCTTTCAGTCCATTTTCGAGTTACAATTTCTAAAAATAGTTTACGTTTGGGTAGACTTCCCTCCATGCATAGCGCTTTTGGGTTGCATATGCTGAGTTTTCTTTAAGGCTCCAAATTTTGATTTCTTATCTGCCTTTTCGGCCATTTGCCATGATTTTCTGCTACAGGAAGGTTGTTCTGTGAAACTACGTTTTGAAACGTGCATTATTTGGGTTTTGTCACAAGCATCTTTCATGGGAAATTAATGTTGAGTATTGTGCCCCTTTCTGAAGATCTCGATGAAGCCTTTGTAAAAGGCATTTTTGATAATTTCCCAAGCTCAAACTTGGTTTGGATTTATCTGAGCAGAGCACATGTTACCATTCTCGCAAACGGATCATAACATCTAAGGGTAGGTTTCTTTTTGGCGCTATTTAGTTAGATTCTGTTGCGTTACATTCTTCTAGCTCCTCTTGTTCCCGTGCGGATAAAATTTAGCACCTTCGGACAGTCGGCAGCAATCCGCTCGCTAACGTAACCTGCAGCCTTGGGTTTTGTGTGTTTGGAGAATCCATATCTGCAAAAGGGATCGAAGTTAGAACCCTTGTGAAGCTCCCTTCGTCGAAATGGCTACCTGCAGGTCGATAGCTTTAATGCAGAAGCTCTGATTAGGCATAACGTAATCGCCTTGCTACCCTGGTGCGTATCTGGTTTTCTTATACGCCCGCTAGCACCTGGACAGCTACTGAAGGTCTGTTTTACCCATTCTAATATTCTCCCTGAGTTAATTGCACACTTCGGACTGAACCGCAAATTGGGACTCGTTTTTAAAATGTTTTCGTGGCGATGCTAATGTTGTATCCGGCAAACGTTAGATTGTTTTTATTAAGTACTTTAAACGTAATAATAACTCACCTACTTAACACAACTTATATAATTCATTTCACCACTTTTTTTTTGTAACGAAACTAATGCGTTAGTTTATTTCCGCTAGTTTTAGGTTAGCCAATTAGGGTGGATGTGCCTCACACACCAGCTAATTGAATGTAACGTTGGTTGTATAGCAATCTGCATTAAGACAAACCTAATTTGATTTCGGCTTTCACGCCAGGCTAGTGCATTTGCAAGAACTTAGTAATAGTGTCATGCGTCAAATTGAAATCTGATGAGATTTAATTATCTACAAGTTACTCTCCGGGTTATGAAGCGATTTAAATCAGAAACAAGATCTTGAGTCTGTGAGAGAGACATTGTTAATTATGGTCAACGTTTGAATGCGCTTGCATTGGGGGGTATATGGTCGAATTCAGCTCGACACTCAAAATTTATTATGTAATAATTTTATCGTAGTCATACGTGTTCCCGACAACCTTTTGGTAGTGCAATCTGTCAATTTAACAGTCAGTTTGTAATTTCTCTATTGACATTAAACTTTCGTACATCAATTAATTAAATTATATCAATATTTCAGTAACGCTATAATTATTTAAGTTATATACAAATATTTTCGTAAGTTTTTAATACAACCCTTAGTTAGTGTGATATGAATTGTGATATTTTAATCTGGTTTGCCATGTATGTGTACATTGTACATTTGTATATGTACTACCTATTGCCGATATTATACTGCCTTGACATCTATGAAAGCGTATCTGATTTGTGCCTTTGCCGTTACCTATAATTTTCAGGTTGGGTTAGTAGCACCTTCTGTAGTGTACCTTTTCGTTAGCAAAGTGCTGAGTCTTTTGTTTTACCCACGACCAGCTTCGGCGGAAAAGTCGGTTGCTTTTGCTTTTCTCCTTTTACAATCAGAGTGACGGTAAGAAGACGCTGGCACTTGCCTCATCAAATCTCGATAAAAGGCCAACAATTAAACTCTATGTGGGATTTGAAGACTCCTGCCCGGGAAATTAAAGCACTTCTTAGAAAAGTATTAAATTACTATAATAGTTACATGCGCGACCAAATAGTTGTTATTTACTTCGATTAAACGCTTTTTGTGTATTGGCAGCAACAGACGCCTGCAGTAGATCCCGGCAGCATAACAAAAGGGATTTGCCAAGAATTTAGGTTATAAATCCAAGGATCAAAAGAGGACATCTTACAGTAAAATTAGTCATCTCTAAAACTGGAAACAAAGTACATCAAAACGAATAAAACGGTGGGACTGCAACAAAAAAAATCAACAAAGAATTCGATGTAAATGACCCCAAATTTAGGCCGTCTGGACGCTATCGAAATTCCAGCACAGTTCACTGAAGGACAGGGCGGGTAATGGTATAAGAATGTTTGCTTGCAGTGTGTCAAAAGGGTTGTAGCGTAGGTACCTGTAACAATCCGGGAGAAATTGTTAGCCGCCACCTATTATCTAAGCTTGAGATGTCGTTGGCATTTTCCCTGGCTTGCTAGACGTTAGGCAACCCCAAGGACGATTTATATTTTTTACTGATATATTTCACTTTCCTCTAAAGTTCATCAAACTGTGTTCCGTTTCATAAACAAAATACAACGCACTTAAACAAGGAACTGCTACATTGAAGAAAATGCAATTAAATTATCAACATTGACCACCGCGTGCTCAAGTTACAGAAAGGAATCATAACTGTAGGTTGCTGAACACAAAAAAAAACTAATGCAATTTAGGCGTTGTTTGCAGCGTTGTCTATTCAGACTAGCAGGTTTTCACCTCGAAAGCAAGAAGAACACTGTTTATATTATCGGCTAGAAGACAGCGTATACGGGCAGCACGGCGTGTTGTTCTACGGAGTAGCACAGTAATCAAACGCTGAAAGGCAAAACTGAATTGTCCGAGAGAAGCCTAGAATGAAGCCCCTTTAATTCAAATCGAACGGAAGTCGAAATTCCCAAAAATCAGCCGACATTAACCCAGGACTGGTACAATGCGCGGTCCGACAGAATGCTCTCAACTTACATAACCTGCCATCATATGCGTGTCGCGCCGACTAGAAATTATGTATGCCGAGAACTGTTTACTGCGTAGTATCAGCATTAAAATTTCTGTCACCAATTTAGAGCGAATAACATAACCAATAATAAATTATATAAAATACTTAAAACCTTTTTTTTTACTAGCCTATACACATACCATTATTGACTGATGTTTGCATTGAGGAGGTGATCACTATTGACCGTTGTTAATTTCCTTCCTTAACAACGGTCAATAATGGAGTAACTAGCCCCATTAGTGACTTATCTGCTTATTGCCCAGCGATTTGACATTTTACAAAAAATATTTGTTTTTACATATCTGCAGTTCTATCCGTTTCAAATTCACTTAAGGCATCTTACTTGAAAATCTAAATAATACCTACCATAAATAATCGTAAATTAGTAATCCTAACGATTACTGTTGCTTTACTGTAGTGAACAAGCTTACGGAAGTAAATTTCATTGCTTATTCTGCATTGCTGCTACTGCAGATCTTCTTGAAAGATTTATAAGCCCTCTGGATTTACAAACGCCCGAGACATGCGCGTGCCGAGGCGTAAATGTTATTTGCCCCAGCTTTCAGAAGGACGACGAGAAAGAGCACTAATACATGAAAACCAAATTAGTGGCTGTTTAATCCGCAAATACGTTTAGTTCAGCTATTTAATAAGCCCAGGTGTAACTACTCGCAGCTCGCGCTCTAGATGACATAATTCAAATTTATCGAGTTAACTTGCCCCTGGTGAAGAGTGATAGGCTTTATTAAACACAAACTCATTTAAGAAAACGAAATTAGTTTTAAGCGTTTCCGTAAATATTCCTGGCCACAGGAGCCATTGTTGAGTCACATTTCAATGGTACTTTATTATGAGTACTATCGATTTATTATAAAATAATAGTACCTACAAATAAAAGTGTTTTACTAAAACTCTGAAATAATTAGTAAAGCGTGTATACTTCTAAATCTTCTGAAAAGTGGAATTCTGGAATAGCCTCAAATAGGTGGCCTATATTTTTAATCTCCATAAGGGTAGCACGTGACGATAATGACGGGTTTATGAGAAAAACAAGCCGTAAACAAATTTCAGACCGTGCTGTATTATAAAAGAAATAATTGCTGGCAGGCGGAGATTCGCAATTACATGAACATACAGGGTGTTATTAAAGTCGCCCGTGTCACCTCTGGATATGCTAGGGGACGCCATATGGAGTCGAAAAGTCCTAATATATTTTTGACTTAGAAGCATAATTTCTCATTACACTGTTGAAATTGCTACCGCAAATTTTTTGAACCACTGTATGGTACCAGTGCGTTCTTGTGTATTTGATGTATAAGCTAATAAATTTTGTATGTAGACGGCGTATGTGACAACTGTTTTCCCAGCCTAAGACACTGCAGCAAGCCTCCAATTTAAGGCAAAGTACAGCAGTTCTCACCTTTTTTTTTAAATTTTCAACATTCATTTTTACGAAAACTATGCATCTAAGTCAAAAATGGTTAGCGATTTTTCGACTCCATATTGCGTCTCCTAGCATCTCCAGAAGTAACACGGTCGACTTTAAAAACACCCTGTAGATTTCAGATAAAAAACAGATACAATAGTTATTTATGGTATATGTGTGTTATATTACCAATGGTCCACTAGAGAAAAGTTGAGTCTTTGCTCGAGTGAACTATTTATAATAACACCCGCATGCCGTACAAAATTTTATCTAACTCAATAAATAAATTTAAAAAAATTATTTTGTAATGACATCCGTGAAAAGTGATTATTTCACACATGACTGAGATCAGCCAATGAAAACCATGCATTTTTTGAAAATCGACCAATCTCGTACTGATTACCTGATAAGCGCCCGTGGGCTGCTTACCAAGCGATAAGCTCCCTAGGGATGATCATCGACCCCGTGGATGGTGTCATAATAAGAAATGGAAATGCAAGAAACAAGTAATTTGATTTTTTTTGCATTATTGGATCTATTTTAAATCATACTTAGTGTACGGGTTTTGTGTGATAATCTTCAAAACGTGGGCAACACACTTACATATAATTTAGCCCGTGCCAAGAGTCATCGTGCTGGTTGCCCTTAGAAAACTACCCTCGGGCAAGCCCTCGGGACAGTTTTTATTGCAACCGGCACTCGACCCTTAGTGTGTGCAAAATTATCGGTATGTCTCGCCCTTGTTATATTACTATTGACAATTTGGAAGGTACGGACAGATCAAATAAATTTATAATTAGAGTCTCCTGTGATTCGTGTTATACGTTTGGCAGTACTAAAGTGTATTGTCAGTATGTAGATCAATTCGAGGTTAGTAGGGCAGATTTTGTTGGTTATTTGACACAGACTGACGTAAAACTGATCCAGTAGTGAGTGACATGGTATTTACCTCACTAGTGGGTTTATGGGCCACATTAGAGGTCTAAAATCGATCTACTAATAGCCTTATAACTAAGAGATGTTGGATAACACAGCTAGAAAACGAGGAAACAATCAAATAATAAAGGTCAACACAGCATGAATATAATTTTTTTAAAATGTTGAAATTACGACCCAAAAACATAATTAATGACAACCAAATGCAACCCGAAGCGATACACAACCATGGGGTTCAACTAAACAAACCCCCAATTACAGACAATATCTATAAATGAGGTCCAATTCGCATAAGCAAGTTTTGAAATCCGAGCTCGTAGAGAGACATCCAAGGCAGTTATGATTCGTAATATCACTGGTTTGTTAAATAGTTCATCGGTTTCAGTATGGTAATGGTTGCGATGTACGGTAAACGGATATTACCGTACGGATACACTTATGACTTAGTTTTAGTCTACTTTTGTATACAGGGTGATGATAAAGTTTGGAACATAATTCATAATGGCGTTATTTAAAATTTAAAAAAAAACGCTCGACCAGGTCAATTTTATGTTTTAAATCGTCAACTTATGACGTAAAAATGTCACTTATGACGTCACCTATTTCTGAACGGTGACGTCATCATAAGGTTTTTTCAAATGGCAACCCTATTTTGAATGATGATGAAAAAAAACTGGTACCTTACATAATAATTTTTTTATGGTCTTCATGGCCTGATAACTAATAGGGTTCCACCCATGGTCGTTTCTGCAGCTTCTCGTATCCGTGGTCTTAAGAACAATGTCATCAGGGCACCAGCAGAATTTCCAATAAAGACGAAGGTCGCTCCGAAATGGTCTTCCGAAGCCGCCGATAAACACTTCGCCTCCAATCGGTATTGTGACGCTTGATGAGTTCATTTGAATAGTTCCTACAAAGCTGTAGATCTTGCACGTTTATACTTCTACCATTTTGTAGCTGAAGCTTACATTACGCAAATGTCAGTGTGGTTTAGCCTCTTTCGAATAAAGCAAGGTCTTGATTCTTATCAGCAATGGAGGTTGAATTGTGATTAGCCTAATAAATGTTGAGAGTAATAGTTTGTAATACTGTGTCGTCACACAATATTTTCTTTTATAGCTTGTGACTTTCAGATATGTTATTTAGAACATTATGTGTTTGAATGAATTGATACGACAACATACAGGTTGTTATGAGTATATTAAGCGTTAATAGATAGAATAAAGGTAGATACGCAGCTGCAGATTTTTAGAATCATTGCCATATGCTGCATTTTAGCTAGCTGTTCCCTTTTCGCTTGTTGACAGGTAGTGATTGCTGTTTTATCCATTGTAATCTTAGAGCTTTAATCAGTTTTCATGCTCTTTACTTCTACTTGAGTATAACTCTTTTCCAACAGTCACTTTTCATCTTTCTTACTGTTTTTTTTACTTCAGGATTTATTCTCGTATATGTAATTATATTCAAATTTACATAACAATATAATTTGGATGAATTGCAAAAATGCCTGCAGAGAGAGCTTATTCGTATAAAAAATTACCAACGGGAAATGGTGCTCACTAGACCATATTAACGATCTGAAAGTTTTCATTTCAAATTGCTGCTATCCAGACCACAATTTATTCCACAACATCAAACGTAAATAATTATTTATTTATGTTCTGCGACGTAAAATTTGCATACTTAAACAAGTAGAACCAATATTTTACTTCCCGAACAGTATTACATAATTACTAGAAAATGTATCTGCAAAAACAGCCATTTGATTGGCTACTCTCGTAATGATTAAATAATGCAAATTAACGACAACGAAACAAAATAAGTCCTACGAAGGTGCGGGCTTACAAATTACGTTGCTTGGTTATTGTTCCTGATATTAAAGATTTTCTTAAAAACTGTTCATTTGAGAAGGTCTAATGATTGCCAAATATAAAATCGACTAAAAACAGCCATCAGAAATAAAAATATTTATTACGGTTACAACGGTGTAGTAACACAATCCAAGAACCTTTACACGATAAAAACTCGTTTATCATGATTAACAAGACGGAACTCTGATTTGTTGATCCGGTTCATTCAGATATTCAGTCTGTCGTTCAATAGTTGATCGTTTGCAAACATTCTGGCGATTTTTGGCATCATTTAAACGTTTAAATCTATGCACACATAGAGCGTTTTTACATCGTTTTTTTACGAGATCGCGTGCAAAATGTTCATGTAACAGTTCTAAAATTAATTATAAATAATGTCACGGTCAAAATCTTTTTACATTCGATATTAAACAGCCTCTGCTGACTGGCTCCTAACGGATTGCGCTGAGTTTTACTGCGTTTTGCATTATTCAATTCTACTCTCGTTTCAGTGGGTTAGTTTTCGTTTGATAATTTGACATCGACTTATTTTTGTGTTAATTTATTGCTGGATTTTAAATATTTATGTATAGTGTGTATGTTGTTTGCAACAACGGTTGAGCAGTGAGCATTATTGGCCAAGAATTGTAAGGCATACAAATCCGGATTTTCCATATGTAAGAAAAGACCTTCGAATTTTCAAAACAATTCATTTAAGTTAGCCCTGGAGAAATACTCGAATCTGCTTAAAAATACCACAATCGATGTGGAAGCACTTCTAGTACGGTACGTCGAAATTCAGCTTTATATCCAGAAGCTCGTTATGGAACACAAGAGTCATTCGGGCTATATTCAAGAATACATCGTTAAAACCTCATATTGGGCGTTCTTGTGGAACCCTACTGTCGTTTGCGTTTGCATACTCCAAAGTGTGTACTTTAGGCAACGGTGGTTGGCCGCTAGACATTTCGCTAGTTTTCAATATTGTAACGGTTTTGATTCGAAGCTAAGTATGTTCTCTTATTTTTCCATATGATTTGAAAAGTAGTTCTTGTGGCATTACTTTCTGCACCAGGTTGTTTTTGTCTTTTTGTTATGCAAACAACTGTGTGGACGATGCTTCGTTTGCCAATTTAGTTCTACGATTAATCGATTTTATTTGGCTTTAGGAAGCATGTAAAACAAATATTGGTACTTCGAATTCGGTTGTATTAATTGGAATATTCGATGACCCCTTTTGATTTGGCCGGTTAGCAAAAAATTACAATAATTGCATAGGCCACAGTACATTCCTTGACCTATATTTATTCTACTTTTTAAATTTACCTATATCGATTCTGACTTGGCTTTTGTTTGCTTCTAGCTCCTTGTTGAACACAAATTCGACGTGGTTGTAGTTATTCACAGTCTAATATCCGGTACTTGTGGGCATTATTCTCGAGTTGGAGCTATGAGTACTTGTGGTTAGTGACAGAACGGACTGACGGAGGCGTTCATATTGCGTTTTAGTGCTGTGATCAGTCAGAAGATACCTTTGTATATTTGGTTTATGCTACCTTGCTTTATTACTCCATGGTGCAACCATATTTTGAATTAGAAGTTTGTGCTTAATCCCCTCAGGAACTAATTCCTGAAATTTGAAACTTTGCACTAACGAACATCTGTATGTGCCACCACTTTGATAAACCGTGCATCGCACATCCACATCCATTTTGCTTTAAAATATTGTAATAAATTGTTTATATGACAATTAACTTTTCATATAATTTTGTTTGTTGCATGCATAATTGTTAAAGTAACTCAATCACTTTTACTGTTAACTTTACACTGCTAAAAAGTTATCTGTTTTAGTTTATGACATTGAATGTTTTGTGCCGACACGTTTGGTTCAAGTCTATGTTTTTTTAGTAACTTTTATCTTACGAACTTTGTTATAAAGATCTATACTTAATGCCCTAAAGATTAAACAGAGCATTAACCTCTGAACAGCTGATTGCGTAGTTATTGGTAAATGTTTGAATCTTAAAAGTGTTAACACTTGTTTAGCTAGTAATTTGATCTGATTTATTTAACCTAAGATAACATTGAATTGAGAATTGAGAGATGATATCTCAACAGCAATGTTAAAGACACTAGCATAACATACCATTCTCGTGGGCGACTTTAACGCAAAGCTTGGAATAACACAAGATCAAGCTGAAACCGCTTTGGGCGAACATGGCTATGGAGAAAGAAATCCGAGAGAAAACACGTCCCTAAACTTCTTACAACATCAAGGCATGTTCAAGATGAACTCGTTTTTTAAAAAGAAGAATCGACAAAAGTTGACTTGGTTGAGCCCTGATGGCACTACCAGAAATGAGATTGACTTCATAATGACAGATAGAAAACACATAATCCAGTATGTAGATGTATACTCAAAAAGTTCTTAACGGGTAGTGGCCATAGAATGGTAAGAGCAAAAGTGGTCATAAATGTCAAAAGGAAAGACTAAAACCCATTTCAAAACAAAATCTCAGAAAATGGAATGCTCCAAAAACGTAGACTTAGTCAAACGCACGACAGATGATAATATACAAGAAAAAATAAATAACAATGAGGCAAATATAGATATCGAGCACCTTAGCACTACCATTGTAAGAGCCTTGCAAGAAGCTGAAGAAAAGGCATCTGACAAAATTCATAAAAATTACGTTATCAGTTGTTTGTCCGACGCTTGGACTACGAGTAACCATCAGTTATTAGGCATATATTCTGTATTTAATAAATTTTTTCCTAGGTACAGTGGAAGAACAACCGCAGTGTTCCTCAACTAATTTTGTTATCTACGCGTGGAAATAAATGCGGTCATATTCTCTTTACGTCAAATTTTAGAAGGAATTTTTATTCTGAATTCAACAATGTACCACAGATTACAATTTAAATACTACGTTTAAAGTTTTTTTTAATAGTCATCAAGAAATGTTTATCTACAGACCTGTGTCCTAGAGCATTTCATACGTTGTTTCAGCTTTTGTAATTTAAGGAAAGAGGTAATAAACCACACTCGATATATTTTTATTTGTTATTTTTATGATTGTAAATAAATAATGTAAGCGATAAATAAATTAATTGCTATTGAAAATTATCTATTTCCAAGACCATGCGTGATTATTCAGGATTAAAAATCCCCAAAAAAATTTTACGAATCTTTTAGGTGATACTAATGATAAGTATCTAGTCTAAGCATAGTATATCTTGCAGTTTTGGAAACTTTTGTTCATATCTGATATCAGAAAAAAGTAGGCTTCGGAAAGAAATTAGTGTGATAGCGGTGCACTGTTAGTTTGACTTGACATTTACTTTGCTAATGTTTTCTTTAAACGTTTTTGTTAGTAGATAGCTTTGGTTGTCCTGCAAAATATGAAAAGTGAATCTTCAAAAGGTTGTTAAATTAACGGTACGTAAGTCAAACATTATGACGTGTATTTCAAAGTTTTAATGGAGTAAAAAGTTCCCAGCTTAGTGTATGAACCTATTTCTACTAAATGACGAGAAATGCAGGTCCGCACCTAAAAAATTTCTTGATGATGACCAGATAAGACTCTACACGTAACTACACCATAATTTATAAAGTACATTGTTGAATTCAGAATAAAAGGAGTTTCTAACATTTTTCATAAAAAAATCAGGACCGAACTTAAGAAATGAGGTCGATAAATTTACTGGAAGACGAAACGCCGAAAAAAACTGCTAATTAATATTTAAGTCCATCAAAAGTTGCCAAAAAGAAATGTTGCTAATTTTGGCCTAACTTTAATATTGTAACGAACGCAAGAACGGCCTTGAGAGCAGATGTGCGCGGGTGATTCAGAGGCTGCCGGCAGGAGCAGGTGTGATGTGTCACAGTGTTCCAGACTTTCGGATAAATCTGGAGCCAGGTGCAGTGCGTGACTCACGCGCGGCCGAGGTCAGATGCGTCATGCTTTTATCTGGAGTTTCTAGTGAGTGTCGGGACTGTCTGGAAGCTTCTGGAGGGAAATTATTGGCCATATAAATACCCGGCCGTCGGACCCGCAGTTCAGTTCTGAAATAATTCTGCGGCAGTTCGAACTCACGTCGAGGCTTGTTAGAAGCCCCCATATAAATAACCGCGTGTACATACTCTCTCGTGAAGTAATAATAAGAAATAAATAATAATAGTTGTTAGAAATAGATGACCAGATAAATAAATATATAATCGTTAGTGTTTAATAGTGATATAAATAAATGTGTTAATCCGTATGTAATAGAAGTACGTGTACCGATAGTCGTTAGTGCTTGAATTAATTTGTAATCTGCTTGATAATTCTCGCATGTGCTTGTAAACAATAATCGTAGTAATTCATTGTGTAAATAAATAGTTGAACCCATGTTTGTCGTATACATAATTTTAAATAGCCCGAACGTTAAGAACGTAACAATATTAACGCCAGAAAAAAATAGAACTATAAATCCAAAAATCCGGTTTTCTTAAGATAACCCAAAGTTCTTTTTTTGTCGGTTCAGCATTAATGCTCTACACAACAATGGTAACAAAAGGCAATATGTGACATTTTAGTTACATGTGGGATTTATCCCTAACCAAATTAACACAATGTTAATACACTAAAGGTTTTTACCACAAAATAGTGTTCTGTTTAGTTGCTGTCACTAACTGTAGAGTCTTCTGACGATAAGAGGCAGTTTTGTGGTAGTCTTTTTGTTTTAAAACGAGTCATTGTTCGTTGACCTATAATAAAGAATATTGCGCCAGGACAATTTTGAAGTTTTGAAAAAGAGTTCTTAGCACTTACATGATTAATCTCTTTTATTGTAAGCACTGAAAGCTCTTCGTGTAGCTGTCCGTTTCGTACATTCGTCTATATTGGTTTTCGATGTCGTTCCCCATAACAGGTTAGCATACGTTAGGATTGGTCGAAGTACGCTTTTGTATAACAGAATTAGTTTTTTAATTACGCAACTTGTTTCCCATTTGACCAAATTTAAATCTTTAGCTATTATCGAGATCCCCATACTGGTCCCCTTTATCTTGGACACACTGTATATATTAAAAAAAATAGTACGTAAACTGAATTATCCCATTTTCATTGTTTTCCAAACTTTACCTCTAATTAATATCGTAGTTGTGAAAGCCTTGCACCGGTAAGTTGTTATTTTGTGCACCACTATTCTCACAAAATTAGTGTGGAGCTTTTAATGAGATGGACCCGATCAACCTTGCTTCTGGCGCCCATATAGTTTTAACCCTGTTGAACTCAAGAAAGTTATTAGCTGGAACGTATCTACCCCCTTGAGTCAGTTGAGTACCTTCTTTGTAACCTCAACGCATTTGAAATAAGCAACATAACTTCTAGCTATTTCAAAGGCTAATTGTTGCAAGAGCGGTGGCAATATACTTTAAAAATCGCAACCCGACTTTCCTACGTTGGTATTTAGAAAAGGAATTCTATCTTGAGAAGGCTGTATGAGGAAACGTCAGGAAAACACGGAAATGTGCCAGCCTTATTAGGACATACGTCCCCAACACGCGCCAGCCCGGTTTTCATCTTTTCAGCTCTGGTTCCGGATATCTTTTAGGTTAATTGCATGAGAAACTCTTTTAGATCTAGCAAAAATCTGTGTCTGGTAGCCCCACACTCCAGGGTCTTGAATTGTCCATCAAGGCAGAAGCATGCAATCGTTTTAACTGGCTGCGCGCGGACAGCCCAATTAAGGCGTTTCCCACAGTAAGCAGCTCGGATTTATTGCTTTTATATTGTCGTTTTATTACGTACAAACAAGGCTGCTGGCGTTCCACGACGATTTGTATTCCAATTAATTAGCTACTAATACGATAAGTTTCTGATAGGTACCTTTCCAGAGCCGCTTAACTTGAGCTCAGCTAATAGTGTGGCCAGAACATTCCCATAAATGAATAATCGATAGTTTTGTGTAAATCGGCGTCGAGGAATTAAAGCTGCTATTTTAGTCTGTGTGCGTCAGCTGGAGCTATTTACCGGTGGAAACGATATTTATTAAGAACAAATCATCTTGTAATTCGACAAAAACGGTGGTGTTTTATAGTTTGGTATAATTATTGATTGACGCACAACAATTAAACGTGTGCGCCAGATTTAATTGAAAACCTGGTATGCTGTATTAAATAGAAATAATTAAAGTTTGAGAGGTTTGCCTATTTAAGCCATTTGTGTAAAGCTTTGGTATATAAAAGCAAAAAAATCTTTGAATTGGTAAAAGCATCGTTATCATAAGATTATTGATATACAAAAAACTGACATTATTGTTTGAACTTGTTTAGTTTTGTTTAAATGGCATGGTTATGTTGAGCTTTTTTTAGAAAGTTGGTGGACTTGTCTAGGTTTGTTTGGGACGAACATAAAAATGCTAAAGGTGTTAATATTTTCTTGCTTATACAAAAAAAAATAATAAAGTTATTTGTTATAATTACACTTCTCCCCGGATTTATCAGATCCGGTAGGTTCATTTTTAGGCTACTGTTTCTTGCTTCGCGGTAGTAGGATGGACTCTAGCTTTCTCGACAGTTCAATTGGTCATAGTGTCCTGTCTCTATGGCGGAAGATTAGATTGCTCTATCACCTTCGTGCTAAAGCTGGACTTCCTCTCGGCGAAAGTGTTAGGTCCTTATTATCCGAATGCCTTGAGGTAGCCAGAGGATTTTATTAGTCGGCTCTTTCTGCGGACAGGCAATAAAATTCTCTCGATCTTTGAGCAGTCGTCGCTATTGTCCCAAAAGGGCTTAACGACTACCTGCAGTTTACCATCGCAGCTATCGCTGTTCTCAGATGGCGTGAAATCGCTGAGTTTTAAATTATGTGCTCTTAGTTTGTAATTGCGGATACAACTTGTCTCTCGAGACACTAATTATGTAGTTTATGAAACTAGTCACTAACTGGCAAATAGCGCTATATCAAAAATTACCCTGATTTAGGCTGCACAACTTGTCGTTCTAAAGTGTTTACTTTCATTATTTTCTGCGTTGTTTTGGGGGTCCATTTGCGTGGTAATCTATAGACGAATAGAATTCCATAGTTCTTGAAACTTGTGTGAAAAACCCGTTATCTCCACTTTTTTTTTGAAGTTTTGCTATTTTGCAAACCTTTAGCTAACTGTATAAAGCAAAACTTAGAAATCGTTAAAGCTTGCAACCAGAATCGTTAACAAACTACCTTACAGGCACCTCGATAAAATATCCAACAACTAAACTTAAGTACTGGCTTACATTTAAATGAAGAGTTTTTTTTACAATATAACGTTTGCCCACATTGTGGGGCTTGCGTTTCTTTTCTTGCTATTTTTAACTAGTCTTTTCCTTAACGACGGAGCTACTGCTAACTAACGCTAAAGTTGCTGATTTTGTTCAACTTTTGTAGTTATTTCTTTACACAGTTGCTCTCTGCAAACTTCTATTTCTTTTGAACCGACTTCTTTATATTTGGGGTACAGAATACAACATCGATTACGAATTGGATTTCCTTATAAACATGGGTTTACTGGCAGTGTGTAGTGTTCATAACCTTTAGATTGTCTTCTACTAGCCATTCCGTTAGTATGTTTTCTTTTCTGTCATCTGTGTAGAGTTCAAGTCTCAGCTAACAAAGATCTTAATTCTTTTGTCGCGAATTTTTATGCTCATTTCTCAGTTTTGTCTCAGATGTGTTGATATATAAGTATGGGGAAACGTAGCACCCATATATTAAATATTCTTTGGTACGCATTCAACCGTATTCCTTACCCAACCCCGGCAACCTTATTGCCACGTCTATTTTCTTACTGGTAAACCATGGCGCGTTTTCCGTTGGGTTTGGCTACTTCTAATAGGTTTTGTGCCGGCTTCCTTTTGTTGGGCTTTGCTATCAGAACCTTCATAGGTTCATAGGGAGATGATCCATCAAGCTAATAGTGGAGGTGTGTTGATAAGAAGCAATAGAACTCAGTAGTCTTCTCCACGTACATTTATTTAAATTGGCGACATGTTTCGAAACCAGACTGGTTTCATCTTCCGGCCAAAATGATCATCTACAGAGGCATATGGTTAACAATAGTGTACATAGTAAAGAAATCAGCTTACTGGTAGTACAAAACCACCACATTATTTACTGGTGCAGGTACGTCGATGATATCCTGGTTATTTTCAATTCTGATAACCCTAATATTAAAGATTATATCACCTGGTCAAACTCAGTACATCTTAATATTAAATTTACTTTTGAAATTGAACTTAATAATTCTTTGCCTTTTCTAGATATTTTGATCACAAAAAACAATAGCTCCATAACTAATTATTTAAATTTCAGTATTTATAGAAAGCCCAGTTGTACTGACTATACTATCCCTTATTCTTCCTTTCATCCCTTGTTCCACCAACTTGCTAATTTTAAATTTTTATTCAGACGTTTACTTTCCATTCCTATGTCAACAGAAAATTTCAATAGTGAATTTAACATTATTAAATATATTGCTATCAAAAACGGCTATCATCTTCAATTCATTTTACCCATTTATTATAAACTCCGTATAAAACTTTCAACCAACCTAACCCCTATCAATAATTTTAAAAACAAAACTTTTTGTTCAATCCCTTACTATTCTTAGTAACTATAATTTTCAAATTTCCTTTTCTACTACCAATTCCCTTCAGAAATTGGTAGTCTTCAATACACATCCCACCCCTTTATTAGAAAGATCTGGTGCTACCGTCTTGACTGTTCGTCTTGCAACTGCTTTTACATTGGTCAAACTGGACGTACTTTCAAAAAAACAATAAAAGAACAACAGCTTGCATTAGAAACAACAATTTTAATATCGACCAACCTAATAAATCAGCTTTTGCTAATCACATTTTGGAACATAACCACAACTTTGATCCTAATAAAGATTACAAAATTTTACATATAGCTAACAAAGGTAGATTGTTGAATTTACTAGAAATTTTTGAGATTATGTCCAATAATAATGAATTTGGACTAGACGAAGTCACAGATTTTGATACCAATTACATTTTCCTGAATATTAAATAGTTGTTTTGTCTTTGGCTGATTTCTTGCCTTTATTGGTTTTCACTTAGTTTTTTTACTTTTTGACCCTCTCTGGTAATTTCAGTGTCATTGAATCTAGAGACTTTTTGACCTATTTTTAATTACTTCTGTATTAAAAATTCATTCTTAGTGCTACCGTCCTCAACTTGCTTTAATTTTTATTTATATTGTGATGTATTAACCAGTATAAAGATCTTTATAACGCAATTTGCTGGTTAATTAATTTTGTCTTCTCCAATGTGGTGTGTTTTGTGAATTTTATCGCTACCTCGTCTTTAACGTTTTAACCTAACCTCAATTTAATTTAACCTACAAATGTAACCCCCTGGTTTTTTACTACCAGTAAGTTGATTTCTTTACTATGTACATTATTGCTAATCATATGCCTCTGTAGATGATCATTTTGGCCCGAAGATGAAACCAATCTGATTTTGAAACGTGTCGCCAATTTAAATAAATGTACGTGAAGACTACTGAGTTTTACTGCTTCTCTTCATACGTTGGTCTGCAGGTTTTATTTTCTTTCGGCCTATTCCTTTGGACCCCTTTTATAATAGTCCTTGGCTCTGTTATTTTCTCCTCTTTGACACATTTGTTTTACAACCTTTCTATAACATATAACCCGCTTTTTTTGGAATTCATGAAAGTGCGGTTTATTTGTGCACTGTTTAAGTACTCCTGCTGTGCCTATGTTAAGCATCTGTCTCTAAGGCCCACTCTTCTCTGTTCACAATGTATGGCTACATGACTTAGAAGTTCGTATATCCCTCACCTCGTCCATTCTACTTTTATTTTTTGTTGCTCCAGGAGGTTTCTTGCGTGAACCTTTGCCATAATGACAGTGGCTACCACATATGGTTATTTGCTCGATCGCCCAGTTCCTGCATTGGAGTTTCTTTGAAGGGGTTTTCGGCTCCCGCTTTTTTTCTTCTTAATGTGATTCTTATGCTTCCGTTTCGTGTTTTGGATACTTTATTAATTTGAATTCCCCTATTACTTTGTTTTCTTACCCTAAGAACTGTAGTACAGCTGTTTTCCTCGTTTTATTTGAGTCTTATTGCCATCGTTTTGAGCTATAGCCGCGCCTAGCCTATACGTAACTTAAACAAATCGAATGAAAGTTAATCTGTAAGAGACTAAAAATTGATGAAATTACGATTTTCAGATTCAAAAGCGAAGAAATTCAAATTGACTTTTTGGCGCGAAAACTATAGAATCTTGAAAAGTGTTCCATTTAAACCTTGAACCCATGCACGAGTAAAATGTTTTAAGATTTTAAAATTGTGAAATTTTCTCCATGTTAACTCCGAACTTTGGCATTACCGGGCGAGGGGGCATACAGTTTACAATGTTTCCAATGGAAACGTTTCAGCGCGATCAGGCCTCTCCGCCAAACCGTCGTCCACACACACATTTACACTTCAGGAAACTATGAATAAAAGGCTTACAGAAAATGAGGAATTACTTTTGAAGTCGTTTTTGTTATTACATATTTACAACTTATAAAAGATTTCGCATTCTTGCTGTAACTGACAGAATCAATTTTTAAAACTAAATTGTTCTCTTGGTGGAAATATTAGAATGTCAAGAGCAGTGTTTTAACTATTTATTTCTCTTTCCCACTAATTACTTATACATGAAAGATTTATAACGAGAAATTGCAGGCGTTTAATTAAATTTTTGTTTGCAACGAACCATCGTCTAAAAATTCTTAAATGTCAAACTACACTAACGCCTTTAAAATTCTAAATTAAACTCCTACTGCACGACTACTTTATACGTGGAGAATTCTGCTGTTAGAACTCAAAATGATGTATAAAAATATACAAGATAAAATGAAACTTCTGCTTTTTTTGTAATACAAAAATAAATTGACGCTACACACCAGTTATTTATTGACATTTCCAGTATTGGATTTAAGTGACTTGGAACATCCAAAATCGAAGCAATCGCGAGTGTCGTTTTCTTAGAACTGAAATGCAGAAGTGTAAAAATAAGTTGGCTTGATTTAGATCCCGAAGGGGATATTTACAGGTCACAGATTTATAAAATTAGCTACGACTCCTTTAGGCGTTCTTTGGAAAGCTTAAATTCGCTATCGAGAATATGATCAGTGGTAGAGATGGGCGCGTGAGTGATTTTTCGCTCACGTCACGTACGTTTCACGCTGGCTTTAAACAGTCACGTTCACTTCACGTTCACGACTACGTTCACTCACGTTCACGGCGTGACACGTCACTCACGACGTGACACGCAGCTTTTATTTCAAAATTTAAATTCAGATAGAACAGAATGTTCAAATTTAAAACCAATGAAAAAACCCTAAAGAGAACTAAAAATATGTTTTGCACCTGACATAATTTACGTGATATGTTGCAATCAGAATAGTTGACATAAAAAGAAAAAAATTAAAATTTACTACAATAACTTCGACAAGGGATAAATACTGATTTATCGCAAATATGTTTCTTGCAGCTGTCTTCAAAGACATTACTTTTAATCATATATATAATACATATATATTGCTAGTAGGGCCTCGGAACGCCCGAAAACATTACGGCGCCGACATAGTTTCACTTCGAGTATAACGAGTCTCGTGCGCATGCGTGAGAATTCGAACTCCGCCTTTAGAAGCGAATTTTAAACTTGGTTGGTTCACTTCCCCGCCTCGCAGACGACGTGCTTGCGCACAGCTCACCATTATACATCAAAGAGTTGGTTGTCTGTCTCACTTCCTTTGTGAGTTTCCTACTCATAGCCGCTAGCAATATAGTAAGTATTAGATATATGCTTTTAATATTAAAAGCTGTCATTGGAATTGACGTTTCCTTTATTGGTATGAGTACAGAAGATATATGTTGCTAGGCAACATTTTTAATTCGTAGGTTTGAAAGTACTTTTATCTACGACCACTACTAAAAGTAGGCCTTTTAGCGCTAGATTGTTTCACTAAAAGTGACGTTTTATAGTTTACCGTGTTTAAAGAAATCAGCTGTTTACTTTTAGCACACGGGCTAAAAGTGAAGTGAGGTTATAAAACTACAATTTCGAACTGCAAGTGAAGTTGTAAAGCTATTCCAGTTGCTTCTTGCGTTACAGGTAAAGCGTTTTTGAAATAATTAAAGCGTTATGTAATGAATACAGTCATATGTGGAGTATCAATAATTACATTTCGTAACTCACCTTGACAGCACGGGCGTGGCCAAACAATCGCCCGCTCGGCGTAGTCTACTGTTCATTATGACATAAATTAAAAGTGTCGCAGATGCGAACCTTTCTTAAATCGATATTTATGAATTAATAACGGTAAAATTAAGGTCGTAGATAAAATATTGTATGCAACGCGTGCTAAAAGTCGTTTATGCGAGAGACATGTTATGAAACTCAAGTCTTCGGCTTCGTTTAATAATTTTCATGTCTCGCGCATAAACGTCGACTTTTAGCACTTGTTGCATAAATAGCTATTGCGTACAAGGATCAACATTTTCAGCGTTAAGGCGAGTATACAAAAAAAAACATTACCTTTATTAGAATAATAAGTTCATCTACACAAGTACACAATAAATTGGTTTAAAAATAAAACGTAATCAACATTTTCAGTGTGAAGTCGAATTCTGCGCTCTTCTAAAATTCGCCCAGCTGTAGAAAATACTCTTTCGCTTGTAGCGGAACTTGCCGGTAAGTTTTTTAACAGTGGAGTATTTACACTGTTTTTCCAAAATCCTAAAATGTCATCTACATTTCAGAATTTTAATTTAACATACTAATTTAGTTCTGTTTCGACATAATCCTAATTACATGTGTCATCATCAGAGCTATCTCTAAGTGTAGAAAGATAAGAATCTGATGCTGATGTACCAGTTTTGAGTCGTTTGCTATGTATTTCATCATTATCATCTATAATTTTATTTGCATTATAATCTTCTCTTTTATGTGAAGGTATGAACTTTAAGGATTTATAATTAGGGTCCAAAAATAAAACCACATAATGTAACTTGTTTGGCACAATTTGTGATTTAATGAATTTAAAAGTTGCTGCACGCTGCAGTTTTTTATTCGTTAAATATTTAACGTGAAATTAACGTGAAACGTGAATCACGCCTTGGAAATTTTCACTCACGTTCACTCACGTTCACGTCACGCCGTGACACGACGTGACACGACTGTTTTCACGTCACGCGCCCATCCCTAATCAGTGGGATCAACGTTGAAACTTTTAGCAAAACTGAATACTCAGTTAAATTGACAGAAGCTTCTTTGTATTTATACAATATTTGTGGATACAACAAAAAAGGGGTTCCAAGTTTAGTAGTCCTCTCAGTATAGACACATGCGAGTAAGGTAGTTGAATAAAATTTGATTGTATCCCAATTATTTACTCACATTTCTGAAACATTAATAAATGTTCTCCTTTAAAATACAAATGAAGCAAACACAGTTCCATGCGCTATCTAATTACCTACACTTGTGATATATGTTCTAACATTAAGTAATGAAATACCTAGACAACAGTAAAGACAAGTTATGGTACCTGCAATATCCATTTATTTTAATAATACATGACTAAAATACAGCTTTTCGCTAACGACACATTTGCTTGACAACTTCAGCCACTGTGGAAACAACCACAGAGGCGAACGCGAAACTGAGGAAAGCTTTGGCCGTGGGCCCCATTTTTGTCGAAGAGGACAATTTGTAACTTTATTAAATTCTGTCTGCTGTTTGAAATTCTTGCTGGAGCTTAGGTTTATTTCCACAATACTCGGTCAGCTGTCTTGTAATTTTCCAAAGTTGCTGTGCACGTAGAGCGCCGTTATGCACCATAACGCTATCACTGCACAGGTGATGGGGTGAAGTTCCATGTTTTCGGAAGGAGGTCAAATCTGAAATGTTCACTGGCGATTTAAGTGATTTTGCAATTTTGGCACTTCAGTTAAATTTTCCGGCAGCTTGATTGATGTCAGGCTTCTGTGATCTGATTTTGTCAAAATATCTATGAGTGCAAGGCTCTTCTATTCTTTTCTATTTATTGTGTACAGTAGAATTTGGTTATATCTCAAATATTTTAGTTTCATTTTGCAATAGAGAAAACAAAAGAATTTTCAAGGTAGAATTTCTTCTGGTGCTGGTCCAAGCAATTAAATTAATCAGAATTCGCCATTAAGTCTGCAGCAGAAATGGAATAGGACCAAAATGAATAAACAGACTGGTGGTTCGTCATCTCAGTTAGATATGGGCGCGTGAGTGCCTATTTACTCACGTTCACGCACATTTTACGCTTGCTTTAAATATTCACGTTCACTCACGCCCACGCACATGTTCACTCACGTTCATGGAAAATTCAGCTTCAGATTTTAAACCCACAAAAGGAACCGAAACAGAACTTAAAGAATATAAAATAAAATGTTTTATACGAGAAATAATTGATAAGACATGTTTTCTTGCCAGAATAATAAACAAAAATAAATTAAAAAATCAAAACAACCTACAACAGGAGGTACACACCGATTTCTCGTAAACAACTTCTTCTGCAACCGTTCTATAAAATTTGATTTTACGTACGAAAAAATTGCACTTTTTAGGACACCATTAATTTTTCGTCCACAAACGCTTTTCGTCCGTAACGAAACTCCTATAGTTCGCACTCCCCTTTAATTTTTTTTTTAATTATGACGATTGATGGAAACATTTAATATGCCACATTTATATTACAACACAACATTAGATTAATAGGGTTCTTGCACTGTTAACAAAACCAGCTTAAAGGCCGTATGAATGCAGCATCAACAATTTGTTTTTCTTAAAGGTATATTAAGATGTTATTCAAAACTGAATTTAAACCTTTTAAAACTCGCGCGAAAACGCTTCAGTATGACATGGCCGCCTCGTGACGTCACAAACCAGTAAATAAATGTGTGAATGCAGCATCAACAATTTGTTTTTCTTAAAGGTATATTAAGATGTTATTCAAAACTGAATTTAAACCTTTTAAAACTCGCGCGAAAACGCTTCAGTATGACATGGCCGCCTCGTGACGTCACAAACCAGTAAATAAATGTGTGTGCCGCAAACCGCAAACAACGTTGAATGTGATTATGTGACTGCTTCACGGGTTAAAAATGTCTTCAGAACAAACGCAGTCACTTTTAATTTATCATACAACACAATCAAATAAGCAAAATCGGACTCTAGTCTGCGATCTGCGAAAGAACTGCAGCTGCAGCTATAAAGCGCGGACTAGGTGGCTTGGCTCTTTTGTGAAGTAAACTTGTGTTGTGAAGGATTTTTACGGCCCCACACACATTTCTTACATTGCACAGGCATATTTATGCTAAGCACATACAAATCTTAAACTACAACTAACCTAAATTTATACTTTTGTACAAAACAATTTGTGGTTACATTTTCAAGTAAGCGAAGTGGCAATGGGTGGGACAGCGCGCGATATAATCACGGTGTAACGTGTTAGAATGAGTTTTTCGCGTCTCAGGCTGGACCAAATAGAACCCACAGTCATATACTTCTCCGCTTTTCAGCGATAACCCCAACACATTTACTTATTCCTGACGTGAAATCACGTTACATGAAAAATGTTGAATACTGGCTGATTTATTTACACTATCCTTTTGTTTTGGGTCCAAATTAAATCGTATTTTATTGTTTTAACGTGAAATGTATCAAATTTGGCTTTGATTAACCATGTTTTTCTTTAACAGCCAGTCTTATAAAAAACTTAATCTGTTATAGTAACTTTAATTCTTTGTTAAAATAAACAAAAGCCCATCAAAATTTGTTTACTAATAAATAAAATGTCATAAGCACTCTCATTTTGATGCGCTTTTATTTATTTTATCAAAGAATTAAGGTTAATCTCAAATTAGTGGTCTTTATAAAACCGGCCATAATGGTGTTAACCATTGCAAGTACTCCATAGTTACCCTTGAAACCTGTTAATGCTACAAATATAAAAAGAATTATTAGCACTAGGTTATAAGAAAGATGAATTTCTGACATTAGCGTTCAAAATTTGTTTGAAATTAACAATAAAACTGTTACGAATTGACATATATGGAAAAATAGAATACGAACAAGCAGCCTTCCTTCCACAGCTATAATTACAAGATCATATATACTCGTACATAATTTCAACAATAATAGAAGCCCTAGCGAAGCACAGGGGAGCGATCCAACATGTGCCCTACCATAAATCTCTACAGGAAAGATGTACAAAGACACAAATAAAAGGTAAAGTGTAACACATAAACTAATAAAAGTTATAAAACAATTAAAAAATACAAATAAAAAAACCAAAATATGAAATAATGGGGACCTTACAAAATATATCGAGATAGCAACAGATATAAGACAAGTATTAAGCTTAAGTCCACAGCTACTTAATTTAGTAATGGAGGAAATAATAAGCGGAGTAAAAACAGTCTAAGGAAAATACAAGATGGGCACGTATGAAATAAAAGTGTTATGCCATGCTGACGATGCTGTACTCATATCCGAAATCAAAGATAATCTCCAGTGTATGGTATATACATTTTAGAAAGCAGATGAGAAATTAAATATGGTACTATTACCAAACAAGTCAAAATGCCTAACTATTGCTAAAGAACCTCTAAGATGCAAAATTGCTGTTAGAAACAAAAATATATTTCCATCTATGGCAACATACGAGAAGACGTTTTTCAACAAACGATCAAAGCCTGGTTTATCTCTGGCAGTTTGAAGGTTTAGGATGGCGAAATAAGTTTATGATGATAGACAGTAAAGTCAGAACCATGCATTCTACCAGTGATGATCTACGCTGTTGAAACACCGGCAGACACAAATAAAACCAAAGACATCTTAATAACAAACGAAATGAAAATCTTACGAACAATTACAAGAAGAAATCTGAGGCACAGAATAAAAAATAACGTGATAAACGACATGTGAAGTCGCAAATATAGCTAAGTGAAGTTTTAAACGTCGAATGGAGCGGAAGAAACAAGTTCATAGAATGAACTGCGTAAGGCTACCCAAAATTGTGATGAATAATAACCTACCATCTGGTTATAGACTTTTAGACGGGCCACCAAAAAGATGGTGCGATAGTTGTATATCCACATCCCAATCTTAAGATAAGAAGATTAAAAATTGGGAACCATTCATTGGTAAAACAAACCAACGCTCTATAAGAAAGTAGCAGAAGAAGAAGACAAGTTATTCAAGGTATGCTGTTGTAGGAAATTGCGGTATAAGCAAGCTACAGAAATCTGAAATATTGCAGCGGGCTTGTCTTCAACTCCTTTAGTTAATAAAAGACACCATGTAAGAAACCAGTGTAATAACGACATCTACGAGACGCAATATCCGACTCTAAAGCACGCTGCTGCATAATCCTCTTTTACTATCAAACGATCAAAATGTTAGACTCATTCCGCATTTTAAGGTGACTATCCGCAACCTAAGGAGTGTAAATTAAGGGTTGATGCAACTGGCCAGACGGGTGCAATAGAATCCGAATTTCGATGCCAGAGCTTTCTACTTGGAACGCAATGGTTTATTGCAATTCCGAGTATACGAGAAATTCTTTCGGTATCCGTTAGAGCACTTTCGTAAAAAGGGTTATATAACAAAGCAGACGAGGAGGCGCCAAAAATCAGTCAGCATTCGGTCAGATTCCAGTTCATTCAGTCGGTTGACAGACACTCCGACTCATTCATTTACCTACGCTACCGCATTTTTGGTCACCGGTGTTTTGTAACTTCTGCTTCCAAGGCGCTAGGCTTGAGAATTTGTAACTCGTGGGCTGACATTAACAGTTTCGCGTAACAGTTAATTGCAAAGTGTTGTATACGTATACTCTAAATATTCAACTGTATCACTTCTACATATGTAAATGTCTCCTGTGTTATTTGATTTTTGTTTTCAAATAAAAATAAGTGTTTTTGTTGTCCATCATGTGTATCATTTAGTCAATCAACTCCCCACAGAGGTAATCCGCGTCACTAAACTACATTATGGCCAAAAGACATTTAAATGCAGCGTTTCACCAAATTTCCAAAAGGGACCAAGCAAGGATATTGTCTAAGCGCTGTCGAATAAATAACCACGGAATGTTTAGAGGTAGGATAATTTGACGGCACTCAAACAAGACGGGCTTCAAAATTTCAGATTGGCAAGCTGCTGGGTATATCTGACAAAGGTGGTAATTTACCAAAAGTTGCACCCTAAGGCTTTTCCCAACAGCTACATGCCGGGAACGATAACGCTCACGTCACGCATAGAATTGTGAAGATCTCTGACCAATTACTGATCTGCCTCCCACTTGAAGTTTTGGTTCTAGAAGAAGGCCAACGAGATAAACTGCCTTGTGCATGAAAAGCAGAGGCGGCGTCAATTCTTAAAATAACCTCATAAGGTAAATCAAAAGAACACAAAGGATTATAGTACTACTATGGACTCCTCATGCTTATTCAACCTGCATGATACCCTAAGCAACATTCTCAATTGAAAGATTTAGGAGGTTAGTAAATGGGGAGCAATAGAAACACTAATGGAAGATGAATCTAAGACCCAAGGCCGTAAGGGGATATCCAAATCCTTCAAGGTCGTAAACATACATCTGATAAACCGGTAGGCTGTGGACGACAGCAGTGCATATTTCTAGAAAAACAAACAAGTCCGTATATTTAATCCTAGAACAGTTTTGACTAATTCCAAAATCGATAGAATTTCTATTTAGAGATCCCTAAATATGTTATGGAAATCTTGAGCAATTAACTAATACAATTTTATTGACACTGTAGTAATCACAATAAAGCAAATCTGACAGATACGGCTCCTTTAGACGATACTGTAAGATTAACACAGCATCATAGATCAAATTCAAGAAGTATCTGATTTCACTTTCCACTTAGCTACTTGTATTAAGGCCTGCAAGTCCAGATACATTAACTGTAATCTCAGATTGATGGATTTTAGCTTTCGGCATCCCCTTTCAAACATGTGGCTATTGTGAATTTGGGTAATGGATTTGTTTAAGGTGGAATTGTTTTGCAAAATAAAAAGGGTTTCCCATCGCTCTGAATATCATGCGGAGTTGGGGCATTTAATGCATATTTAAATCCGCCTTGCCATCTCTACATGTTACTGGCGTTCCGGGGTTTGTATTATTTAATATTTAATTTTCCTACTGTTTAGAGCCGGAAGTTTAGTTACTTTTTGTATGTGACATTGTAGTGGTAAATTATGTTGACCTGAAAAGGTACGATATTTAAATTTTATTACTACTAGAGTATATACTTAGTAACAAGGTTCCTTCATACCACTTTTCTTTTACTTGCAAACTGAAATCTAATACTTAAACGTGGAATTATCTTCGTGAATTGCCATGTGAAATACAGAGTTTTCATTAATTTCCGTTTCCCACGTGACTAAATTTAAATTTGCCTCTATAAATTTATTTTTAGAAGGTTGGTGGTATTGGTAATATCTCTAAACAAATTGCCAACGCGACATAGACGTTCGTCACATCTAACCTCTAAACTTCAAACGTTTCGTTTTGCTGTTTTGATGCAATTTTTGGCAGTTTTCAACGGCCCCGACCGAGCGAGGTTGGCGGCCGACGGGACTCCGCTCGGGGACGCGCTGCGCGAGGACTGTCCGCAGCGATCGCTAAAATTACATTAGCTGGCCATAGACACACGTTCAAAACCGCCACGAATCTAGTTTTTCGTGGCAGTTTTGAACGTGTGTCAATGCCCAGCTTATAGCTGTGCATATACACATGTTCAAAACCGGCACGAATGTACTACATTCGTGGCGGTTTTAAACGTGTGTCTATGGCCAGCTATTCGCGTCGGCTTTAGCAATTTTCGGCAGATTTCAAGCGTTATTTAGTGTGTGTCATGTCTACGCCACTGATAATTTTGTGTTACTGTATTTAGGAAGTACTGCCAATCGTGTAAGTTTGGTTGCCTAGCATTTAGGGTAGTGATGCAACCATAAAAAAACCGTTCGTTTTTTTAAAAAAACCTGTTTTTTGCAAAAAAAACCCAGCAGTCTGTTTTTTTAAATAGGTTTTTTTTAGAATTAAAGTGTAGTGAATAACAAGCAATATTCTTTGGAAAAACAAAAAAACAGATATTTCTAAATAAAAATAATACTTTTCATAGGTAAAGTGCATTATAGAATTTATAATTAAAAAAAACATATATTTCTAAAGATAAATAATGTATTACATTTCATAGCCAAAGTGGATGCAGAAATTGTAATAATGCAGAAATTACTCGCTAACAGACATGGCTGACTCAACTGATTCGGAGTCAGTATCCATGCAGTTTACGTCGCCCATGTCACTGTCTTATGACTTTCATGAATCGCTAATATTTAACATAACTTGATTCGTCGATCAGCTCGACAGTTTCAGAGCTAGGTCCAGCTTAAAAAAACTTCCAACAGTGGGGGTGGGGCAGGGGTGCTCGTATAGACGCATGCATACGCTTTGCTGTTCTGTGAGTAATACGAGTAAGCAGTAGGTATAAAATGTTACTTTTGTTTATTAAACATTTGTCTAGTCTGTGCTGTAGTTTTCTTGAACTTTAAAGGGCATGTAAAATAAAAATAAGTTTAAATTTTGTCGTTTGTTTACCTGATGCCAACCATACCTACCAAAACGTGCAGTCAGTTACAAAAATAAATAAAAAACAAAAAAACAAAAAAAAACCGTTTTTTAAGGTTTTTTATTCGATTTTAAAAAAACGCGTTTTTTTACATCACTAATTTAGGGTGAATACATGGTCACGTGGGAAATGGGAACCAATGAAAACCCTGTATATTGCGTATGTATAGTCGTGTTCATTAAAGTGTTGTACAGCATTTGTGCTTTGTGAATATAAATTAATTACACAAAGTTAAAAAAATGTTGTAGATACAAATATTTTGAAAGTATATATCTATATCTACCTAGTTATAGATACAGTGTGCACATTTGTAGAGTAATAACACAACCGCCAATAAACTTGCAATTGTCGCTGTACAACACATTTTTGAACACGACTGTAGATGGACTTGCGAATATAAATATTGTTGTTTTTGGATACTAAATTACAAAAGCTTGGAAAGATCGCCAACTGCTGTACCTCAGTTACATTTAATGACATATTCTATTTATTAATATTCAATCTCAGGATAATTTTTAAAACCCTTTGATGCTACGAAATTATTCGGAAAATCTGGATAGAGCGGGAAACGGAGAAATAATTAAGTAGCCGGAATATTTAGAGACGATGCAGTTTATATGGAGTCGGTTGAGAGCCCCTCTGTTGATGTGCCAAATTGTAACGCGTTGGCTGAAGGCCACTTCGTTTGGAGGTCAAATACACTACTACGCAAAATTAAGAGATCGACAAAAAAGCTATAATACTTTGTTTATTGTTCTTATTATCGGCATAAAACTTATACACTACAAAGATCGGACTCTTACTAAGATGGAAAAGCATTCTTCAACTTAAAGGCAATATCTTGTATTTCCACCTCTTGCAGCTATTCCAGTTTGCATACGAGTCGGCATACTTTGACTGAGCCTCCTAAACGTTTCTTGTGCTATTAGAGCCCATTCTTTCTGTAGTGCTTGAACCAGCTCATTTAAAGTTGCTGGTGCTGTTTGTAATCCTGCTTCCTAAGATGTCCTAGACATATTCGATAATAATCAAGACTTCGAGCGGCCCACATCACCGTTGCAATATTAGCGCAGTTAAGGTATTCTGTTATATTATTAACTGTATGGGGACGAGCGTTATCATACATCAGGATATATTCTGGACCAACTTCTTCGGTAAATGGCTGTATTTGTAGGACGATAATCTGATCCCTATAACTTGCAGCAGTTAAGCTCCCATTGTTTACAATGACAAGGTCAGTAGAATTTTTCGAGTTTATTCCCGCCCACATCATGACTGACCCATGAACATACCAGTCCACCTGGCGGATCACACATGACGCATAACGTTTTCCACGTCTTCTCTAAACTTTGTTTCTTCTCTCATCAGCAGTTAACCAAAATCGATACGTGTCTCTGTCTGCAGAAGTTCAATTTGGTCTGTGTTGCTTACCGGCTGGCTGCTTTTTCCTTGCTTCTTTTACCTTCTACTTCTTCAGGACTCGTAGGGACTTTTGGTGGACGTCGCGCCGATCTTCAAAGCCACGTCACTTGGCGCTCAATTATGCCCGCGAAGTAATCAACTTTCCTTGCCGAGCGCAGGAAAGCTTCTGACGCATCCTACAGAACCAACGTCGCCTCCTGGCGGTCTTTGTGGGAAACCTTAACTTTTATGCAAAATTTAACAAACTAATTGGCGGGCAGGCAATATATATATAAATGTCAAGTCGGATGTATATTGAAATTTTACTGGATACGTCAAGTAATGTATTAGTAGTAACGAACTGACAAGTAGTGCCACTTCTGAGGTACGAGAGACACCGCGTAAATCACCAATGTTATTTTATCATATATCTAACCTTCAAAACGTCAAAAGTTGGTACTGAATCTGACAGGTAGATTTCGAGCTACCAGAGCTAATAGTAAATAGAGCCAACTAAATGTTATAGCGAATTGGACAAAGATCTGAAGAAAACAACTAAGAAGAGCCTCTATAAAACCGTGGCTCAAGATAGAATTACCTACGGAGTAAAGGTGCGGGATGTGGAGAAAGGAAATAGGTGGACGGCTTACTAAAGACCTGGACTTTATGAGGCGAAGTTGTAAAAGTACAGGACTGGGTAGAATTACCAAATGAACAGATTAGAAAGTTAATGGATAAAAAGAGATATTATTAACGAGATACAGAAATAACAGCTAATAGTACGAGCGGCGGTGACACTAAGTCTAGTGTGATAACACTTTTCAATGTCATATATATAATTCGATAGGTCATTGATGGAGAAACACAAAATGGCAGTGCTGCCACGTGTGGACCGAACGGCACTATAAAAAAATTATAAAAAAAAAGATTTTTTTTTTTCAATATCTAGTATCATAAAACTTCAGGATTCTGATTGTTCCTCGAGACAGGGAAGGGGTAGGGCTTTAAGAAAAAACAGTGCTGCCACTCCCCGAGCGAACTCTTATCAGCGGCAGCAGGGAGATAAGTGATCCCTCGGATCCTATTTTCTAGTATCATCGAACTTCATACAAATTCAAACGTTATCTGAAAGATCATCAATTTCTGTGTAAGAAAAACCGCTGCTGCCTTTTCCAGAAAGTAAAGAAAATGGCGGCAGCAACATTTGAAAGTCGCGATTATCGCAACCGAATTTCGCGTGTCCATTCAGTTTTATCAGCATTAATCCGGTTTTTTTGATTTGTACTAATGAAATACGCTGACATCATAATTTCCAATAAATTTTGAATGTGGTTGATAGTTTAAACAAATGAAATTGTATTTTTTATGTGATATTTTTCGAGTTTTCTTTATTTCTCTAGTTTTTTTTTCATATTTTCCAAGCCTTCGATTCCAATTGAGAATGAATTAGTTCTATCTAAATTAGATTCTATCAATTATTCCAAGTTCATTGATTTTTGGGCCGCCTTTTTAGGTCTTTTCGCGTTTTTCACAGCACGTACGAATCCGTTTCGCAGTTTTATTGAAACATGCCATTTATTTATCAAGACAGGGATTGTTTGAACAAATTAGAAGTATTTAACTTGGAACATCAAGATTTTTGAGCTATTTTTAAGCAGAAATTGAGTCTGCGGCGTTGATTTATTTCACCAACTGTAACAGAATGGAAGCGTGTTTAAATAAGTAATAGTCTTGTTTTGTGAAAACGAATTTAATTTCTTTCTAGATTTATGCATAAAATGTTGGTTTATAAAAATCACAAAGATTATGAAAAGTTCGCAATGAATTATTATTGAACCAATTTGCCCATTTAATAAATTTGGTATTATTTAAAAGTTAAAATTACAGGAGTAGCTGACAATTAAAGCATCGAAGCAACTTATCACTGGTTTTCGTGGTCAGAACCAAAACTTTCTGCGTCAAATTCTTTGTCATCTTCGTCGTTGTTATCTGTTGCCAAATATAGTATATCGTCAACGAAACACAGCATTTTTTGAAGAAGTAAAATACGTTGAAATTAAAAAAAAGGACAGCGATGCGACCGTTGCTGACTGCTCCTCAAACGAAAGTGAGCATAAAGCATACCAACTACCGACGGATGGGCTTTGTAGGTCCTTTTGCTACCCTCTAGCCAATCAGAATGTGCCACTTGTGAATAGCACAGCCGGGGTCCTACAAAGTAAGTTGGTAAAATAAATCAACGCCGCAGACACAATGTCTGCTTAAAAATGGCTCAAAACTCTTTGTTCCCAGTAAAATACTTCTAATTAGTTCAAACAATCCCTGTCGTGACAAATAAATGGCATGAATAAAAAAAATGCGAAACGGATTCGTACTTGCTGTGAAAAACACGAAAAGACCTAAAAAAGCGGCCCAAACATCAATGACTTTGGAATAATTGATAGAATCAAATTTGTTTAAACAATGATCGCAAGTATTGTTTCAACGAATAGAATTATTTTATTCTCAATTGGAATTAAAAGCATGGAAACTATGAAAAAAAACAAGAAAAATATGGAAAAATCGAAAAATATTACATAAAAAATAGAATTTCATTTGTTTAAACAATCAACCACATTCAAAATTTATTGGAAATTATGATGTCAGCGTATTTCATTAGTACAAATCAAAAAAACCGGATTAATGCTGATAAAACTGAATGGACACGCGAAATTCGGTTGCGATAATCGCGACTTTCAAATGTTGCTGCCGCCATTTTCTTTACTTTCTGGAAAAGGCAGCAGCGGTTTTTCTTACACAGAAATTGATGATCTTTCAGATAACGTTTGAATTTGTATGAAGTTTGATGATACTAGAAAATAGAATCCGAGGGATCACTTATCTCCCTGCTGCTGCTGATAAGAGTTCGCTCGGGGAGTGGCAGCACTGTTTTTTCTTAAAGCCCTACCCCTTCCCTGTCTCCAGGAACAATCAGAATCCTGAAGTTTTATGATACTAGATATTGAAAAAAAAAAAAATTTTTTTTATTTTTTATAGTGCCGTTCGGTCCACACGTGTCAGCACTGCCATTTTGTGTTTCCCCATCAATAACCTAACGAATTATATATATGACATTGAAAAGTTTTATCACACTAGACTTAGTGTCACCGCCGCTCAGACTATAATATGAGTTGCACATGTCAATCGCATCAGAAAGTGTAGATGGGCTATGAAAATCTTAAAATGGATCCCAACTTACAAGGTCAAACGAGAATGTCAACAAGGCCATGTAAGCACGAAAAAAAGTAGGTTTGCTAAAATAGAAAATAATGGAAACTGGGAACGGTATGCAATATAAGAAATATTTTATGGTTCATGGTCAATTTATTCTGCGGAGCTTCCATTACTTTACTTTAAATTTAGTAGGTTAAATTATATGCCTAATTTGTGAACTTAATGGTCGAAGTAGGAATTTAATATATTGTTTAAATATTTACTCTGCGCTATAAAATTCCATTTTCATTTTTAATATTCAGGGTCTCAGTTTCAGCAAAACGATGCCAGGACTTTAACAATGACGGTTTGCTGAGCTTCACTGGGTTTTAAGTTTTACCAATTATGTCCAAACGACACTGTGTGTGTTCAGCCGTAATAACAAAAAAACTCTCCCCAAAATGCGTAAAAATGCCGGTTTTCCTACCGCAACATAGATAATGTTGGTAAGCGGTGGGCGACAGGTCATTATTCTTGGTAACTAACCGCCAGATTTCCGAGCAAACACCCCAGATATCCTTCACGGCCTCCAAACAAATTTGAAAATTATTCCAATGAACGTTAGTCGAGTTTGTGGGATGTCTCCAGATAGAACTTCCCTGTTTGAAACTTTGGTTCCGTGACCTTATAATATTGCTATATTGCTAACGAAAAGTGACAAGATAATGGCCTGCTTAAAGCTAAACAATGTTAGCATTTTAATTATTAATCAGTTTATTAAAGTTTTATTTAATGCTAATTTCATTACTTAACATGAATTGCTAATTATTTTTTGTTTGTTCCAGGTAAGATCCTGTTTCGTGCGAAACTGATAAATATTAGAATGACAATAGCTTCATGAAGATGTTAATCTGTGTAAGGAGCTTTGATGACCAAGGTATGAATGTCCTCATAAAAAAAACTCTTTGGATATGCAATAACGTTCGTATTACATAAACATGTTAGATAAAACTTGTAAATGTAATAATTACAGAAATAAATTTTCAGATATTATGTCATTGTAATATTTCCATAGACTTCTGAGTAAAAATGACGTTCTCTACATGTAACATTAATATCTTTGCAACACATATAAGTCAGAACATTTGCAAGGGGTTTTCTACATCGTGAGCTACGTAATTTGAAGCCCCTTCTTTCTTGGGACTTAATATTTATTTCCTTACTACCTATGTGAACGTAGACACTATTCATTATGAAAATAGTCCAAATAATCACTACTATAGAACAAGTAATATCTATATTCTGCTTATATGTCGGGCAGCTTGAGAAATTTTGACTGTATATAGCAAAAATTATAAAAAACTAAAATAGCACCTAATATATCAATCACATTTTAAATAATTAATCCAAGGCCAGAAGATTAACTTCATTAAAACAATATTGAAGGAAGTTTCTTTGATGATTACATTTGGAGGCGAACGTTGTCACAAAAAATGTGAATCACCACTACTAGTAATTAGAAGCAATTTCTGGTCAAAAGCTTTAGCAATCAAAATCGATATATGTATAATGGAGAAGCTTTTACAAGAAGGTATGTTATAAAGCAAAACGTGAAAGGGCTATAATTGCTTACATAAACACTAAAAAGAAGCAATGGCACGGTTCTGAAAACACCTATAAGAAAAAGCTTTTCTTTATGAAAGCTGTCGGTGGGAGCATACTTTTCAATTCAATAAACTTGATTCTAGTAACTTCGTAAATGGAAACCTTTTGTATTGACATGCCGTCAGGTATGAAAGTTCCTGTCGCTAAGGCGTATCGAAAGTAAATTGAATTTTTGCTTTTTATGTTTAACCTTAAGGTATTTCTACACAAAGTATGTTTTTCTTTTTTGTAAATTTTAACAGAGGTTTGGTAAACCAGTATATCTTCAGTAACTATCAGCTTACGGTTTATTTTTGTTCTACTTATGTTTTAGAGCTAGCATTTGCAGAATAGGTATCAATGTAGGGGTCAATCACAATTAAGAAGCCAATGTTGCATGTTGCACAAAACAAGCCTTCAAGTGGGAATTAGGTCTTCACTTAAGTAATAAGCTTTTCACGGGAGTGTCAAATCCGCTGTACAGTTACTTTATGAGATAATATTTCCCCAACACGTAAGTGTTTTAGCCCTGCACAAGCTTATTCCGGATAGTGGGTCAGTCGAGACAGTAGGGAGAGTTCGCTGAATGATACGTTTAGAAAAGACTTTAAAAGTTAAGTTGCCTTGGCGCCACGGATTCTGTATTTAGCGTCCTGTTAGCTCCGAACCGAAAGAAGAAACAAACGATGCTTAGGCCGATGTAAGCGACAGCGCTCACCACAGACATTTACCTTGGACGATATTGGTACTTGTTTGCTAACTGTTGTACGATGCTTAACAGAACATGGCAACAGGCAATAAAACATGCGAGATAAAGGAAAAATATCTATTAAATATTAGTTACCTACACAATGATACTAGAAAGTAAAATACAACCAATTCGAGCAGGTCAAAAGTTAAACTCAACGCTAATAATTTAGCGTTTAATATGACCGAAACACTTGTAATCGCACTTTCGCCAATGCTCAATACAACATGTAATGCAATTTCAGTAATCTTAAGCAATTGACAGTACGTGATGTGCCGATGGAAGCATTTCCTTTGCAATATTTACTTCCTCATGTTTAATTAGCTCCTCTTGCATGCTATCCGCCCATATTTTTTTTGTCCTTTACATTGTTTATTACCTCCTCTACTTGCTTTAACAGAGAAGGATCGCCGATTTCCATTTCCTCCCTTCGCATTGCCCGGTTCGAATTTCGCAAAAATTCAGCCGAAACCTATCTTGATTGCCAACAAACATTTCTCCTCTCGAGCCTGAGGTTCGACCGCTTTTGCCTCTCGTCGTTAATTTTTACTGAGCTGAGTACCCCTATCTTATTGTATTATTTCTGCATGTGTGCACTACTGCGCATTGTGACTACAATAAGTAAGCCGCATGCGTTTGAAACATTCTAGAGATTTTCACTGAATGGACCTACATTTGAAATTGGCCGTTTATTTGTAGTCAAGCTTTTATTATTAATTACTATAGTTTGTAACAGAAGTGACGTCACGTATGCAGGTAAAATTTTTCATAAAAATTTAATACAGTACCCAACCTTCGTAACTGGCCCTATATTACCTGTGCATATAAAGTGGCGCAAAATAAAGTTCCCTATGAGAGGTTGCTGGGAATTTATCGTCAGTTGACAAAACATATGAAACGTTGGACAATTGAAAAATGGGCACATGGGAAATTTTCCGTGAATGGGTATACGCTTTGAGAACGTGCATAAATTGTTCAACTTGTGAAAACCTTGAAAACTAAATTTTATATATTTCGAAAAAAATAATAATCAGAGACGAAGCTTATTTATGCTTGAAGAGAGTTCCGAACAAATAAAACCATCGCTTCGGGGGTAGAGAAATCTGAAGAATTATTCACGTGTGACCACTGTACGAGGTAAGAGTGACTTCATGGTTCGGTAAGACTGCTAAAAAGGTCATTGGGCCTTACTTTTTGAGGACGACGCCGACGGGAGCAAAACTATTACTGCAAATATACAGCGCTACAGGTTGATGGTGAAAACGTTTTTGCAACTGCAAATGGAATGGCTTGGGGCATAGAGTGAATGGTACCAACAATGCGGCGTCACATCACACCGCGCCAAACCATAGCCACTTTGAGAAAAATGTTTCCTGGGCGGGTTATCTTGGAAAACAGCGCTAAGATCACCAGAAATTGGTATTTCTGATAATTCTAAGACTTTGGGAGCCTACAAAGCAAACATACGGGAGATAGCCAGAATTCCGCCTGAAATATTGGAGAAAATCATGGAAAATGCTTTTATAGGTTCGCCATTGTGTGAACGCTAGAGGTAACCATTTCGCTAGGTACTATTATTTTTGGTGCATGATGTAAAAAGTTTCCAAGGTTTAAATAAGTATTTACGGTCGATAAAGTCATAGTTTCTTGGATAACCTCACTATTATAAAAAATCATATTGTGTGCCCTATTTTGCCCACCTTGCATTTATTTGGTGTGTGTAATATTGTCGAATAAAATTTTACACTAATTTCTTGTGAAGCAAAATGCAGTACGCGTTTTCAGGGAACTAAAATAGTTTCTATTCAGAGAAAATAAAGTCGACACCGCACGCTGTGGAATGAATTTGGCTATTAAATCATCAGCTAATAATTACCATGGTGACGCCCTACTCAGTAGCAAGAATGTTTTCGTATCTACTATCACGAGCGACCCATGCACATTTCTGTTTAAGACCCGCCCTTATTCTGCTACCTCGTTGTGCAAAATTTAAGCTTGTTATAAACCTTAAACGGAATTTACCTGTAACGGTTGCGCTATCCAGTCCTCGTCTTTTTACTTGATATACTGATTGTTTTTCCCTTGTAATTTTTCTTTATTTTCTGAGTTAATAGTATATTATAATACGAGTGTATAAGCAAGCCTTTCAAGCACGCACAACAAGTTTGAAGAAAACGAGTGAAACGAGTTTTCTTTAATGTTGTAAGTGCTTTAAAGGCGCTTATACACGAGTTTTATACACTATTTTTTAGTACGCATAAAAAGATCCTTTCTCAGAATGATTTTATGCCTTGATTTTTTTTATCAGGTAGTCACATGAAAAATTTTTGTCGTTAGCATGGAGATTTTTTATAAATGTTTGTTTACTGTCAGTTTTGGTTTTTCGTGTTTGCAAAAAATGAATTCTGACCAAGTTCCTACCGAAATAGAGGTATTAACAAAACAGGCTGAACAAAAACTAATTCCTGCTAAATCAAGAGATACGTAC
>OW679195.1:25843816-26259828 GCA_940337035.1 Agriotes lineatus | reverse complement strand
ATTAATAGTTTTTAACTTGTCTCTTTTAGTGTCTTCGTTTTCTCTTCGTGCGTCATATAATTCGTTATCTGCAAGTTTAGCTCAAATTCCACTCTTGCCTATGCCTCATTTACGTCGGTTGTTAATTCGTTGTTACTTTGACCAAATATCATGTAATCCGCATATCCCAAGTGGTGTAACCTTTCAATATTGATACCGATACCTCATTCTCCCGAAGAAACTGCAGGAGGGTGTATCAATATAATTTTTTTTCTACTTTGTTGATTCTCAAATGTATACAATATTTAACTGTTATTTGGTCATATTTATATTGTGTTTGACTAATACAGGGGCCATTAGTATTATCTTACAATTTTCAGATAATGCGCTACCTCTAGGGTAAAAACGTTGGATACACTTTTACGTGTTTAATTTTTTCCGCTTCTTCGAGCATTTGCACCTAAATCATCCTGTGCTTGTTAGAATTCGCGTATCAAGTGTGAATTCAGTGGTTGTTTAAACAGCATACCCCTAATAGGATATCATATTCTCGTTGATGTCAACAAAGATTCTATGCTCTGAAGCTTTAATTTCCCATTTGCTACAGTGCTATGTCATCCTTGTGTATTCGTGGATTTTTTTGTATATCACGGTAACTACAATGTGCATACACCAAACCAGTACAGACGCTCATGCCAAACGGTGAAACCTGTCTGGAGTGCCATGGACAGCGACTCGTGGGGTATTTCTAGGCTTAACCACCAGATGGCAAAATAAGTCCCAATCTAAGGTCACTAAATCACGTTACCTACCTAAAGTTCCTGCATATTATTAATAAGATATTTCTAATATTACACAGGGACACTATCCAAACCTTGATGTGGTACAGTTGTTGGCCATATGTTGGTAATATCGAAAAGTACCCCCCAGAAGCCGTTTAAGGCCATTCAAATCGATATTTTGACATCAAAGGTACCGACAGTGAGTGTCCCTACTTGTTTGATTTATGTACGCTGTTAATTATTTTTCTTATCCTTTCAGATTCGTCGATGTCGCATTCTCTCTTGCTTTGGTAAAGGTTTGGTAAAATTATGTCACTATCTTCATTCCTCTATTTTGCCCTAAAATTTTCTGAGCTTTGTATTATATTTTTCTATATCTTTTATGGAATTTATTTTCTTTTCTAATTTGTTTTATTCTACTCTGTGTGTCTGCTTATGATGATTTTGGTTTGCTTTTCTCCTCTGCTACCGTTCTAATTGTGTCTGTTAACTGTTTCTTCAAGTCTTTTGTGCTATGTTGTTATCTAGTCTTACATCTGTCAAGCTGCTGCAGGTTCTTTTCTAATTTTGCCAATCTATTTCTAAAACTGTTGGCCTCTTGATTTTCTTGAATTTTTCTAATTTGTTATTGACTCTTATTTTTTCCATAACTAAGTTATTACATTTTCTATTGTGTCTTTCTCTGTTTAGGATATGGTTGATTTCGTTTGTAGTTCACCCATCAGGATTAATCCATGTCCACTTTCGATTATCTTTGTTTTCCAATTCCTAATTGTTTCATAACCCGGTTAGAAGGGTTGAAACAGCTACCAGCCAATATTTAGGTTTAAGTTACTAAACACAAAAAGGGTTATTAGTTAGATGAGTTCGAACATGGTTACCTAGGGCTTTTAGCTATAGCATAAAGATCCAATTAGAAATCTCTACAATAACGAACTTTTAGAGTACACAATACTGATTTTTGTTCCTTTAATAGATATTGTAGCAGATGCAAGTAAAAAGATAAAAATATGGTTTAAAGTCGTCTGATATGTTAAAAATTGATTTTTCTGAAATACCACCTGTTTAAATAATTTCTAAACCTGTGTTTATTGCAAAAAAGTATCATAAAAAATGTATAAGCTATGCAAACACTGCTTTCTTGAATAATATAGTTTTAACAGTGTAATTTCAGCGCGCATAATTCTTGTTTGACAAACTATTCGGGGCTTCTAATTTAACCTCGATGCCCATATAGTAGTACCTGACGTTACACTGAATAATTTTTTTTAGTAGTTTTAAACTTGAGGCAGTGTTAAATACTTAAATAAATCTTTACGTAGGACGGATGTTCAAGTTTGATGAAGTTGTTTTACGTAACTACGAAGGAAAATGTTGAAGAACACTTATTCTTAACCTATTTAGTGAATCGTCCTCTAAGCATTTTATCCTAGTATAGCAAGAATACAATTCGCCTATACTGCCGAGCTATTTTAAACGCCTGGTGGTAAAACGGTTCGAGAGCAGCATTTATTGTGCGATAGGTTTCCATATTCAGGTCAGGAAAGCTTAATCTTATATTCAGGAGTTAGTATGCAATCCTTTCCTGTATCACTTAGGAGACTGTTAAATATTTTATAGCAATCGCGAGGGACATCCCGGGGGCCATAAACATTTGGCGTTTAGATAACAATCTTAAAGTATAACCCACTTCATCGCACATGTAGTCAAACGCGCTGGAAGGTAGCGAAATATTCCGCACATCTCGGATGTCAACCTGGGTTAATGAAAAAATAACATTAACAAAGGCGTATGTGCGCAGCGATAAAATCTTAATAACCTTTTTCAAACCTGCATCGGCCTTTTAATGTAAATAAGGCCGAAGCCAGCATTTTCCTAATATATTACATTTTGTTAATGTCACGCCCTGCCCTTAGAACCCGCTGACATGGACTCTAATGACAGAGCTATGCTTAGTCCACGGAAAGACGAAAATAAAGATTCATGACACGTCCGCATATTTCATACAGATTTTTCACTCTGGTTCTTGCACTGTATGAAAACGCTGTATCCATTACGCCGCGAGACTGCTGAATAGCTGGACGAATATTCCGAAACAGAAGCTCCCGTAAATATCATTTTAGGGCACCCTAATCTGCGGCCTCAAATTTCATAAATCGATTAAGTTCCAATCTGCCCGAGAATGAATAATCCCGCTGCAAGGTAGCTTCGGCGATTAAGTATGAAGTTGACTGTTGAGCGTTTTTAAGCGAAAAATAATTGCAAAGCCTTTTATAGATAGGACTTTGTGTACTTTATCATCAGGCCGCATAAGCGTTTTACAACTTCTGAGCCTTTTGACGAATTTTGATAAAATTTGATATGAATGGGCGCCATAAATGAAAATGGAAGAGCCATAGCGATAAAATTCCAGATAAATCCGGCCGTTTAGCAGCAGCTGATGTACGAACCTTCGGATGAAAAAGGGCGTAAGACAACCGCTTTTATGAGAACCTAGAGAGCAGCCTCACCTAGTTCGCCGCTGCATGATACTAAATAAAAAAGTGGAAACGCGCACGGACTAAGAGCAATTTAGCTACAGTTTTTAGGGCTCTCAAAAACAGCAACCGTATATACAGTACAAGAGCTACTGCATAGGGTTATCGATTTCGAGAAACAGAATCATATTGCATTATCAAGTTATGAAAAATCGAAATGCTATACATAACTGTCATAGTCTTCAGCTTCCCTGTCCTCTATTAATTTTTTGTTCCACCTCCCTGGAGTTCGTTGGTGTCTACAGCTCCTTGAATAGTTTGGAGCTCATTTGACTTTGTATAGGTATTCGTTCTAATACAGTGTGATTTTTAAAAACTCAATTGCAGCAGGCCCTGGATAGCCTGAATTAGTTGGTAATACTGAAATGTATTGTTGGTGACACTGTAAGTCTATGTCAAATTCGATGTTAGCAGGTTAGGTTTTGCGTCAGTTTTGACACAGACTGACGCAAAACTAAACCTGCAACCTGAGTTTTTAAAAAATCATTCGGTATTTGTCCCATTCAAAGTTGAGTATGTACTGTAAGTGATGATACCAAATGGTATCTAAAACTGTACACCCACTCTTCACATTTGTCCCCATATTAGGTCTGTACTAGTTGAATAATAAATATACCGCTTCAACCTTTGGAGCATTGCACCTATGGGGCACAACTTGTTAATTGAGGTTTTTCTTTTGTTTTACACTTACACTAACCTCTTATCGTATAAGCATCGTTATAATGATGGGGAGAATTTATTTTTAGAAATCATAATTTGGTTATCGCTATTATACGGTATTAAATGTACCTTTCGCGAGAAAGGTTAATGCAAATAATTTTCCCGTGTTAGTGTCATGGTTAGGCACATTCCTTGACAAAGCTGTTTAACACCCTTGGATAAGGTTGGTTAAAAGGCTTTGTTTAGCCTTTCTCCAGGTTTCTTATAGCCTTGATGTATGTTTTATATTACCGTTTCTACCCTATAACTTATTCAAAGGGACTCTGTAGTCTGCTTAAACAAAATTAGGAAACATTTTAACACCCTTGATAGGAATTATAAGCAGTCTTAAAAAAGTCACTGTTGAGGGAATAGAAAACAGAGCGTTTCGGGCACCCAGCGACGATAGCATTACATTTTGAAAATGGGAAGGGGGGTGTGTAGGAACTCTTCAGGCAATGAGAATCAATTTCCTTTAGAAGGTAAAATACCAGAATGTTCAAATTATTCTTCTATAGATTCTATACAAACTAGCAATAGACAATTTCCATGCAAACAGTCTCATGCCACACCCAAACAGATTAGTAATAAAGATTCTATAAAACTATCGGTAATATTCAGTGCAATGGATAATGCTTGAACCTATTGGAGACATCCCATTTATTTACGATGAAGATTTGAAAATGAGTAAAATGTTAATAAAGGGAGGAGTTCTGAAGGGTGATACAGTGACTCCTAAACTGTTCACGCTTGCAATTGGACATGTTCCCAAGAGGTTGTAGTAGAATAAAACAGGTGTTAACATTGCCAGCCGTAATTTGAACCACCTTCGCTTTGCGGCTGACGCAATACTGATGAGTAGCAACCTGGTAGATCTAAGAGAAGTGCTCTCACAGCTGAAAGTAATATCAGAAGTCATTTTAACAATGAATCTAGGAAAAAGAAAGATCATGACTCGAAAAGATTACACGTTCACATAGAATGGATTCAAGTTGGTAACGTCGTTAAATATGTGTATCTAGGCCACATATTGAAACACGGAAAGGAAAGTAAAGTAGCGGAGATTATTCGAAAGATATGTATGAACAGGCAGCAATAAGAAGACTTCGAACTGTTCTGAAAACCCTTGTATTCCACTAAAGTTTAGAAGAAAACGTTCAATACTTGATCCTGTCAGGTCATTTTGGTATTTTAATTAGCCACCTAGGCTTTAGGGCAGCGTGCCCGTATGCTAAACCCTTTTAGTTACTTATTTGGCTTCATCGCCTAATCCCATAATAATGATTTTGCACATATTTGGCCCCAAACGTAGTATTTCTCGTCAGTTGGAGCACCCCTTTGCTGGTACTTTGGCAGCCGGGTGTTATCGCTCGCAAGAATTCCGAACCTTCTAGAAATCAAGCCGTTGAGGCGTGCTGTCTTCGTCACCGGCACTTATTTGTTTCATCTTATCGCCTCACGATTGGCTGCCGAGATATAGTCACGTGGGGACGCGACCGATGTGTCATGTTGCAGCGCTTCCCTCTGGGCAGTTGATCGCGGCCCGTTGCAGAAAGCGTTCGTGTGGTGGTTGTGTGAGCTCCGAATTGTTTCGGCGTAGCGTGGGTGCATCTTGAGCCCAGTTCCTGCTCCCGTAAGTAAGGGGTCGTCTCCTTCATCTCGACATTCGAGGATCTGCCCCGCAGAAAGAAAGTGGCCCATTTTTCGTCGTCAAGTTGTACGCGTCCTGACGCGTCGCCCGTCGCCAGTATGGCGGATGCCCACTCATCACTATAACCGTCGAATATCGAATGTACCTGCCACCTAAGACTGCAGTCTGTCGCAACTCAACTGTACCAGGCTTCCCGATCGCCTACGTATTACGGTATGTGTCTTTGAACTGATTACCGTTGTGAACGCGAGTGTTCCTGTCCCGCGGGGAGCATTAAGTCCCGCGTGCGAGTTGTTTTGGAACGCCGAGAGCGAGCCCGTCACGTCTCTTGTGCCTACAGGCACTGTCGTCATATTTGCCCGCATTTCCAAATTACAGACTGTCTATTTTACAAGGGCTTGCATTACTGTATGTTGCATAAGGCGTCGCGCCCACATGCTGTGCGTTCATTCCAAATTACAGACTGTCTATTTTACAAGGGCTTGCATTACTGTATGTTGCATAAGGCGTCGCGCCCACATGCTGTGCGTTCATTCCAGATTACAGACTGTCTATGTTACAAGTGCTACTTTGTTCATTACTGTACGTTGCATAAGGCTTCGCGCCCACATGCTGCGCATTCATTTCGAATTTTAGGCTGTATCTTTGCACGAGCTTGCGCCTAGTGCTACCTTGTTTATTCTGTACATCTGTCGCTAGGTTTAGAGCGTGCGCCAGCTGGTGTTTTCTTAGATATAATACATACATATATAGGGCGACGCACTCCGCTGCCCCATAGTAACCCGTGATCCAATATATGTCTTTTTAATTAAGGGAACTATTGTTTTGTTTCGACTTGTGCATGTTCTGTTTCAGATAAGCGCCCCTTCAGTGTAATGATTATTGTGCGACGGGAAGAGGGAGCCTTGAGCGTACAGGTGGGTGAGACAGCTGCGTAGTCGCGGTCGGATTGGCACCTAATTACAATCTTCGCATAAGGCGATCCCGAAATTGTTATTTGAACTCGCAACTCTTGAGTAATCCTATCGACGGAGTGTCTTGGATACTTCGCCCCCGTCTAACCGCCCAGGTCCGGTTAGTCGGGTTAAGACAGGCTTGGTGGCGCCCTCATAATTTTGACGTACCCTATATATATGCCTCAACACGCTTGCCCAGAACGTATCGTGTGACTCACGCCCGACTCCCTGAGCGTTCCAGCCGTGGCCTTTAGCCTGTTTTTAGCAGATCTCAGGGCAAGTGTGCCAGTCTTCCAGGACTGATTCCGTGGTGCGATGCTCACCTTGGGTGGGTGTCGTAAAGTTCTTTTAATACCGTAACAATCCTTCCATAAATTATGTCTATCGTCAATAATTCTTATAAATCATCTTTGAGAATTTTTGCACTTGATCCATCCGTTGTTGACTACTTTGAAGTCTCCATACCATAGCTCGAATTGTGTTTCACCATCATTATTCTCCCCATTCTATAACTAGTACGACTAATATGCGGTCTTTGTTTTCAAAACACCCTTAAATGTTCTCAATACTATAATAAATATTTATTCAATAAAATGTTTGCTTCTCAACAGCTTTTAAGGAAAGAAACGTTTACTATGTCTTTTGTTTTCTAGTGTCTAGTGTTGGGCTAGAACCAGTGCTTGAATTCAAATTTCTTTACTGGTCGACATTTTTCTTCACACTTAATGGGAATGATGTTGTTATAGTTAGTTTGCTTCTAATACTAAATTTTTTGGAAAGTTCTCCACTTTCTACAGGTGTTTCTTCTTTAATGATGGTTTCAGTTTTTCGGTGAAAAATGGCAACGAAGAAGAAAACTATGTCAACGACAATACTAGCGCTGCAGATGCTTGTAGTATATTTTCATAAAAAGGTAGAATAAATACAAAACTGTCTAACCAAATAATTCCGATAAATGCAGGAACAAATAAAAGCCCATTATAGTTTTGGTATGAGAAAAATTTAGCATTAGCTTTTAATACTACCATATAGATGAACTTACGCTACTTCAAAGGGTAAAAATATCTTAATTCTGCTACTAGTACTGAAACAGCAAACGAAAACACTTAGTAATGTGAATTGCTTTAATTTCTAAAGAAAAAAAATGCCGTCGGTGGGATTCGAAGCTGGAGAATCCGCTTATTACTCGGACGCTTTAATAAGTCGCCTACAAGAGCGTGCACATCAGGTTTGTTTGACGCTGCAGTATAAAGGACATGCAACACGACGGCCGATAGCGGTTATGTATAGGAATTTATTCAAATATTTACTTTCGATAGTATTGGCAAAACCAATCCAAATTGGATAAAGCAGATTTATTATCTAAAATTGAACGAACTGTATCGAATGCATTACACCTTGGCGGAATGTTTTTATCATTCAAAGGGAGAGGTAACTGTAGAATATACAGCACTTTTTACAGCTGATGCCTGATCAGTCTCCAGACTATCTCCATCAGAAGCTTCACATCTTATTTCTTCAGAATGTTTATCGTCTCGTTTAGACAGTGCCTCTCCCGATTGGCTTAGCGATATGTTTAATGAATATATTTATTTAATAGGGTTTTCTTTTTTCAGTCTAGGCCTGCTTGGTACATAATAAATTTTTACCAAATTACAGTTCAAATTGGATCCAGTTGGCAGAGTTAGCTTAAGAGGAATATAAATCATTGTAGGAAAAGTGTTTATTCGTTGACTTTATATGGAAACCCTATTATAATAAAATATTCTAAGTTAAAACTATAGCTATACGCAAAGTATCTTTATCCTCTCGCGAAAAAAGTGAAACTTTACTTTTCAATTAATTAAGAAAAAATGGAAAGAGTTACCAAGAATTCAGAAGAAGGGTGGAATTATGTCCTAGTTTGGTCTATTTGAATAATTTTGTAGTTTTTTAACTGAATTTATTGTTATAATTAAAAAATAAGGGTTGTGTACGTTAACTTTTACTATTCAATTGTTGTAATTGAACTGTAATGAAACTTGGCATATCGCTATAATTTTTTATTTAGAATATCTTCCCACAATAAAATTTCTGCGTAGAGTTGCCAGAAAACTATTTTTTCTCAAAAAATCATATTCTTCTTAATCTAACGTTGCCAACTGAATCCCATATGAACTGTACGGTAAAAAGAAATTCTATACCAAGCAGACCTAGACTGCAAAAGACGAAAACAATACTAACTTTTGTTTTATTTATTACGCCTATACCAATGTCAATCCGGGGGCACACTGTATATTGAAGACTAGGCCATCATCTGGGCTTCTTTACTTCTACTACACCTTCGTCATATATCGTTTTGGTAAGTGCTCTCCTTCCCACAGTGTCCTACAACTTCTCGTTTCTGTCTGACGATTTTTTCCGAATCCGTATTTTTATCTCATTCGATATAATGCCTTGTTCTTAGTTTGTGTTTCCGTCCAGTTAATTTTTAGAACTCGTTTCAAGCACCACAAATCTGAACACTCCAATTTACTTTCCTCGAACTTATTTATAGAGGATGATTCCAAGCTATATAAATCTATGCTCCACTATGTGTGGTTGAATAAATTGTGTCTTGATCGGTAGATCGATTTTATTTGATGTGGGTGATTACTTCCTCAGTAATACCATTTTGGGAATTGTCCGTAACTATTGTAATCGAATTTGCGCAAAAGGAAATTAGATAAAACTATCTAGAAGAGAATAATCAACAAAGAACGATTCAATAACAACAGAAATGCAGTTCAACGCGAAAATCTCGAATTTTTGGGGTGAATCCAATACAACCTAAATGTTGTTGGTCTCATTTTGAAGATTTTGTGAAAGGCAGACTTTCCCGAGAGGTAAGATGTAAGATTCGAGGAGACGAAGATACGGGGGTTAAAACGATTTTTTGGACACGGAAGCGTTCGGTGCTCTTACATCGCATACTTTTGGAAAGATCCAAATGAGATTTTGGGCTAGTTGGAAAGAGAATGAACCAACGCTCATCGTACTGGCTGGCTTTTGGGGTCTACGATCCTCGGGGGCGAAGTTACGGGGGTAGAAGGCTGAGGTGCATTTGTAGCAAATTGGATGTTCGCATAAACAAGGGTAAAGGAAAAAATGTCAAATTTTGTTTTTGGCAGTACGTTGATGAATCTGTGGGTTTTTAAGAATTTTGCAGCTCAAGTGGACTTGGGGGTTGCAAAATGCGGAAAACGTTATAATTATCAGAAAAATCTTAAAATGAATATTTGTGTGAAATTCGCTGTTTGGAAACTTTCTACGTATCGATATTCGGGACATGGGAGTTTTGTGGCCCAGTTGTATTTGGGGAATGCAAAATGGGAAAAACGATATTATTATAAGAAGAACATTAAAATCAATATTTGCATGAAATTCGCTGTTTGGAGACTTTCTACCGGTCGATTGTATTTTTAAGAGAATTCGGAATGTAGCTCAAGTGGATTTAAGGGTTGCAAAATGGGGAAAACATTATTATCAGAAGTTATTTAAAATTAATATTTGTGTGAAATTCGCTGTTTGGAAACCATCTGCTGGTCGATTGTGTTTTTTAAGAGAGTTCAGGATGCGATTGTGAGGGGGGCATTAACTTATTTTCTCAATTTTTAAATAAGGAAGCTGTTACAATTGTTGTATTGAGGGCCTTTGTAAAATTGTAAATTTGCAAGTAAATAGTAAATGGAATGTCGGATTGTATTTTTCACTAACATGAATAATAATTCGCGGGTTGAGGTCATTGCCGCGCTGCACTTGTTCGTATAATGGTAGTGGCCAGTGGCAGGGTTGTGATGTTAGTGTCATCTGTTTGTAATAAAACTTAATCCGGGATTGTAATAGAAAAAATTTATGCAGGTTAAATATATAATTACATATACATATGTATATGTACGAAAAACGCAAAGGTACTTAGTTTAGACAATGTAAAAACTCCCCAAACGACAAATCCTTTTAAAATAGATTTATTGAACAATTAACACAAAACTGAAGATACACATCTACTAAACAACTCAAAGGTCTGTTCACATCTAACCCCTTTTTCACACTGCCTCGTCCCTCCTAATAAAAGCATCTTTGCTCCATTTCTTATATTTGCTATTAAACCACGTTTCATGAGTAAATAAGACAAAATATGAACAAAAATATGTTGAGCAGCCGATCGAATGGCTTGTAATTCTCAGAACTCCTTTAAAGCAGCTATAAATGCACTAACAAGAATGACTCATATAAGCAATACATCTTCTAACGTTATATAAAGAAATTTGAATGTAATATCGAACTCAATATCTTTATCTAATTGCAAATTAATATTAAAGTATACAAGATGCTGTACAGGATCAAAACTGTAGTACGTATTATTTATTAATGATCTGCTATGCAGTAGAACTTTACAATAATGTTTCGCGTGCCGTATAATAAACAATAATAATATTACTTGCCTTTTCTGCCTAACTAGGTTGTAGTTACCAGCTCCTCAGTGGTCGTTGCCGAAACCTCCAGTGTCACAGCGCCACCAAGACGATATAATTCGCGATCTTATCTTGTCTGAAAGTTCTAGATCCAGAGTGACATTGTCTCAATCTCGAATATTCGCGAAAAGTATAAACAAATTCTCAACACGATTCAAGAATTTTCGATTTGGACAGTATTTTTAAAACCTATATAAAAAGAAGCAGAATCAGCCTCTCCCTTTTGAAAAGGTTGTTCGGAATGAATAACACACGGTTGCACTAGCCGGAATGGGGAATTGGAAAGGGCTAGATCTTTCTAGTAGTTGTAGACTGTAGGAATCGAACCCACATATTCTTATCTAGAGCCGAAGGCTTTCTTTACCTCTGAGATAGCTTCACTGAAATGCTCTCTTAATTACACTATTAGGTATAAATGTCACCAGGGACTTCCACAACGCTAATACATGGAGCACGTGTTTATTTTTAGCGTTACACAGTGCAAGATGCCCCAATTTAGAACGCACATCGTACAGGGTATAGCTTCTGTTAAATGTCTTAGTCTTAGTTTTGTATTACCCTCTGCTTTTAAAAATCTTTATTACGAAATGAGGGAGTTTTAAAAATTTTCCTGAAATTATTGACTTCTCGTTATGTTACAATGTACCTCCAGAAATCACACCATATACTTAAGATACACCCTGTATAAGATTTGTGAATCGGGATTTACGAGTTCGAGATCGAAAATGATCGAGATCGGAATCAGGAATGAAAATGTTTTCTCGTCTCGTGGCAACCCACACAGGATGTAATACTCACAGTATCAAAAATTCTGCTTGGGAGTATTCCTTAGGATAATATACGAGTAGTACTAGTACAGGTCCCAGCGTAGACCCTGTGACACTCCCTTTCAAAGTCAAATGCTCTCATTGTCGTTAAATATGTTAACCGATACTGTACTATCTCAACAATTTCTCAATTGAGGAACGACGTATTATAGATACTTCCATGTTACTTTTAGTGTTTATTTCAAGATATTATCTAGCTGAAAATTAAGCATTGATTTTCAGGTTTTAGGAACATATTTCTATCTGTAGGATTCAGGCAACCGAGCATGTGAATCCAGACTGCGATACTCAGATAATTCGCATTTAATGATCAAAACGAATTGGGGGTTGCCGACCCCGCGGATCGAGATCGTAAATTGCAAGGAATTTGCAGGCTTGCCTAACTTAAAGCAGAAAAGTTACAGTGAAACATTAAATAAATTATTTTATTGCTTCGCAAAACGCGAGCCTGTAGTCAAATGTGGGCCATAAATCTCTGCAGATAACCGGGACTTGTTAAATGAAAAATGGGGCGTTCTCCTACAAAAGTTAACTATCAATTAATTCTAGATAAAGTTTTAAATGGCGCGGCAATTTACTTTGGAAATCGCCTCCTCGAGCGAATTTCTTAGCGTTCGCTGTCGCCTAAAAGGGAAAACAGAATAACAAAGAATGCCATTTTCCAGATGTTTTTGTCAGTAAATAAGGCGTCGCCGGGGTAACACAATAAGGTTTACGAAAAGTGACAGCGGAATAGAAGTTTAAAATTGTTGCATTTCAAGTTGTAATTAACATCTTCGGCGCTCTCATTTCCTGAGCAATGTATCTAAGACAACACTAACCATTATATATTAGAAGTGATAGCTGACATGATCTTGTGTCGAAAATACTATTTCTAAACTACCCTTGTAACATAAAATACAAGCAAAAGCATGAAGGAGGTTGCTCTTTGAAAGTTTTATATCCCATATCATCAGCAATTCTCACGTTGAAAAGTTTCTGTGTCCTGCCTTTGATATTTCCTTTCTTGGTCAAGTCCCGCTAATACTTTAGTCCTTTCAAAGTTCCTTCTGAGGAAAAATATCATAAGGACACAAAAACTGCGAACTAAAAGATCCAGATTTATTTGCTTCAAAGCGGCCAGAACTGTGCAGTTCAGGGGGTAGGTCTTAGGGACTGATTTCGATGCAGCATTCGTTAATTAACACGGCTGTTAAATAATTGTAGTTGGAGCATTGCCAGAAATTGGCTACTCGCTTATTTAAAATAGCTTCCGGCAGTGGCACAAATGTAAATTCTGTTGGCCTAAATAACATACAACCCTAGCAGGCCCATTTAATTTCTAACAGACGGCATCTTCCGGCATGGCTTGCTTAATGAATTACTGATAGCTCCACAATAACCTACCATCTCGAAATTAGAAATGTCTATACTTCATTAAACTAGATAGATTTATAATTAACTCTAAATCAATCTCTTTCTATAACACCAAAGCAACAGTGTGATTGCTAGGTAATAGCAACTGCACCCGATGTTGCGGTTGTATAAAGTCTACATTAATACGAGCAGTGAACCCACAAGCTGTAGGTTTTTAAGGAGAAATTTAGTTGGTAATAGTAGCAACCTAATGTGTAACCTAGACTTGTTGCGAGCTGCGGAAGACGCCATTAAGGAAGTTCCGTTTGGATCAGAAAGGCACGTATTCGCACATCATTGTCATAACGGTATACTGGCCACACTAGAACTTACCCAAGACGTTATGGAAGATCTTTTGGGTTTAATCGCTTTATTAGGAGATAATACACTAGCAACAACGTTCGTATGATAACAAACAGGACGAATATATTACGGGAAATAAGGACTGCGCCAGTTTCACCCAAAAGAATTTTGCTCCGCAAGTGATTGATGACTTCGCACATTCGAAACTTGGAAAAATTCACTGGCAAATTGTATAACGAAAAAAAACATGTTGCCTCTGTTGCTTTTGGGACTGCTGTCTGCTTAAATCAGGAGATTTTTTATTCGCGTATTTGATATAACTTATACCTATGCGTTTTCTTAGAGCCTAGTTTTTAGTCACTCGGTAAAAAAGCAACACTTATAGAAATTTTAAGGTATGGTAATATTTACTCACGTCTAGGCCTTCTAGGCCACTAAGTAATAAAATAATAAAATTGATTAGGAGATATCAGAATTCCTCACAACCTTTCAGACGAGAAATAAATGGCATAGTACAGAGAAAGAATTGCTTGTACAGGTGCATTAAGCCATGCATTAGCACAATATCTGCTATAACTTTTCGTATTCTGCGATTTCGATATGACGTATCAATAAAGAACTTTTCTTAATCTTTTGAAACTCTTACGGTATTAGTCCTTATAGAATACATTTTTATGTTTTAAGTATGCCCATCTACTAAAATTGCATATTATAGACCAACTACAATTTTCAGGCCACTGAGATGATGTTAGTGTATAGGACGTTTGTCAATAACTAATAAAGGGATCTGTATCATAGTATAACATTAAAGAATCAAACCAAAGAACATAACCCTTGACAACAAACTACTGAATCAGTATCATGATATAACAACATAATTAATAGCAATATTAAGATATGATGGGCAACAGTGGGTCATTAACAATATGTCGTCTATTTTACGTTATACTTTTTTTCTATGGTTACATTTCCACATTGTCGGGGGTCATAATTTATCTATTTATTGTATCTCATTAGTAGGCTTGTGCATTAATTGGGTTCTGTAATCTGATCACGCCAATTCTCTTTCTCATTAGTTTTTTAAGATTCACGATGCTCGCGCATATGGAACGATAGGAACGACCAAAGTTTATTATTTTTACTGTAGTGGTGGTTGTGATATAACGTTAGTCCCCGCGTCAAGTGTACCTAAGGCACAAATAGTGCGCGTAATAATTTAAATCCATTAACTCCTGTTACAGTATTTGCCTGCATCTTCTTAACGTTCGGACTTTCGATAAGGCGATCTTAGCCGCTATGTGTGGACGTAACGTAAGCCGCTACGCACCGCAATTCAATTTCGACCCCTCTAGAAATAGGCCGATAACGAGGTGCTCGAAGAGTATAAAAGGGGACTCCGCAGTCAAATTACTTGAGTCTTGAAACCCGACGTCTATTCTGATCACCAAGTGCCCTCAAGAGCTCGGCCCCCGCTCTTCTGATCCATTTTAAGTCCGCTAGTACCAGTCGGCTTCCGATCTTAGTAGAAGCCCCGTTTAAATTCTAGCACAAGCTGATTTGAGTCCTAACTAGTACCGATCGGCTTCCGATCTTACTAGAAGGTCCATTTAAATTCCAGCACCAGTCGATTCCCCCAGGCCATTATTATCACAACCTTTGCATTAATATTATTTTAAACCCAACATACCTGCGTACTAGAAAAGATCTACAGGTCAGGATAATGCATGTGCCTAGACGTGGCCAAATTTTTTGGCCTACCTTGAGACCGGGCCGACCGCGAAACCTCCAACGAGTTTCCTGGCCATTCTAACTATCAAAGGCGGTCTTGGAAATCAGCACAAACTTTTAATTCATACCACCCCACAAACTCATAAATACATGCTCAAAGGGAGCGCTACATCCAGCCAGGCGTAATACCAAACGAGCGCCACTTTACGGATGGCATATATTTATAGCCTGTTTCAGGTCCGCTTTATTCGAACTGCCTTGAAGAGGGTGCAGGCGTAGCAACCGAGCTAAGCTGAATTTCCATTATGGTTGCAGTCCGGTCAGTAACGCAGAACACGAGAGACCAGAAGATTTACTTTATATTACGTACATACATTTTTCTTAATTACTAGTCATTTTGTATATATCTAAACACATTATACAATTTATTCCAACATTGTGTTATTCCTGTATTTTATACATTTAAGTACAACGAACCCATGGGCATTTGAGCTTCACCTGAGGCAACCAGTTTGAAAATAAGCACATACAAATTCAAAGTTTCGATATGAGCCAGCTATACAGTATAGTGATTTTTCTGTTTTTCTACATCGTAACTAATTTTTAAGTTGCTTATCTAGGTTTATAATTTTATTAAGCTCTTCAGTGAAGGTTTCCCAGCTGCTGATACGAGATTCCACGTAGTTGAATTTTTACAATTTTAATACCTTTAAACAGTTGGGTTATCTTCGTGTTGAACTACAATAGTTTTGGCATTGTAATTATTTAGTTGAGGTTCGTTATTTTAGTTTTTTTTTCTGTTCTTTGTAATAGTTCCAGTGGTTCTATTCTGAGTTTTTGTATTAGGGTAGCGTTTTCCGAATAATCTAAGTTTGATAGTTTCTAGCTTTCAATATTGTTTCCACCGCTTCTCCATAGACGTTAAACGATAAAGGCGACCGCATGCATCCTTGACGTATACCTTTCTGCAACGCGAATTTGTTGTTCTATTTTTAATCTTTACCTTTGCTGTTCAATTTCCATATAGTTGTTTTACTAAAACTAAAAGATGTTCTAGACACTTATTTGAAGTGGTTTGGGACAGTGTGCGCATATAAGTAGAAATGACAGAATCTGTGTCACAATATAGCATTACAGTACCATACTCATATTACATGTTTTGCCCTACCTACTCGCATGGCTTATTTACCTATTCGATCCTCTATTACACTTTCTTCTTTTGGAAATAACGCTAAATCGGTTATTGATTGTTCTCCCTTAATGCGCAACTTTCGAATACATTTAAGAATACCTTCTATAGCCGTAAGAAGTACAAAGGTCATGCATAATGCGTCAAAACGGTGGTTGTTGTTTTCATGCCCTACTGAGCAGCATCTTGGATGTGGTTCGCATGGCAATTACGAGAAATTGAGCGAGCTTCCCCACGCAGGTCGTACATAAAGGAATATAATTACGAAGAAAGTCGCGGTTTTAATTACTGCCTTCCAAATATTAGAAACCGAATTATCAGCAAAATTAAACAAAGTACAATAAGAGGCAGAAGCCCTCTAGTTTCGAAGAAATTAACACAAAGCAAATTAATTACACATCACAGTGAGAAGCAAATTTAGATACTGTCGCGGGTATTCAACAAGGATTACATTTGTTCAAAATTCTACATATTTGCTTCGCTAAGCGTGCGCCTGAACTCGCTTGCCGCTGCGACACTCAAATTAATTTTAATGAACAAACGTGCTTTTGTCTTTTAAATGAAATGTAGCGTAAAAAGCAGCTTTTTCAATTTCTTGTCGGATCTGGTAGACTGGGAATGTAGCGGCAACGTAACAATACACAACTCATAGCTGCAGCAAATGTAAAAGTTTTATAAAACTTTCTTAGTTGTAAATATAAAGCCAACCGGGCATGTTACTGACGCTTAAGTATAAAATTTCTTTACTCTTCTACTTTGCATTAATAGTAAAACGGAAACTAAAAAAAAATTGAAGTATTGCGCCACGGCTTCAAAAATATAAATTGCTGTAAAGCGCTTAATGTAACCTCGGTAATGGCAAACACAAAATTAAAAAATTATAATTAGACACATTTTAACATTTTAGACTGTAACAGCGACAGCGAAAAGTAAATATCTTAAAATGTTCCTGTGTTTTTCTTTATAGGTTGTATAAACTTCCACAAAAAATATAATTCAATTATATGAGTGGCTTTTGCCACAGGGAGTTCTTTTATAATATTTTTCTGCACTGTGCTGATCATTTCTCTATACTGAAAATTGTAGTTAAAAATGTGTAATTTGTAGGTTTACATTTTCACTGCATAAATAGTAGCAAAATTTACACAACTGCACGATGTAACTACGAGAATTATCCGACATAGCAGTACGCAGTACAGAGTCAACAGGATTAATTTGGGTTTGCAAAATCGTATTGCAGCAAACTAAAAATACTCTTAAAACAGAAAATTTAATTAAAACTAGCGAGCTAAAAGATTGCTTATTTAACTCTAGCTAATATTTAATTCAATTTCTTTGGAACATACATATATACAAAAGCCTTGGATTTACTATTTCATGAGAGTTAAAATATATAGTAAAAAAATATCACAATTAAAGTTCAGCAAGTGATGATATAATGATAAGTTTGCATAAATGAAGACAGACTCACACAGCCCTGGCTTAATTTATAAACTATAAAAAGTATATTGTCGCAAGGCACTTAGACAACCCCATAAAATTGGAATTTGTAAAATAACAAGACAAACATAAATTTTAAAGCTTTAACTGTTGATTATATGTATAAGTCTATATATCTTACTAGAACAATTATATAAACTGAAACCCATTACATAAATAAAAAATTTCATTCGTTGTCCGGAAAGGAAAGAATTTAGATACCTTATTACGAGTAAAATAACAATTACTACTTGTTAAAAAGCGAACAGGACACAGCTAGCTAAATTGTTGTCAACAGTAATGACGATGTTGTCTAAATATTAAATATAAGAAAAGTATTAGATATTTTATATATGTAAGGAAAGCAAAAAATGTTGTAAACAATTATAAATAGCAAAATTATAGAGTGGGTCAAAAATGACCCATTTTGGTACTCGGCGTTCTGTCAATTTTGTGGGGTTATTAGGGTTAATAAGTAGGTACGCAGCACGCTTGAGTATATGCGCAGTGGGCTGCAGCACAAAGACATCGCTGAAACAGTTGTCGCAGTAATTTAGCATTATTGGAGTACTGGTGCTGTAACGTCTTCGCATTAGAACACTAGCATAAATGAGGAGTAGAAACAGCGTTGTGCGCGTAGATTTAATTGTTGTTGAAATAAATACGGATTAAGAACACTTATTTCCTTCGTGGTTTGGAATTTAAGCTTATTATTAGTCAGCGTTGCCTTTTACAAGAACATCTAAGTAGTTTTCATCGATTTGCTTCTAAACCAATTGGCTTTTCATTTGACTAAAATTTTCAGGCTAATATCGTCAGCCTAGCACGAGTAGGAATAGGTCTGCCTCTGGTGCGTTTCAACTGAGTCTGTTCTTAACCACAAAGGCAGAAATAAATTATATAGATGCAGGTACAACAACAACATCATTACAACACTATGTGTGAACAATTATTTTCTAGAAGATAGATAATTTATGACTCTGCAAATGTCTTTTATTTATCCCATATGCATCAAAATTTGGTTCACCCGTCGCTTCTTCAACGCCTTAGATCCATGCTTAAATTTAATGCAAAGTGCCCTAGCAGAATTTGTACATATCCCGACAGCTCCTTTTTTGTTATTCTGGGAATCAGAGCTATTCAGTTCACGAATTATGTAGAGATATATATAATTAGAAATGGAGAAACCGGAAAAACATGAATAAGTATCTTCTCAGAATTATTTTCAATAAAATAATATTTTGTACATATCCCATTACAAGAAAGATAGCCACACTTTCCCAGATTTTTAAAAAGTCCTAAATGTTAGCAACTGCAGGCCAGGGTATTTTCACTCGGGAATATTTCATTATACGTATACCACACCCTATTTGCGATAAGCAACACCTTTCTCAGTGGCAACCTGTGATTTAACGAATATTCTTACCAAACTTTGACCTACCCTTAAAACGACGGCTCTCTGAGCGGGAGATAGTGAAGCTGCCAGGAACCGGTGGGCAGGTTCGCTTAATGATCTGCATAATAAATTAGAAACAACACATTGGACAATACAATTTCGTATATTGGGAATCACGCTAAAAACGGAAATACTAACACGTTGGTAAGGCAAAATATGAAAGTTAAAAACATATTTTGAAGGTGGAGCAGGGAAGTACCAGAATTGCGACGCAGAACAAGAAGAAGAGCCCCAGGACGCCCAAAGATGAAATTAGCAGATGATATCGGTAAAATTGATGGAAAAGCCTGAATGACAAAGCTCCAATCAAGAGAACATATTGGGAAAAGGAAAGAGTTGGCTTGTATCCAACTCTGGACAGAAATGGGCTGAATGGAAGGAAACGTTTTCTCCCCCAAAATTTTTACTGCGTTCTACTGTGGTAAATCGGTTATCCTTAAGGGGTCACCTATCGGTGATAGCTAAAGCAAGCTTAAAACCAAAGCTCGAAAGTAGAATATTAATAACATTTGATCTAAAACCTAATAATTAGATCCATATCACAATGCGAGCACCAGGAATACTCCAAGACAACTTGAATATAGCTTTAAAAGAAGATTCTGTCGATATTAATATAGACGTTAATGTCATAAAGAAGTATATCACGGGCACTATGAAAGAAGCGGCAACTTAGAGCCCTGAGAAAATAGGACAACTCCAAAAACACAACGGCCTGATGCAAAGACGAAACCAAGTAAAGGGAGGCATGAAAGAAGATGAACTCAAACAAGAAAGAAGCAGAAAGAAATAAAAATAACAGTAACTGAACACGTTAGAGAATACAACGATAGGTGTTTAGGAAACCGACCAGTAAAGAAAGACGTAATATCATAAATACATAATAGGCAAAAACAAAATTTATCGCGAGGGCATATAAAAATATGACCACTGTCTATGCTACATGTTATAAAACTACGTTTGAACAACAATTAATTTCCTTATTAGCAGTGTCGGATTGTGCCACCGGGACACCGGGAAATTTTCCGGTGGGCACCGACACAGAAAGTTTCGACGGTCCCCATCATTTGTTAGGAGAATTAAATATTACAAACAAGTAAAATGCATTTATTGCGATCTACTATTCGTAAGACTAAACTGATAATAGATCATAGAAGTAACATTTTAATAAATGAGAAAGAGCAGAGGATATATTTGACCTTGTCGGAAAGGGTGACATAAAATATAGTCTGTTCACTAAACATAAAAACACAAAGTGACCTTTGATTTCCAACATTTCATGAGTGTACTTCTGAAATTCATCTTTGTCTAGGAATGTACCTAGAAAAATTTACTAACACTAATAAGTTAAAGGTATGACATTTACTTAGCAGCTGTCAAGTGTTATAAATAACTGCTATTAAGGATATTATACAAATACTCTGGTGGATACTATTGACCTAGCGTTTATTAGTATATATTTTTATTTAATTTATAAAAGTTCTGGCGAAAATTTTGGAAAAATATCTACTTTGACACTGAAATAATGAAAAATTTTAATTGTCATTGATTGTCATTTTTAAATTCAAACCTGCCTTTATGCAGGTGGGGAAATCTTTACAAAACAAAATACAGTATTCCCAGTACAAAAATTGTATACATATGCCAACTTCAAAAACATTAAAATGTTTTTGTGTTTAGTGAATGGCCTATAGCTGAGCAGTTTCGAACAGATCAGAAGCGTCAAAAATGTGTAGTCAAGTTAATTTTTTTTTGTAATATCTAAAATCATTGGATTAGATTCATCATTAATACTGGAAGAGCTATGTAACTTTGCTTAAAATTTCGATGGTGTAAAAAAATATTTATTAGGAAAAATTTGCACATGAATGACATAAAGAATGTAAATAAGAAATAAGACAAAAGGTATCCGAAAGCAATACTAAAAACGCTGATAGAGATATCTCCAACAAGTAAAATTTTTATGTTGCTGCTGGTTTTCATACGTTTAACTCAGTGGTTCCCAAACTTATTTGGACTACCGCCCCCTTTTCAGAAAAAAAATACTGAGCGCCCCCTAGAAATCTTCATTCTTTAAGCGAAAAAACAGAAAGATATTGTAGTGGTAGCTTCTTGAGACTGATAATTATCTGTAAGAGTATTTCTAGGTAGAAAATTATTTTGAAAGAAAAGTACAAGGGGGAATTTATACATTAAAAGTACAACATAAATATTTGAGAATTGTTTAATGAATGATACATTAAATACCGTTACTGTTAAATTGTGAATAGTTTATTAAAAAGGTTCGAGCATATAAGTTGATTTAGTTGGGATAGTTGTTTGGTAACATCAGAGCTTAGATTTTAATTTGTAGGAATTAACTGACAATCGGAATAACTAGTGAAAGCCAAACTCAAATAATTATCTGAAAAAGTCAATTATGAAATGTTATAATAAAATATACCATATAGAAATTTTGTATAAATTTTTATTGCTAGATAAAACGATATTTTTAAAATAAACAAATCTCGTCTGAATTTGTAACCTGTATTTTGAGTAAAAGCAAATTTGAATAATAAAAACCCTTTAATATAATGGTATTTACTTTCTGGATGGTGTAAAAGGGTGTGATAAAGTAAAATTAAAGAAACGGAGAATAAGCAGACTGACTAATTAAAGTAACAAATGGTATGAAAAAGAATAAGAACATATAATAATGGTAAATAGTCTTCATGGAATAAATAAATCTTGAACTAGCATTTTGTATGTTTATTTGGAAAATAATATTACATTATGTTACACAACAGATGAAATATGTACGAATGGTTTTTCTCCCTCTTTAAGCTTTCACCGCCCACTTAGTTTTATTCACCGCCCCCCAAATGCACCGGAGGCTACTATCGCCCCCCTGGATCGTTCCAGCGCCCCCCAAGGGGCGATATCGCCCACTTTGGGAATCACTGGTTTAACTTAATAATACTTAGTAATGAAATTAAACGATGTTGCATTCAATTAAGGGTCGAGAAGGTAATGTCAGAAAATATGAATTAATATATGAACCATAAGTAATAAAGGTGTTCGTGATTGACTGCAAGCGCGGCTCATTGGCGGAGCTCGTCTGCGAAGATCTGGTCTGGTGTCGTTGTAGAAGATGTGGGCAGAGGACGACGTTTGTTAGTTCCTGAATCGGTGAAATAACTTTACGAGGAAGAAAGGAGCCGTGCAGCTAAATGTGGTGCTATTGCAGCTATCCAGGGTCGGCAGGTAATACTGAGTTTGGAGTTTTCCGCGGTTCTTGGTTTTCAGATTCCGTAACCCAGCGGTGAAGTTGGTAGTAATCCCTGGAAAAAAGGACATCTGATGCGGTGTAGTTACAGTTCGAGGATTGCTTAGGCTGCAGGTATGGTATTTGGTGGCAAGCGCTAAGCTTGCGTGGTGGCGTTAATTTAGTGAAGGAATACGTATATAACCTGAGGTGAGTATTGTTTTATAACTACAAAGAGATAAGCCTTGCCTGTTTAAATAGACTGTACCTAATTGTTTGTTTTAGTCACTATTAAGAGAACGTGAGGTTATATTAAAGCATAAATGCAGTTTAATTTTTAATTTATTATTGTTATTATATTACTATTCCCTACTATTTTTGTAATTATTATTACTGTGATCATTATAGTTAAAATGCAAATCCTGAGACAACTATTTTGTGTTTGTTGTTGATCCTAGCAATAGTCTGTCAATAGGTTACCGAGGGTCAAAAATGTTTCCATAATAGTAATAAATCCCCTTAATCGAAAGCTTCTTGGGTAAGTTCCCGGTAGGCCCTCTCGGCAACAATCCGACGCTGCTTATTAGTGTAGTATGATCGAAAACTTTTATGCTCTAGCTCTAGAGGGATGTCAATTTTTTTTGTTAAAAATTTATGTTGGCAGTGGTGGTAGTAAAAGTCACATTGGCATTTTATATCTGTCAATTTAAGGTTATGTCAATAATGTCATTTTAAAAATTCAAACATTTATGTGCAATGCATAAAAATGTTAATAACAGAAACGACTGCAGCTGTTCAAAGTGATTTCCTCCATTTTCCATGCACAGCACCACTTCGTGTTCAGTATTAAACATTCGGTCAAAACTGTATAGGTTATATTATTAAGTACCTTGACTCACCACTGCCAACATATTTTTTTTGTAAATCCAAGCACTCATTAAAAGTGGTCGACCATACTGTACTAATGTCTTGAACATAGTCTAATAGGCTACACAAACATAGGAAAATAGGCTCCGTTTCCATTCGCCGGATTCTTTTCGGCGGAATTCGATTCGCCGGAATCCGTCACGCCGAAATTCGATTCGCCGGAAGTCTTTTGACCAAAATACATTTCGTCGGATATCAAGATCAATGACACTATGCTGACCGTGGGGACAACACCGGCCATGGAAGGAAAAAATTACTTTGCCGAATTTCGTTATATGACAGGCGCTCTACAATCTGGCGAATCGGAATCCGGCGAATAGCTTTCCGGTGAAATAATTATCCGACGAAACGAATGGGAAGGCACGGCAAAATATGCCATTTAAACCAAATTTATAAATTAAAATGGTAGAAACGTTAAATTAAAATGTGTGTATTGAATCACGACTTGCAGATCCTGCCTGGACAGCGAACTATGGTAACTATCATCTTTCAAAACGACATCAATTTGATACAGTAACAATAAAGTTAGAAAACTTGAGATAATATGAAACTATGATACAACAGTAAACAACATAAATAAACTTGTTTGGTTTATATTGTTTCCAATCACAACACACTGGATGTGAACGTGTGTCTATTGATTTAGCCTAGTGATAAAAAGCTGCCTTAGATAGTCATTTGACGCAATCATAGCCAATCACATAATTAAATTGTTATAATCCTATAATTAAAGGTGATTTCATTGCTAGTTATTGACCTGTTGGACATATTTTTGTGTTAGTTTGCGAAAAGTTTTGTCAAGTATTTTGAAGTTCATAAAAACGACGACATGAACGGCAGTTTTTGGTCATGCGGAATTTGCACATAAAACTGTTACTAATAGTACGTTTTTACGATTTCATTTAAACTAACTCATCATCCATTAAGCAATAACAGGACCATAAAAGCAGGAACGCTGCTGTCCTGCCGGCGAATCCAGGGAATTTCAATAGCGCGTCACAATTGTTTCTGCTCGTGGTCCTGGAATAAGTTTTATTCCAGCGGTTGCAGCGCGCATTCCTGAATGCAGCCTGGAAATGCTTCGCATAAAAATGAGAGTTGCAAATTCGTTCCACGTTATGTCCTTGGTCCGGCCGTCGTATTGGTCCCATCGACCGGGATATTTAGAGAAAACATGGGGGTCGGAACAAGTTCGCGGGCGATGACTGTCAATGCTCGCGAAGTTCTAAAACGCTATGATTGATCGCCGCGGAGAATATTTACGAGCGAAACTTCCTCTGAGTTCAAACAAAAGTTAAAAATCTTCGAAAACCTCCCAGGTGTTCGGATAAGGTAAATAGGAAAATACGGAGCAGCTGTAGAAGTTAAATTAGTGGGAGATTTGTGGCCCTACGGAAATGGTTGTCTTAAACGTTTCAGAGACTACTGAATTATTAAAACGACCGCCACTTGAAAAATTAACTCTGCTATATAGAAGGAGTTCCCTAGAATTGCTTTTAAGACACGGTTTTCTGTGAGACTGCAGTTGAGAGCTTTGAACCTCTTATTTTACGCAGCGGGGTTAATTTAAAAAAAAACAAAATAAATCATTTTTACAGTGTACATTTGAATTGGTTACTTTATATTCCCCAAGAAGAAATTGATAGATGCTAAGTAATCTGCGCAATATACACAAATAGCGAAAGCACTAAACAAAAAGGCCCCAAATAATGAACATTCTTAAGTAAATTACTTCATATTTCTTGGTTTTGTTCCAGGGCGCCTCCCCGGAGAAATAAGGAAATTATAGTAGACACCAGCCCACCAAACGGAATACTAAATGGCGGAATTTTAATTTAGAACTGCGCAAAGTACCATTGCAAGGCCTCATAATTAAGCACCCAAATTGCAGCGCTACAAAAATAAAGATCCTGCACCACTAAATTTGTAATTCCTGAGTTTCCTGTAAATATTTACAAGGCGAAGAATCTGACTTCTCTTGATTAACGTGGTTTCTGAGGTGGCTCTTTGAAATTACGTTTTCGTTTTCTGGAGCAGCGAAAATTGCTAGGGCAAGCATGAGGGAAAGAATTAATGAGTTAATTAACGCGGACTTATTATCACACTGTTCCTGGCACTCCATGAGGAAAAAATTCAATTTTAAGGGCATAAAACGAATAGTTTTCAGTGTTCTTTTGCGAAGGTAGAGCTTGTTACATTACGGAATTTCAATAAAGTACCTACTTTATTTTGCTGTAAAATTAAAATTTGAAAAATGTTAATTTCAAGACCAGGATTTTACAAACTTATTGGACTGGATATAAAACTGTATCGCAAAAATCATCCACAACTGAGCATTCGTCTACCGATGTTCTTGCATCATTCCCATATAGGGTGATTCTAAACTAAGAAAAGAAAATAAAGAAAATATTCTCAAACTATTGTAAATGTAAACGTATTCCAAATCAGTCTTATATCTTGGCGTTGACGTTTCGAATTAATTAAATTCCAAATTGTACCTAAATATTTAGTTGTACACTGAACAGTATCAGTCCATAAACCCGGACCTGAAATAGTTCGTTTTCCAAATACCGTTCCCTAATCTTTTCCAACGATTCAAACATCTGGACATTACATCTGGGAAGATGTTGAGTTGGGGAGACATAAACAAAAGGATCAAATAATTATCAGTTTACTACGTAGGAATACACAAGCATTTGTAAATATTACATTGATATTTACATTGAATTATAAAGTATTAAAAAAATAGATCTAGTTTCCTACTAGAAAAATGAAACGTCATATTTACTTACACATGTACATGGTGTTGGAAACTATATGGAATTCCACTTAAAAGCTGATTCCGTACCTTAAAAAAAAAGTATTATTAAGGTCTCTCTAACAAATACATTTTCTGGGTTGAGAAAATTTAAGCTCCGGTTTTTTTACAATTGCAATATAAAATAAAGATGCCATTTTCTTTAGTTATTACTTGGATAAAACTGTCTCTTTAAATATTTATGTCTGAATATCCACTGTGAAGAGGTTTGAAAACATAGGCTGAGGGATAATTTTGGAACTTTTACTTCTCTCGTCAGTATTATTAGAAACGGGAAAATATTTTTAGACCTAGGTAGTTTACTACGATTTTTAAAGTTATTTAGTGTCACAACGTTTTTACTTCCCTCGTCTAAAAGACGAAGGAAGTATTGTTTTAACCGAGATACAGGAAAGTAACAACTTGCACATAGTTTAGACTTGACTTTTGACGAAAATTGAACTCAACAGTGATACAACGTAAATGCCGTACAGCAGAAAGAGGTGTCAACCAAATAAGGTTGTATTTATAGCGTAGTTGACGGTGAATGCTTTGTTTTGATTTTCAACTTTAAAAAGTACATTTCTGAAGAATACCCATTTAACCATTAGGGTATGTTGCATTAAATAAATTACATACTTCCTCATAAGTCCGTCTCTTATCACCATACCCTGTCATCATGAGAATCTCTATTCTCTTCTTTTCTGTAAAATTTTCCATGGTACTTTCTTACTAACTACGCAAATACAAACAATATTTATAATTCTTGACGTTCAATATTTGTTAAACAACAGTGGCATTGTTTTGTTTTCAGCGGTTATTATCAGTTTCAGTTATCTAATAAATTTTTATCTACAACCTTTAATTTCGTATAGTGAAGTTATTTTTCAAAACTGCCATATGAAGTGCTACATCGTTGGATTCTACACAAAAAATTATCAAGTTGGCCGTACTGCAGTCGTAACGATCGATAAAAAATTGGAACCACGAATATTAGTAGAAAACCGTATGGTTTACCTCTGCACCAAATTTCAGAGTTCTATCTATGGCCGTATTCAAATAATGCCACCGTCCCCATACTTAATTAGTTATGCACTGGTATATACCTGGAATAAAACCGGGAAAATTTCAGTCAAATATATAAAGGGTGAGCTCCTTAAAAAAATAAAATCTTGTTTATTTTTCATTAAAATTAGTAATTAATAGATACAAATAATAATTTGTACATAGTGCTGGCTCTATTCTTGCCAAAAATGGGAGCCAATAGATACAGAATAACTGTTTTACGATACTAAAACAAAGCAGAAATTAGCGCGTTACTAAATATAGCTGCGGCGGATAAACTTTGGAGGTCGGTGCTTCGTGGCGCAGGTAGAAATTGCCCGAATCCCACAAAAAGATGTGGGCTGCACACGCGGTCCGCCGGCAGTTCGAGTTCGACCACCGTTAACTTTTTTTTATTTGAAAATTTACTTAATTTATTAGAAACGTGAAGATATTTTTACTCCTAACTTAATTTGATTTTTTAAATTATTTATTGTCACAATGTCGACGAGGGAAGTTCTGGGTAACGTCTTTTACAAAAATTTTTACGTAGTAGTTCTTCTTTTACTTCGATACTGCAGACCTTCTAAATTCATAAAAGAAATTAAAATCGAAACTTTTTACAAAACAACAGCTCTCAATAGGTACTACCTCGTACCTTACGTAGGAATTATCGGTTAATGTTCAACAGTTTACCTATACATGCAGAGAAGATACACGGCTTTATATTAGATCTTCATTATTCAGTGTATATGTCCACGATATTCTAAAATTAAATAACAAGACAATTGCTACATACGTCGATATAAAATAGCGCAAATGTAATCTCAAACTAGGTGGGAAAATGTCACCTTGGTTTTAACCCAATAAAATGCCAAGTTGTAATAAACAATGAGATAATGTAATGAAATACAAGGGACGGTGCAATTAAATACCTACAGCCATATCTAGATCGATAACGATCGATTAGGATATCATCTTAATCTTAAACTAAAGCTACAGCAAGCTATTATTCCACCAGTAATAGCAGGAATAAAATGAAGAAATAATAAAGTATGAAATCATAGTAATGAAAACAGTGAGCAGTAAACCAACAGGGCAGTCTCAATCCGCCAATATTTTTGAATGTAAATAGGTCAACTGAACCATAGCAATTGGATGCTGAACTGGTTAGATGAAAAAAGAAATGCATTCTAGACCTATTTAATTAAAAAATATACCAAGCAGAAGTCTGCAGAATTTCAAAAGTCTCCTTAAAGTGCAACTTCTACGATATTATGAATTAGACTGCAGCAATATGTAAATTCCAAAAAAACAACACTCGAGTGATATAGCATGAAAATATTAGGAGTTAACTAAGAAATACGTGTTGACCTATATTTAAAAAAAATATAAAACTTATAAACATATTTTTAAATAATGTTTTACACTGGCCATTTAAAAAAAACGCAAAATCCAGTTTGTCGCAACAGCGCTTTTCAAAATTCGAGTTTACATGGAAAAGCTTCTGGATCAAAATCAAGAATTATTAAATAGCCACATCTGCGTATTAGTAAAGAAATAACATAACTGGATCCTTCAATGAATAATGATATGACATATTTTTGAAGCTCGAGTGGTTTAGGGCGAGATATTTTGAAATTTAAAAATAATAAAAAATGCAGTTTCGATGCACAATCTTTTGGAACGCTCACCAAAATCTCCATAAATTGCATATAGATGCTGCACTATATTGCTTTTTCCTATAGCCCCTCTATTTACAAATAGTAGCGACGCCCTTTGATGTTGCCGCTGGAGCAAAATCACGTTGGTATCCCTTAAGTCTCTAGCATATTTAAAAATCGCAAAGGAAGTTGCATAATTAATTAAAATGTGACATTGATGTTTGTCGTGTTCTTATTCATTTTTCTCCTCGGGGGCTAATTCGAAGTCGAGGATGTGGAAATGCCAGGGTGTTGTGTCGTTAAGTGTAAAAATAGTGGCAGAAAAGGATTTCAGGTATTCAGATCTGTTATTTTTTCACTGTTTACACTGAAATTTACCTTTTTGTAACTTTCTATAATTTCATGTTTCCATCAGGTTTACTCCACGATGTCGCTACTATATGTAAATAGAGGGGCTATACTTTTTCCTTTATTTTTCTAACAAATGGTACTTGGTAAAGGAAGAATTTTATACACTTATGATCATGTCAGAGAATGCATAGAAAGTAGAAATATGTATATCTACCTATGAATTAAACATCAACAGTAGATATAATTTTCAAGATCTTCACAGAGGTATTTCTCAAGATTTCGTGAGAACTATTCCTTTGTAATAATCAATATTGTACCCCAACGGAATTTTCTTTGATGATGGAACCAGTTTGCCTGTAATCTCTGTGTGATTATGCACACAGCTATAAAAAATACCTATTCATTAAAGGAAGATTGCTTAGGTTTCTCTACAAATCGCCTATTTATATAAAATCCTATCCATTTTTCAATAACCTGGTTGATGCAAAAAGGACGAGGCAGTTTAGAATTTAAACTTATAATTTTGTCCACTTAGATCACAGTTTATTATGGGATACAAATGTGTCACTCCGGGAAATTTTTTATGTTAATTTCAAACTTTGCTAAATTTAGTTTCAAACTGGTTGCCTCGAATAAGCTCAGATGCCAGGGTGCGTTGACTCAAATTTATTTAAAAAAAAACATTTAGTATAGATATAAAGTGTATATTATATTTAACTTTTATACAAACTAATTTTTAATTAATAAAAATACGATGTACAGTAAAATGTTATAAAACATAAAATTCCTTCGGCGGAGTGGTTCAGCGGTTCGATATCTCTAGACGCTCGGCAACCGAAACGACACGTTGGTTTTGTCTGGTTGCGCACGGATGATCGTAGCTCCCATGTATTTGAGCTAGAAACAAAGTAGATTTGCGCCGGCAAAATGGTGTTTGTTATTTATATTTTAAGGGCGCACAAATTCAATGGAATAAAGCGTTTTACGGTATCTGTGACGTTCACGGCAAGTGCATTAAGCTTGGCTGGACGTAATACTTTTTTTGTAAATAAGTTTATCCCACTCGGAATAATATAAACGGGAAATGTTTATTTAACAGCTAGGATTTCCGGAAACCGCTGGAGGTTCGGGGTCAGTCCAGACTTACTGCAGGTGGGCCATTTTGCCTGAGTTGAGGTTTTATGACGAAGAAAATATTTTATCCTGTTGAAAGCTATGCTAGGTCGCTGATTGCGTAACTTAATTTTTACACTAACGCCCAAACGGTTGCGAACTTAATAACTTCATGTTTAATTTCTGCCACACTGTTGATAGAATTTTTGATCTAGTGTGGGAAAACATATGAAGGCGCATGGATAAGATATACCGCTTATGAAGTTACTTCCAACGAATTTGTGGGAAATGTAAAACATAATATGTGCAGTCAGTTTAAACTTTATATCAAATTACTCTTTTAAGGAAATTATATTATTACATTAACGTTTCGGATTCCTCTCAGCAGCAATTAAATGAACAACGTATTACATTTTAGGCTCCCAATAAAGTATAAGGATATAGATTTTTCGTTATTAAATGTGGTTCTCAAGGATAATACCACAAGCAGTGGATATATTTTTGACAAATATTTTGTCGTTTCCATGTAAATTATTGCGTTTAAATTTCACGGTACAAAATCACATCAAAAATGTCACGAGCCGAAGGCGAGTGACATTTAAAAGTGATTTTGTTGAGTAACATTTGCAATAATTTCTATGGAAATGGCAAAATATTTAAAAAAAATATATCCACTTCGAGTGGTATTTGGGACGACTATTTAACAATATTAATACATAACGATAAACATTATTGAAAAATAATCCAACAATTAATATAATTACTCATTCTCAATTAAATTCAGCGGAATATTTCCAAAACACAGCATTTTAAAATTTTTAAAACAAGCCACACAGTTTGTTGGGGTTTAGTGTTACGTAACCTAGCGATATCACTAAGGACAGAACATCGTTGTTAAGCGATACTTCCCAACAAGGCTATTTATTTTTCGAGTACGTACATTGTTTTGTGAATATTTTGCATGGTGCCTAATATTCAGTGATATACCGCTGTTATTAGTTGAAAAAAGCAAATGTCTGCAAGGTGATTGGCTTATATGTTATAGCGTTGAATAGTCTGATATATAGTGCTATGTTATGCTAGCTGATAAATTTATTTAAATTATCGTATTACTATTTTGTCCTTTATTTTTAACTTTCAATTCAAATCCGTATTTTACAATATTATTAATGAAACTCTCGCAGGTGGTTCGCAATATCTAGTAACCCAATGATTGACTTGTCAAATTCTCTTTGTTTAATTGCCAGTTCATTGACTTTCAAAAAATTGACACCTAACGTCAAATTAATCAAAATTCAGAACGAATATCAAGGTTTTTACAATAAGATCTAATATGCAATTCTTTTACCAATCTCTTATGTAAGTATGAAATTCAATTTATATTTTTATACCTTCTTACTAGTTATAGCTTTATAAATGTTTCATTTAACCTTTTAAAACACAAACCTGATTTAACACTTTGCTTGTTAATACTGCCAAAATCCTTCCAAACTGGATCCTCACTCCGACTGCACTCAAACACCTGCTGGGTCCTTATCCAAACTGCATCACCTGCGATGAATGTAAACTCCCAGTATCACCTTATTGCCATCCACTTCAAAACTTCCACATCCTATACTGGATTCCTGTCGTTGTCCCCTGCTGCTGTCAACTTCAAGTCTCCTAGCTCCTGTACTGGATTACTGCGGCTCCGATCCCTCTCTGGTAAGTGTCAGCATAAATCTTGTTCCAAATATTAATTTGTCTTTTATTTAGATGGTCCTGCGTCTTCAATGATACCCACAGATTTCCCAAAAACAATTCGCTGCACGTACTAACCTCTTGTTTGTGGCTTGTATTCCATTTCCAATGTATTATCAATAATATCCTCACTAACCAAAGCTTGTCCCTTTATTTCTTGTTTTTAATATTTTATTTTATGTTTCCACCTCGAAGATTTTGCTTTTAACCCATATAATTTGTACCAACCATAACATTTACAAATTATACAACATTTATTAATGTTTCTTTATTCGAAAATCACACCCATATCAAATTATGTATACATTTTTGAGTTGTTTTTTTTAGTAACTAATTAAACAAATTACAAATTATTACTACTAGACACGATTCTTGCTGCCTCCTATATACATTTTTTTTATATAATCAAAACAGATATTTTATTTTAATTATCATAACAGATACATTTTAGTAGTAACCTTGGTATTTATTCCTATTCAGAATTTTCTTATTACAGATTAAGTTTGAGTAATCAATCATTATGCTATTATTTGACTAACCAATAATAAGAAAGTTAATTTCATTATACTTTAACATGTATTTAGATCCATTAATTTGCTTATATCTGACTTCCAAATTTATTTGACTAAACTGTTTCTTTAGTATTCATTTTTAAATTATCAAAGAATATAGTGTATCATAACATAATTCCTCAATTAAGAAAAACATTTTTAATAAACTCGTTTTATTTCAAATGTATTTTCTTAATTCGTTATTTAATTAATAAATTTTGTAGAACCCATCCAAATATCCTATTATCTAAATTAATAACAATCAACACCTATTTACATCTATCTATTTTAAAATTACTATAGAAACTAAATAATTAACTTTACCAACCAACAACATTTTATGCAATATTTACAGATTTTCATGTTTTCTAAGTTTTCGTTATATATGGGTAAATCATTGTAATATGAAATCTTCCTCTAATTCGTCCATCTGTATCATTTATTAATTCATATGTACTGTTATTAAAAGTTTTCTGTATCCTATATGGTCTCTCATATTTGTATAATAACTTTGCACATATTTTTTCCTTTCGGTTAGCTACTTTAAGTTTTGATATGAACCGTTAAACAGATCGAATAAAGACAAAGGAAACGTACGCCGCCCGAAAGGCGCCCGAAGAACAAAGATTATTACATCTGTTCAACAAACCGCCGCGATCCTACGCAGAAGTATCTTTCAAAACCCTAAAATCATAAAAATAAGTGTCCTTACAACGAATTTCTAAAGTGCAGCAAGATTGCAACCATAAAACTTTATTGGAGCCGGCCGGCCAAGAAAGGTGACAGCCAGCGAAATACGCCTCACGAATGTTTGCAGATTAAATTAAGAATTTTTCACTAAAACGCCCTTTAAACAGAGTGCGCTCTGTTTTAATCACACATAAAGGATACCAGAAGATAGGAAAAATTAACCGCTACCTATTAAAACAAACCACAGAGCGATAGCACATATACAGGTGGAGAAAAAGCAATTTTTCCATCAGGCAGCCAAACTCGCGCCCGGGAGAGCGGCCGAGAGTTCAGCGGCCCGAGGAAAGGCATATTGTAACGAAGAAATCAGGGGCCACGACCGAGTACAGCGAGCAAAGATGCAGATTACAAATTAAATTTTAATTAACGAAGGAAGCATCCCAGAAAAGCGTAATTGGTCTCAATAATCTTATAAAAATAGCGCGCAACCGATCAAAGCATAATAAACTTTTTAACACACGCCATAAGAAAAATACTTAATTAAGCTTTACGCGGAACATTGCATTAAAAATTCCAAGTTGAGCTAATTTTTTACTCAAATCATAGCAAATTGGGTGTCGTTAGACTCGGCATTTCATCAACTATTGATTGCGACTAAAACCAAGTCGCTAATTGATCACGCCGCTCAATTAAATGCTATAATTACAAAATATATCGAAATCGGGCAAAACATCCCTTCTACTTCGACCAATGAGCGTCGAGATCGCGTTGGACAAAGGACTGGCTCCTTTAAATAGTCAGACGCTGGCAGTAAGAATTCACTCAACCCAGGAGAGTCCACCAGCAACCATCAGCCTTCCAAGGATCAGTCTCTCCAGGACCTCCAGCCTTCCAGCACTCAATCCAGGAGAGTCGAACCAGCACACTCAGCCAAGGAGAGTCCACCAGCCGCCACTTCAGCTTCCAGGACTACCAGCAGCCACTCCAGCTTCCAGGATTACCAGCAGCCACTTCAGCTCCAGGACCAACAGCCGTTTCACTGGACTTAGCTGTCTGCCGCCTTCCTGGGACTTGGAAAAATTCACTCAGCCAGGAGAGTCGGACCAGCATCAACTCTGCCTCGGCGGGTCAATCCAGCAGCAACTCAGGCAAGGAGAGTCCACCAGCCGCCACTCCAGCTTCCAGGACCACCAGCAGCCACTTCAGCTCCAGGACCACCAGCCGTTTCATCTACTGGACTTAGCTGTCTGCCGCATCTTCGTGGACTTAGAGCCGATCCATTTCACTGGACTTAGCTGTCTGCCGTCTTCGTGGGACTTGGGATTCGAGCCACTTCAGCTTCCAGGACCAGCTAGCAGCTCCAGCCTCTCCAGAGCCTATCACCCTCGTGGACTTAGAACCAATCCTACGCATTGGACTCTGCTGCCTGCCGTCTTTGGAAAGCCACTTTCGCCAGCCGCCGCCTCCGCCAAAGGAGATCCGCCGCTGCCACCGCAGAAGGAAGCCGCCAACCGCCGCCTCCGCCCAGGAGATCCGCACTGCCGCCGACGTTGCCGCCGCCGCTGCTCACAGCCCGCCGCCCTGTCACCAGTCGCCACCGCCGCCGCTGCAACCGCAGAAGGAAGCCGCCAACCGCCGCCTCCGCCCAGGAGATCCGCACTGCCGCCGACGTTGCCGCCGCCGCTGCTCACAGCCCGCCGCCCTGTCACCAGTCGCCACCGCCGCCGCTGCAACCGCAGAAGGAAGCCGCCAGCCGCCGCCTCCGCCAAAGGAGATCAGCACTGCCGCCGACGTTGCCGCCGCCGCTGCTCACAGCCCGCCGCCCCGTCGCCAGTCGCCACCGCCGCCGCTGCAACCGCCGAAGGAAGCCGCCAACCGCCGCCTCCGCCAAGGAGACCCGCACTGCCGCCGACGTTGCCGCCGCCGCTGCTCTCAGCTCGCCGCCCCGTCGCCAGTCGCCACCGCCGCCGCTGCCACCGCAAAAGGAAGCCGCCAGCCGCCGCCTCCGCCAAAGGAGATCAGCACTGCCGCCGACGTTGCCGCCGCCGCTGCTCACAGCCCGCCGCCCCGTCGCCAGTCGCCACCGCCGCCGCTGCAACCACTGGAGGAAGCCGCCGGCCCCGCCTCCGAAGGACCACACCCGCTTCCAATCGCGGATGCCAATCCGCCATTTTCTTTTCTTTTTCTGTATATAAATGTTACCTAGTTATAAGCTTATTTGTATGTGTAAATATAATAAACTTTGTTCCAATCAAATCCAGTGTCTAGCTGAGGGTAACGCCCAACCACCCCTTCTTACGCCGACGCCATTGCAGTAACCCTACCGCTGAGCATAGACGTAGGCTTGTTAATTGTCGCCCGGAACGTGGGGCAAACCTGTGGTGGACACCAGAGTGAAGCCACGCCCACTACAATGGTGAAGTCAAGAAGGAAGGGAAACATGGAGACAACTCCGCCAAGGATCAACGAAGAACCTCAGCGGACACCGCGACAAGGAGGAAGTCTGAACAGTTCGGAAATAATAGAAGACAGCGCACCCTCATTTCCGTGTGGACAAAGGACACCGCCTCCAAGTCCCAGCCCAGTGCGACAGGAAGTCAACGAAGACAACCAACAGCAAATGGCACACCACCTTGCGAACCTAGCAGCTACAGCAGCAGGAACCAATCAACCAGCACCACTTCTGGGAGTGGTAGAAAACACCCAGTGGCGCCCAGAACAAGCTCCAGCAGCACCAACGATCACATTAACGGACGAACAATTCCAGGCACTTTTGGGACGAATGGCTGTGCCCAAAAAAGTCGATCTCCCACCAACATTTAAGGGCGAGGAGTTAGACCACCCCCAAGAGTTCATCGCAGAGTGCGCCCGCTACCATGCGCAAAGCGGATGTACTACAACAGAACTAATGAAAGTAGCCACAAACTGTCTCCAGGGGAAAGCTAACCAATGGTGGAAACCATACGCTTCACTCCCGCTCTCCTGGAATGAATTTGAAGAAAGGCTGTTAAAGAAATTCGATAGCGCAGATGTACGAGCCTCCTTGAAAACACAGCTCTACGGGCAAAAACAGGGACTGAAAGAAAATGGCGAACTCTTTCTTCTTCGGAAGATACAACTGATACGCCGATTGGACACCGAACAGTCAGTGGGAGCCAGCATTCCCGTAATGATAGAACTGTTAAAACCGGCCCTTCGGCCTTACCTACGTGTCGCAGTGCCGGAAACAATTGAGGAACTATTGGACAAGGTGGCTGCAATTGAGAAAGACATGGACGACCGCGCACCAACGCCAAACCGCGAGACACGCCCACGGGAGCCAGCCGAGCCAAATCTACCCCGCTGCTATTTTTGCCCGGGACGCCACTTCAATAAGGATTGCCCACGACGCCACCGGCCAACACCACAGGCAACAGGAGAAGCTCCCGTGAACGCCCCCGAAGCAAGACAACTACCACCGCCGGAAAACTGGCGGAGGCCCGGGCACATCGAGGCCGAAGCACCGCCCAGGGCCCAACCCAATGCTCCACGATAAGTACGGCCAACTGCCACAACCTCCCGTATATCATGGTGAACCTCGGATCACCACAGCGGGAGATGCGTGCCCTGATAGATTCAGCAGCCACGCATAATTTCATTAGCGCCAAGCTAGTGCAGCATCCTGAGACGGGTAGCTACGCACAAAGAACGGCCAAAATGGCCAAAGAACAGGCAACCCTGACCCTACGAGGAGAAACAAGCTTGGAAATACAGATCGGTAGAAATAACTACGTCATACAGTGCATCATAGCAGAGGAACTAAGGGAGGACATCATTCTCGGACTACCGTGGCTTACGGAACACGAGGCTACCTTTGATTTCGCACGGCGTTGCATACACCACGGCATGAGGACCCGAGAAACCACTCATTGCCTGGTCGAGCAACACGACCCGCGTCCAGCGAATGACCCGATGGAACTTCCCCAGTTGAAGCATGACTTCCCTCGCGAGCAGGAACACAACCTCTATCAGCTACTAGAAGACTTCCCCGAAATTTGGAGGCCCTCGGCGCCACCTACGCGCACCCTGCAGCACGAGATTCATGTGAAAACCGATGCCCCTATACGCAGCCCAAATTACCGATATTCCGAAACAAAAAAGAAGATCATCGCCGAGCAAGTAGAAGAGATGCTGGCACGCGGTTTCATCGAGCCTAGCCAGTCACCACATAACTCGCCAATCGTCATCGTGGAGAAAAAGGATTCTACACCCCGGTTCTGCTTGGACTTTCGTAGGCTAAACGAAGCCACCATCAATGAGCCGGCGGTACTACCCTTGATCCACGAAACCATCAAAGATCTAGGTTCAGCGAGCATCTTCTCCTCACTTGACTTAAAGTCGGGGTACTGGCAGATAAGTTTACACCCCCAAGCCAAACCCTACACCGCGTTCACGACTCCGGATGGCGCAGCCTATCAGTTTCGAGTCATGCCATTCGGGCTCAAGACGGCACCAATGACCTTTCAGAGGCTGATGGCCCGGGAAGTACTGGTAGGGTACCTCCACAAATTCTGCCTCGTGTATTTAGATGACATCATCATTTACTCGGAATCATGGGAGCAGCACCTTCAACACCTCCGAAAGGTATTCGAACGACTACAGGAACATGGGCTCATATGCTCGCCAGAAAAATGCCACTTCGGGAAATCCACACTGCACTACCTAGGGCATATCGTTGGCCCAGAGGGAAACGAACCTCAACCAGGTCACGTGCAGCAGGTCATCAACGCCCCGCCCCCTACTAACCGAAAGGGGTTACGACAGTTCCTAGGCATATGCAATTGGCTACGCGAGTACATTCCCCGATTCGCCGACGTTGCGGCCCCTCTCACCGACCTACTAAGCACTAAAAAGCGCTGGACTTGGACCCCAGACGTTCAGCAAGCATTTCACCAAGTGAAACAATTGTTTCAGACACCGCTGAAATTAGCCCGACCCGATGCTTCTCGCCCCTTCATTTTACAAACAGACGCCAGCAAATTTGGCATCGCCGCCGTGCTCTACCAGGAACGTCCCGATGGAGGTCGAGACGTCATCTCCTACGCCAGCACCCGGTTCCTGCCAGCCGAACAACGTTATCACTCCAACGAACAAGAGTGCCTAGCCGCCGTATGGGCGATAAAAAAATATCGGCCCTACTTAGAAGGCAGGCAGTTCACCCTCCGGACCGATAACCGCGCCCTCACCTGGCTCAACACCTTGAAGGACCAGCGAGCTAAACTCACGCGTTGGGCTCTCCTGCTACAGGAGTTCCACTTCACAATCGAGCATTGCCCCGGAAAGCACAACGAGTTGCCGGACGCGCTATCTCGACAGCCGACTGGACAGCCGGCCGAAGCAGTGTGGGATGACCCGACAGTACTGCTACCTCCCATTCACAACAAGCGCTTCGCCCAAAAACGTGTAACGGCCAGCCAACCCGCTAAGAAAGGATTTCCCAGGTTCCAGGAACCCGCTACAAGAAATCAGGCGGCCAGCAGCCAAACACCACACGGTGAGGACTCACCGAGGTATCAACGGGCAAGCAGCCGTGCTACCGTCACGGAGCCACCAGGCAAGCCATCCCTAAGCCTGCTGGACGCAGTCGAAGAAACGTTATGGGAGACCATTGCACAGGACCAAAGGCAGGATAATTACTGTCAAGATTTAGTCAACTCATGGCACCAAAGCTACTTCGTCGAGGACCCAACCCCGGATCTCGTAGCCGTCCAGGAGAATTATCGAATAGAGGATGGGTTGCTTTACCACCAGACGGATCAAGGCCCAAGGCTGTTTGTCCCGGAGAGAAGCCGACCCAGGGTCATTTACCAATACCATGATCAAGACTTAGCTGGACATCCCGGCATCGCCGAAACAACACGAGCCATCCGCTCACATTTTCATTGGACGCGTTTACGAGAAGATGTCCGGAACTACGTCCGCCAATGCCTGCTCTGCTTGAGATGCAAGAAGGGCCGCCACCAAGCCAAAGCCACCCTGAGGCCTCACCAACCCAACCGAGCGTGGGACACGATTGCGCTCGACCTCATGGGGCCCTACCCCTCGTCAGCCACCGGGAAGAAGTTCATCCTGGTAATAACCGACCTCTTCACCCGGTGGACTGAAGCCTTCGCTTTAGCCAAAGCCACCGCCCCCATCATCATCCGCACCTTGCGAAATGAAGTCTTTCCCCGCTTTGGGTACCCGAGCGCCATGCTGACCGATAACGGGCGTCAGTTCATCAGTGAACAATGGATGAGAGCCTGCCAGGAGTGGGATATCCAGCCATGGACGACCGCCATCTATCACCCCCGAGCCAACCCAACGGAGCGAAGGAATCAAGAAATAAAAAAGGGGCTCCGCCTGCATCTACAAGGAGGAAACCATCGCGAGTGGGACAAGCATCTTCCCGCGACCCTATTTAACTTACGGAATCGCCATAACACCGCCCTAGGGTGTTCCCCAGCATACGCCATGTTCGGAAAGGAATTAGACCGCCCCGGGGAATGGAGGTTCCGACACCCCACGCTGCTGCCCGAAACGCCCCACGAACCACGGACCCACAACCGCGGAGCACGGGACACAGGCATCCGAAACCGAGCCATCGCCCAGCGCCAAGAAGCACCGGACGCCGACAACCCCACGTTTCAACCCCAGCAGTGGGTCATGGTGAAAAATCACCCTCTCTCAGACGCCATCGCCGGGATCCATGCAGGGTTCCAACCAAAATGGAGTGGACCCCACCAAATCTTGGACCAACTTGGCCCAAGCATCTATAGGGTCCAAAGAGGACAACAGGCCCTCAAAATTCACGCAGACCAACTCCGCCCTTTCTCTCCCTAATTTTTTTTTTTGCCCGGATCGCGGACGCCAAAGGAGGGGGGAATTGATATGAACCGTTAAACAGATCGAATAAAGACAAAGGAAACGTACGCCGCCCGAAAGGCGCCCGAAGAACAAAGATTATTACATCTGTTCAACAAACCGCCGCGATCCTACGCAGAAGTATCTTTCAAAACCCTAAAATCATAAAAATAAGTGTCCTTACAACGAATTTCTAAAGTGCAGCAAGATTGCAACCATAAAACTTTATTGGAGCCGGCCGGCCAAGAAAGGTGACAGCCAGCGAAATACGCCTCACGAATGTTTGCAGATTAAATTAAGAATTTTTCACTAAAACGCCCTTTAAACAGAGTGCGCTCTGTTTTAATCACACATAAAGGATACCAGAAGATAGGAAAAATTAACCGCTACCTATTAAAACAAACCACAGAGCGATAGCACATATACAGGTGGAGAAAAAGCAATTTTTCCATCAGGCAGCCAAACTCGCGCCCGGGAGAGCGGCCGAGAGTTCAGCGGCCCGAGGAAAGGCATATTGTAACGAAGAAATCAGGGGCCACGACCGAGTACAGCGAGCAAAGATGCAGATTACAAATTAAATTTTAATTAACGAAGGAAGCATCCCAGAAAAGCGTAATTGGTCTCAATAATCTTATAAAAATAGCGCGCAACCGATCAAAGCATAATAAACTTTTTAACACACGCCATAAGAAAAATACTTAATTAAGCTTTACGCGGAACATTGCATTAAAAATTCCAAGTTGAGCTAATTTTTTACTCAAATCATAGCAAATTGGGTGTCGTTAGACTCGGCATTTCATCAACTATTGATTGCGACTAAAACCAAGTCGCTAATTGATCACGCCGCTCAATTAAATGCTATAATTACAAAATATATCGAAATCGGGCAAAACATCCCTTCTACTTCGACCAATGAGCGTCGAGATCGCGTTGGACAAAGGACTGGCTCCTTTAAATAGTCAGACGCTGGCAGTAAGAAGACACTCAATCCAGGAGAGTCGAACCAGCACACTCAACCCAGGAGAGTCCACCAGCAGCCACTTCAGCTCCAGGACCACCAGCCGTTTCATCTACTGGACTTAGCTGTCTGCCGCATCTTCGTGGACTTAGAGCCGATCCATTTGACTGGACTTAGCTGTCTGCCGCCTTCGTGGGACTTGGAGTTCGAGCCACTTTCGCTACCAGGAACCATTCAGCCTTCCATCGCCGACTCAATCCAGGAGAGTCGAACCAGCAGCAACTCAGCCAAGGAGAGTCCACCAGGAACCATCCAGCCTTCCATCGCCGACTCAATCCAGGAGAGTCGAACCAGCAGCAACTCAGCCAAGGAGAGTCCACCAGGAACCATCCAGCCTTCCATCGCCGACTCAGCCAAGGAGAGTCCACCAGCCGCCACTTCAGCTTCCAGGACTACCAGCAGCCACTCCAGCTTCCAGGACTACCAGCAGCCACTTCAGCTCCAGGACCAACAGCCGTTTCACTGGACTTAGCTGTCTGCCGTCCTCGTGGGACTTGGGATTCGAGCCACTTCAGCTTCCAGGACCAGCTAGCAGCTCCAGCCTCTCCAGAGCCTATCACCCTCGGGGACTGAGAAGCCAAACCTCCGCAGTGGACTCTGCTGTCTGCCGTCTTCGTGGGACTTGGGATTCGAGCCACTTCAACTTCCAGGACCAGCTAGCAGCTCCAGCCTCTCCAGAGCCTATCACCCTCGTGGACTTAGAACCAATCCTACGCATTGGACTCTGCTGCCTGCCGTCTTTGGAAAGCCACTTTCACCAGCCGCCGCCTCCGCCAAAGGAGATCAGCACTGCCGCCGACGTTGCCGCCGCCGCTGCTCACAGCCCGCCGCCCCGTCGCCAGTCGCCACCGCCGCCGCTGCCACCGCAGAAGGAAGCCGCCAGCCGCAGCCTCCGCCCAGGAGATCCGCACTGCCGCCGACGTTGCCGCCGCCGCTGCTCACAGCCCGCCGCCCCGTCGCCAGTCGCCACCGCCGCCGCTGCAACCGCCGAAGGAAGTCGCCACCGCCGCCGCCTCCGCCCAGGAGATCCGCACTGCCGCCGACGTTGCCGCCGCCGCTGCTCTCAGCTCGCCGCCCCGTCGCCAGTCGCCACCGCCGCCGCTGCCACCGCAGAAGGAAGCCGCCAGCCGCCGCCTCCGCCAAGGAGATCCGCACTGCCGCCGACGTTGCCGCCGCCGCTGCTCTCAGCTCGCCGCCCCGTCGCCAGTCGCCACCGCCGCCGCGGCAACCGCAGGAGGAAGCCGCCGGCCCCGCCTCCGAAGGACCACACCCGCTTCCAATCGCGGATGCCAATCCGCCATTTTCTTTTCTTTTTCTGTATATAAATGTTACCTAGTTATAAGCTTATTTGTATGTGTAAATATAATAAACTTTGTTCCAATCAAATCCAGTGTCTAGCTGAGGGTAACGCCCAACCACCCCTTCTTACGCCGACGCCATTGCAGTAACCCTACCGCTGAGCATAGACGTAGGCTTGTTAATTATTAGGGTTAAAATAACACACTACTTTTTGTTCTTCACCGGGTTAAGTAGAAGAACAGCGGATAGATCTGTTTTTATATCAAGTTGAACTTCGCCCAAGACAATATTACGTTTTAGTCAACATTTTTTCTGTGTAATTTTGTAATAATTTAATAAAGACCTTTATTATTATTGTTATTATTATCATTAGTATTAATATACAATCATATAATGCTGTATACTATCTACTTGATGAAATGTAATGATTCCAATAATGCAATGAAGTTTGTTATGTCATCTACGTAATAGTACGGTACATGAAATGAAAATTACGCGCCAACTTGACAACTTTGGCCCGCTCTACAAGTCGTAATTTTAGTCGCATATCAATTTATAATAGGTCAAATTGAAGCCATTTTCAACCTCTACAAGTTTGATAATAACTACTTTTTCTCTAAATAGAAAGAGAAATGAGACACAAACCCAGAAGCTCGAAAAAAATCTCGACCCTTTCACGCTCTCCTTTCGCGTTCGATATCTCGGCAAATATCGCTCGTACGCGAAAAAGTAATATAATATAAATTGTAGAGCATTCAAAATTATAAAAAAGATGTCCACATTATTTTCATGTAGTGTGAACGGGAACCGATTTATCGCAAAAAAATCAAACGCACTCATTTATCAAGATGGCGGAAATAGCACATAGGAAATTTGGTCGACAACTTGAAGTTAAGCTTTGCTGGACCTCACCAATACCCCAAAAAAGAAATTTCAAATTTCCCTTCACTTTCAAGCAAAAATGACATAGTGACTGGACTATAATGTACCTATCAAGTGTATCAATGACTTACAATAACATATCGTCTAGAATTACACTTACCATTTACTATCGAAATTGACATTTGTTTTTACATGAAATTCCATAATAATATGCGGGATTGCATCATCACCGACTATCTCGTCCAAAATTCGTTCGTCTAAACATCTTTAACGGTAACTGCAGTACTTCCCTATTATGGTAAGGATTTGGTACCTCATTTTCAGTGGGGAAAATTTAGAAGATACTGTATGTGAATTCCTCACAAATACGTGACAGGTTGTAAATATTTCTCAACACTTCTATATGCGAAATAAACAGTATTACTGCCGATTACCATGATGTCTACAAACAATGTTAGACAGAGACGGATATCGGTGAATGCTAAGGAAGTTTCAGGAAAAATACAATCGTTTAACGACAGATTCGAGCATCACACTGAAAACAATTTGATAGTATCTGCTGTGAGTATAAAATCAATATACAAATATGGAGTCGCAAATTGCAGACAAGTCTAACAATATCATATCTCAGGATCTGATACAAAAAAGATAAAAATGAAACTGTAACATAAAGAGAAAGGATCGAAAAAAGTAAAAAACATGATATATCAGATGGAAACAGATGTGGTGTATTAAACATTTTTTGGTAAAGTGTATCATTAGTGAGAATACCTTATAGTAACTTATAGTGACCTAAATGATCGCTTAAATGGGATGCTAAAGAGAGGCATAGGCATAGCGAATACTTAATAAATTCGCCTATTAGCTGTGAGCAAAAGTAATCCGATAAATAATCGCGCCAAGTTTAATAACTTACGGTGTTTTCTTCCTTTCAACCAGGAGAAGTAGATGAGGTGCCACGAAAGGAAACTAAAAGTCCATTAAAGGAAAGAATAGAGGCTAGTATCCAACACAAATCGTATATTTATCCAAAATAACGGCCTCGAAGTATAAACAGTATACCGAAAGATCCCGTTGAGAGCGCCCAGCTTAATACTAAATCAAAAAGTACACTAATTAACAGTACTGTATAAATTAAGCGAAAAGAATAGCAACTCAAACTAACAGGTGAGATGTTCTAACATAGAGATTCGAAATAAACTGAAGTTCAGACAAACGATACACGATACACGAGCCACGTCGGTCATCGCGTAACTACACTGGATATACACGTATATGCAAAACAGGCCCATAAAAGCAGATAGTAGACTGGTTAATATAATAAATAGGGTGCACGAATAGTACACGGAATTATGTAAGTAAAAGACCTGACTTTGTTAGAGCGTAAGCGTACGGTACCGATTGAGCGAAGTAATAAAAGCACTTGATGAAAGGCATCCATGCGCACTCAAGTAAAAATACAAATTAAGTTGACTCAATGCCTCCTCAAACGGAGCGCTTTCATACAAAGGATTAATACTATTATCGATCGTTTTCAGTTCATGATCTTCGATATAATAGCCAAATAACTCTGTGACTATATGTACAATCAGATTAACCGTTTGATATTCTTATTCCGAACGAAAAAGTTATGCAGAATAAAAAAATGTACGCAGCACAATAAATGAAAAAAATTGGTGACGTCTAGTAATCCACCAGTAGCAGGGTTCAATCAGGAAGCGACTGATGGTTGAATTTGCCTATAAAAAACTAACGCTTTATATTAGAGTTTAGCAATCCGGCAAACTAGACTTGTAAGCCTGAGCTTGACTGCTAAGCACCCAAAAGATTAGAGCAATCGAAAGATATACCTTGGTGGCTGCGTGCTGTGAATAACCTGTCTGAGCTTCGAATTCTTCGTCCGTCAGCGTGTGCTGCTATTTAACAGTGAAAACCGGAGCTTTGCCCTCACGCACACCTTGAGGTGGTAACGTACGGTTGCAAACACATCAATTTGATGATGAATCCAAACGGGAGGAGAAATGAAAAGGAAACGAGACCGAGGAGAACTAAGACGAGAAGAGCGAACAAGAACAAAAGCTAGAAAACAAGTTGGATAGATCATTACCCATGATTAGATATAGAATTGCATTTTACCTCGGGTTATGGGCGGCCAGCAAATATCTTACATTTAGGAAGCTATAATATTCCATCTAACACAGATGAGAGCAGAAAGCGCCAAACCAACCAGATCGAATCTACCCATCATCTAAGGTTTCGTCGGGCTCACAAAAAACCCAATATGAACATTTCGTGTAGGCTCAGAAGTCACAATCAGAATTTTTACAATTTAAGAAAAGAAAATCGCGGCCGAAGAGCTATCTCCACGTCGAAACTACACATTCGAAATTTGGAAACAAAAGCACGTCAGCGAAAAATGCATAGCGACACTTTTCGGCCAGCTGCAGGTGGTTTATAAGCTAATGCTCCATAGAATACCTGGTTGGTTTGATGGAATCAAACACTTCCTAGTGGTGTCCAAAATTCTGAATATTTTGCCATTCATACTGCCGGCCTATTCAGAACTTTTTTAAAATTTGGAAAAAAACTGCACCAGGTGGTATATCATTCAATGGACGACAACAGTAAAAGACGACAGCATAATAATTCAATCAAACGGTTCAGTACTTCAACGTTTTCGTTGCTGACCAGATTTGAGAAGCCTAATAAAAAATATAATACCTCCATTTTTACAATATTTAACTTTGAAATAAATTTTCATTTTAGTAAACTATTTCTTAATGAAATTATTTTAATCCAATGGTTTCGCATGGTACGCGGTTGCGTACTGGACAAGTAATCAAAATCAGAATCAGAATGCAATAATACTCCAAAATAAACACATTTATCGCAGGACACAACTGCAAATTCTGAAACTCGCAATAAATCAGATTTAATCTATCCGCACACATGACGTCACGACGGTAAATAAGCTACGAAAATGAGTTTTTTTGTATTCGCTCCCCAAACTGGTTACTTTGGAAACTGTCTAGGATCCTCAAAATGGACATTTAGAGGCCTTGTACTTAAATTCGTCAGGGCAACATTTTAGCGGACTCAAACATTAGTTGCCATGACGACTTTAAGTACAAGGCCTCTAAATGGCCATTTTGAGGATCCTAGACAGTTTCCAAAGTAACCAGTTTGGGGAGCGAAAAATACATTTTCGCGCGGCCTCCTAATATAATGCCGCTTTAACGGTAATTGAAACTTCATATTATAATGTTTGGAGAGCTAATACAAAAAAAACGTTGTATGCAACACGTCCTCAAATGGCTTTAGAGGACTCATCTTCATATTACGACTCGTCCCCTAACGCCTTGCTTTGAGGACTAGTTACATAAACTACTATTGATGGCCTAGTTACCTATGGTAAATAGTGATCTAAGCATCCAAGCTGGGAGTCACTCATAATTTAGGTCCGTTAATCGACCAACTCTTGAAATATTTAATACATAATACCCTAGCATATTCAAAATTGGGGATAATTCACCACATGCGCTATTGAAACAATTGCAGTAGGTTCAATTAACTCCAAACAGTAACGAGATGCGAGGAAATGAAAAAAATAGCGTTACGATAAATCCATGAAATAGTCCTGCCCACTAATATCATACAAGTTAGAAATACCCAGTGTCTAGATAAAACGTATCGAGAAGACAGACACAATAAAATATTGTACTTTCACAGATCCGATTATATTTGATGTTAACGTTCTATAAACTTTAATTTAAAAAAATGTGAAAGGTTGGTCACATCACCGACTTCTTAAACTTGATCAAAAATTTAACATCATTAACCAATACATTTTTATTGTGTTAATATAACCTCTTCAATCGCGCATTAAATAAAATACCTGACTATATATTGAATTGTGTCGATACAATCATACGCTGAAATGTGAAAACAATCATTGATCTGCCTTCTTTTGCTGTCCAATGCTGGCAATATTAAACTGTAGCTAGAAAGATTTTCTACTACATTTCTCAATTTTTAAATATCTGTCACATACTGATGAAATAAGTTTGCAAGAAATTATTAATTGTAAAATGAAAATTAAATTTTGCCAAGAAAAGCTGAAAGTAAATGGAACTTCACAAGAAATGAAATCGCTTCTTTATGAGTCTGCATTTCAAAAATGGTGTTTCTTTCTTGACTAGCGAAAAAGTTACAAAAATTTTTAAGGACATTTTTCAACATATCCACCGGTTAATAGCTTTGTCATTAACAAGAACACTCTGTCACCTTGAGAATGGATTTCAGCATTGCAGTTATGGAGCTATGCAGATGTGGGTAGTGTAACTACTTGGGAATACATTGAATGATATGTCGAACTTTTGCCCCCGACGCGGCAAAGAGAATGAAACTCCTGCTCATGTAATTGCCAGTTGTTGATATAATTCGCAGATGGTTATTAATCGCTACTACAAAATAAAGCATGAAATAACTAGCCTGCTCACTGAGCGTGATTTTTATTGTTATGAGGATATTTGCGCAGTTGATAGTACAGGAGTAATAGGTATAACGATGTTGTAGCATATTGTAATAATAGTGGACCCTACAAACCAATTTAAAACGAACAATGATGACCAAGGCGAAAGAGTAGATCATGAACATGTATTTATGAAAGCTGGAGCTAATCGCTTTACACTTGTATATAGGTTTTTCGTATTATCCCGCCTGAATATAAGCATATCGAACTTTATGCACGAATTTAATGGTTTCTAACGCACACCGCTGGCTCGTTCGCTTATAGCTATCGAATCTGAAAGGCACTCATTTAGCGTAGCTTGCTTATATTCGTTGGCACGCTAGGTTACAAATATCGATTTGTCTGCAAGCCGCATTCTGCAATGTTTCGTGACGTGAATTTAACAAACAACGGCCATGGGTGCGAGGGAGCAAGCTATCATGTACAGCTCGGCTGCCCCGTTTCTTTATCGATCACGCGCTGTCTGGCGTTGCATTTTGAGTTCAGTTGGCATCTGGCATCTGAAGGCAACAGTTGGTCTTTGTAGTGGTGCGGCCCGCGGCGTCTCCCCCTTCGGAGATGCCGTCCGCGTTGCGTTTGCGAGGGTGTTTAATGTTTTGTGCCTTCTTAGTCTGTGTGGGCGGGTCCCGTTGTTAGAGTGTCGTTAGGACTTCCGTCGCTACAAAGCCTTTTGTCGTACGTTACGCATTTCTTTTGGGACATTGCTGTGTGGAGCGTGAGTGACCGTTTAGGGGTGTCGATTATCGTAAGCCTGAGTTTCCAGTTTTCCGCGGAGCCGCAGACTCCTATATTTCGCTTATATTAGACACATTCCTTAGTTGGGAACTCATTGGCGGTGTTGTGTTGGCGAAGCTGTCGTTTTACCGCCCTGCCTTTCGTGCGTACTTCACATTACGTCTGGTATGGATAAATTCCCTATGTGTCCAGCTCCCGCAGCCCGTTGTGATGTTGCAGTGTGTCTTCCGTTTCGTCCCCTGCAAAATCTGGGTACCGTAGCCGTCACAGCAGCTTAGGACATCGGTTACCGAACAACCAAACTCCTTACGGGTATCGTTTGTATTGCTCATTAAGGTTTAATGTGCAGTTTAACATATACACAGTGGGCTTTATCGAATTATCGGACAGTTGGAGTAACGTCTCGGTTATTGAGTTTTTAATGCGCACCTTTAGTAATTGTCAAACCGTTCTAGTTGTGTACCTGTCATTTACATTTCATTTACCGTCAGTGACCTAGTTGTTGATTAACTTGTCATGTGCCGCAACCGTTACTTAATAGAGTTCAATGTCGCCTTTATTACCGCTATTTGCCTGTAGTTCACTGCTTATATCGTTTGTCAGAATTATTCTCAATTTACCGAATTTATGTCAATTGATTTAAGACATTGCGCTATTTACCGAACTGCCGTATATACATTTTATATTTACATGTGCCTTTTTCTACGTATTCAAATATTTTGGTCAATACATTTGATGTTAATTTAACTGTGGTTTTCTTTGTTATTGTGCATGCGATTTGTGTGTTTATATTTGACAGTTGTAAGAAGAGTTTAGCCAGTTGCTCAAGTGGAGTTTAAAAAGATAGGTGAGTTTACCTGTGCATTCTCGTTTATCGTGATGGAATTGTGGTGGCGCTTAATCAATTTAAATCTGTTTACCGTTCAGTCGGCCGTCACCCTTGTGTTATCTTGTGTTGGACCACCCCACGCTCCTCTGAGCCTAGTCGGCAACTCTTGTTATGAGTTGGGCAGCGGTCCTTTGTGAGTTACATTTCCGATTTTATGAGTTATTGTACGCGCTAGTCGTTTTAGCCCGTAACACGTGGTACTATTTTGAAAAGTTTTAGATTTTTTTGTCGTATTTCTATTGGAAAAATAGACACTAATAGAATTTACGAGATCTATACTAAGCGATTCGTTTCATATCATCCATCATTACATTAGAATTAATGTAAATATTTTTATCTACAACTGCTTGGATAAGGACTTATTACGTCATTTCTATTACACCACTTGTGGTGTAATGGCTTTATTACCTAATGGAAATGTGTCAAATGAATGAGGTAATGACATTTGAATACTAAAATATTTTTGAAAATGACAGATCTGACATTTTTCTTAATGCACTTTTCGGGCAGTTGTAGATAAAATTTTGTACAATATATGTATGATAATGCATCATTAATATACCTGTGTGATTACATAACTCGTACTACACACTCGTTTGAAACTTACACGCACGTATATTAATGATGCTCTTATCCTACTTGAATAGTAAATAACTGTTATCTACTCTAGTGGGATAAGTAACTCATTACGTCACTACCTAACAGAAATAGTATCAAATGAATGACATAATGGCATTTGCCTATTAAAATATTTTTGAAAATGACAGATCTGACATTTCTCTTAATGCACGTTTCTCAATTTTGGGCAGTTGTAGATAAAATTTTGTACAATACAAGTGTGACAATGCATCATTAATATATTTGTGTGATTACATAACTCAATTTTTCCAATTCTTGTTTAGAATAAAGTGATTGTGAATAAAACAGGTAACATACCACGGTGAAAAGTTTCATTCCTGTATCGAGATAAAGTTAACCTCGACACTTCGCGTTAATCTGTCGACAGTAATGAACCACTTTCCACCTCGGTATGTAATATACTATTAAATTAACAAACTGTTTCTGTTTAGATAGATAAGTATGACGTGTTCCAAAGCAACGAGCAAAATGAACGCAGCTTCACATTGTTATAGATACAGTTGTTTCTCGCGTTCAGTATAATAATCTTTGAAACAAAACCTACAGTAACTTTTTTCTGAGAAAACTTTAAATATGATGGTATGGTACAGAAGCACTTACTGATGTATTTTGTTGATTCTGTGAATTAACTACCACATAATCCCACATAATTGAAAATGGGAGCTAACATACTTTAGTATGCACCTAAGTGTACTTCGACGAATTGATTCAGGGCAAAAGGTTCACAAAGACAATTGACACTAATGTGCATTAACACAGATAACAGTAACTACTGCGGTCTACAAAAACCAGTCAGACGAATAAACATACATTTACAATTCTTATTAGAGCAATCTAAATGCCACGTGTTCACATCCCTTTGCAATAACAATTTTTTCTTTTCATTAACTAATTCTTGAAATTTTTCGAAGCGCCTGTCATTAAATGAGTACTTTTTACTGTTTGGTGCAGGTATTCTTTAAGTGTTTTAATAATTCGAGCAGTCAGAGAGTGAGACTTGAATTTCCACTAGTATACATGTTATTTATGATAGTGTTGTGTTTCATCTCTGAAGATACCGCCAAAGGTGTGTATGCTCTGTAAGAAACAATATAACAATGATATGTTTTTCGGACTTTTTCCACTGTATAGGGTACAATATCAGTCCTTCTCAGGACTAACCAGGAACACCTGAAGACGCGAGTAGATCAAAACTCCCGAAACGTTGTGTGATTTACACCCTAGATAGTGGCATAAGTCCGAAAAACATATGATAATAGACCACTGCCAAAAAATTACATTCAGAGATCAACAATATAACAACTTAACCTTGCAATGTATCGGATAAAGGCCATTTGCATGTTGCATGTGTCTAAACTGAAGCAGATGATGCTAAACGCGTTACTCGACAACGTACCAAAAATGTAAAAAAAATGGCGACAATTGTAACAAGTCCTCTGGTCAATCTTCTGAATTAAAGATGTTTGTTAACGATTTAATAAATAGATTCGTAAAACTTGAGGCACAGTGCGTTCATCAACAGACATCATAGCTGATTTTTTTAAACAATAGGCAACAAAGTCCAGGATCGAATTAAACGTGAAAATAACGTTTATGACATAATTTAAGATGAAGCTTCTGATCTTGATACAGTAAATAGTGTTTTGCAATGCAAGATTGGCTGTGACACGCCAGTGTATGCGATTGGACAAAAAGAACGACAGTGACAATAGACGAGGTATTATCCCTGTTACTTTCAATAGTAGATGCGAAGATTATTCAATCCTCCAAATAAATTTAAAGTCTAAACCTGATTATAAAGACATATTTTTTGAAAAGGATGACACAATTCATCAAAGGGAATTTCTTAAAAGTTCAAAATTTCACTGAAAGAGACATATGAGAAAGGTGAAAATGATATCACAATCAAATATATTAATAATTCACCCTCGATTGTTAAAAGAAATTAAATTTTCCCAGCACTAAAGGATTCATGTGTTATTAACAAAATGTTAGTAGTTTATGTGGGAAAATGTTTAAATTTGAGTCTAACGTGAGTGATTGTGAGTTCGATATAATTGCACTAAGCGAAACGTGATTATCAGATGACATCCGTACTTCTGAGTTTTTTTTGTGCGACTATGGACAATGTTTACAGACGTTATCGTGATTTTGAAGTAACAGGGACCACACGCGGAGGAGGTGTTCTTCTTTCACTAATGGTCAACATCGTATCAGAAGTTCTCTATACATTTCAGTTATCAACACTCTTGCCATTTATTAATATTGTTGGCCGTCGTATTTTTCCCGGGTTATACTTTGTTACGTATTCGTCATTTATATTCCACATACTTCCTCAGTTTCTGATCTTAAAACTATATGAAAATATATTGTACAGAATTATCCACAAAGGGATATTTATTAATTTTAGACGACTAACCTTGCTAATATTGCTGATAAAAATATTAATAATAACTTAAGTTCATTATTATGAGAATATGCTGATTTATTAAATTTGCATCAATTTAATTGTATTTACAATTCAAGTCACTTATTGTTGGATCTTGTATTAGCCAATTTAAGATGTCAAGTTTGTCATAACAACCCGCTTGTGAAAAAACATACATATCATCCGGCATTGGCATTATCATTTAATCTTGAAATTAACCGTTTTGATAATTTTCCAGCGGTTTAGCGGTATAGAAAGCTAGGAGGATTCATGGATTGCCGTTTGGTTGTTTGTGTGATGCTTCCCTACGCTTCTTAGAGCGGTTTCAAGTCCCCGGGACTTGTTACGAGGGAATTTTAGTCCCACGCCATTCTTCGGCAGAATTTTACGCTACCGAGTGTTTCGCACATGCCTGGAAGTTGTCCAGGGTAAGTAAAAAGTTTGCTTCGAAATGCATTTTATTTCATTGTATGCTGTCGTAAACCCTTTCCTCCCTTATAGCAGCCAGTACCGGACGGACGGCCGATTTGGGCATTAGTTGTAGTAGTGGTTATTTTTTTCCACGTGGGGATGCTTCAGGCGACATAGCGCTGTATTTGGATCGTCGTGGCCGCTTAACCCCTGCTGCGTGCGCTTTGAAAGCACAGGAAGGACCCGACATGGAGGCCAACTTCCAGGCTTAAGCATTCCCCGTCGTCGTGCTGCAAATCTCCCTGGCGACCAGTTTTCTAGCGCTCGAAATTGTACTCAACGTTCTTGGAAGCCGTGAGCGACGTTGACCTTGAGTCCACATTTGGAACGCGTATCACGTTTTCTCCAAAACCAAGCAACACCAAGGATTAACCATTGCTGTAATGTTTGCATATCTGTTGATTTATTTTAATGTGTGCAATAACACTATTGCAAAATTTGTGAAACTGTAAGTAGTAGTTGTAATCTTTTGTTTAAAGTACCTCATATTCATATTGATGAATTATTAATCACAGCTAATAATTTGTGGCAACCTACTATTCTCATTTTGATAAATATTGTGATTTTTACTAATTTTACTGATTATTCTGAAACTATACTATGATTATGCCAGGGTTTGATTTAGTTACCGCTACCTGCCACGTTTGACACCTGGTTATACTTGCCGTTATTTGACAAAAATTTGTTGGCGCGTTGGGCATTTATCTCTGTTCTGTTCTACCGATTAATATTTCAAAGACCTGTAACGCGTCAAGATCTGGTTCCGTTGCGCTCGAAAATTTTCCCGGACAGGGTAGGTTTGGTATTAATCGGGGCCGCAAGATGTTGTTCCGTTGCGCTCGAAGATTAACAGGACAGGGTGGTTTTATGTATACAGAATCGCTTTAAGGCAGTTCAAGCGGGCGAGGTTGCGGGTCAAGTTTAAGGGTGACTCAGGAAGTTCGAATTTTCGGGAAGAAGCTAGGAATTGAACTTAGATGAACTGGAAAGGACAGGTAGTTTAGGATATAATTCTTGTTTTACCGGACAGGTATTTGGACTGGCGGTGACTGACTCTCGAAAAGTTTAATTTTTATTTTCGAACGTTTTTCGTCACTCAAAAGACTCTCAACTAGGATCGAGTTTAAACTTAACCTACTTAGTTTCATTGGTTTTCTCAAATGTCTATGTAACTGAAATTAACTCTGTATGTAGACCACAGATCCGAAATCGCACTTTAGTGTGAGAGTCACAGAGACATTTTATTCGTACTTGGCGACGTACGCCTTATATTCTTGAGAAATATGTTCACTGCAATGAATTAATTTTGCTACTTTCAAAGTTTCTGATTGTATTTACCCTCTCAACCTTCTCTTGTTTACTACTGCACACTTCTACAAGTAAAAACTCATTTACGCCATCTAACAGATTAAAACATGCCCGTATCTTGCTACAGTGGGAAATGGGTGTGGCCTCACTCTGAAAGCTCATGTGATTTTGTATAAAACCCAATCGGTAAAAACGCAGAAAGTTATTATTGTAGTTTCTTAGGCACCATTGAGGGTTACTGAGCAAACACCAAATGAGCGCTCCAATTCTGTATCCCGAATCCGGGGCAAGTTGAGTATTGTACCACCAGATGCAAGCGCATTAAGCACGAGCCTCTACACCGCAAGGTAAAACAAGGTTACCGATAGTACATACATACATACAGACACCATTGAGTTGTTTACTCTAACTTGGAGATGTTTGGGACGGGGGAGAGGTTGGAGGTTTCAACTCAGAAAAAGTTGTCCCACAAGACGTCGGAAGAATAAATAGCCTTATTTGCTCGATGGACTTACCTTAATCTACTTGGACGCTTATGATACCTATAACCGACTTCATTTTTGCTTGACAGTGGCGATACAAGGAATGCAACTTTATACGTTATATTCAACACATAGTATTACACACAAAAAGCACTTTCAGCAGGAGGCTGTTACAGCCCAAAGCGACTTTTATATTAAAACACTTTGGGGATAGACTAAGAGCCGGTTGCAGAAAGCAATGTTAAGTCTGGTGTTAGCTAACGTCGCGTCAAAGTGAACAAAATCGCATCAAATTTTGTTTACTTTACTTTACTTTAACACCAGACTTAACATTGCTTTCTGCAACCGGCCCTAAATGGATCTGGAGAGAGTTCGCACCAACATGACATAATTTAGAGCGAGATTATGTCACAATAAGGGTTGATTGTAATCAAAATAAAGAGGAAAAATGAGCGCCTCGAATTTCATTGATAGATTGGGGGAGAAACTTACAACCGGTCCTCGTAGAAATTCGAAGTCAGAGAGAGGACCGACGCTTCATTTCAACGACGTTCTGGCTGCTTGAGAACCTACCTTGGTTGGCCTGCTAGCCTCGCCGGCCACATTACAATTAATACATTCAAGAAAAAATATATCACATGTACATAAACACCTAAACTCATAATTGGAAAAGGAAAAAGAATACAATTCATAGATGTCTTGTATTCCATTTTCCATTTTTAGAAGATAAATTCAGCTAAAATTTTAAATTTCAAATGCAAAGCTAATCGTTTGTATATTGATTAGTTGAGTCAAAAGACAGATATTTTTATATTTTTAACGTTTCGGTTTGTGAAAGAATTAATTTTTTCAGTAACCTTATAAAATTTTGTGTGCCATACTCTTTTACATGTAATATTGTCAATAACTTTTAATATGTATGAAAAAATTATTCTTTCACAAACCTAACTAATCTTTGTTATATTTATATACCAATACCAAAAAGTGCATAAAAATCCTTGTAGCGACCAGCATTGGAAAGAGGGCAAAATTACACCTAATTACTGCAGTTTTCTCGATTTGGTACTTTGAAAAATCCCTCTCTTAGAAATCTGCAAAAGCATTAATTGCAAACCCAGTTCTACAATACAACGGAGAAGGCCATAACGCACACCCGCGAAGGGAGGTTCAACCACACACAACCTCACGGTAATAGTTTCAGGCCCCGATTGAAGAGACACGGGCTGAAGAAATAAGGGCATGGGGAGCTTTTCCTTGCTTTTTCTGTTCCACTCATGCAACCGATTCGCTCTAACACAATATTACAACAGTTTCTTCGAGCCAAAATGCGGTACGCCGTGATAAATATGTGGCGACTAGTTTGTCGAAGACGGGATTTATATCACCAGCCTCGGTTTTACTACTTGACGTCAGGGGCCATCTGGACCGAATCGCACACAGGTGAGAGATCAGTACTATACCAAAACGAGCAGGAAGCGTCGGTGAATTTGAAAGGGAAGCGGTGTATTGCTAACATTTGAAATAAAAAATGCGGGAAAGCGCGAATATTTGAAATGCAAATGAGGGATTTCAAACTGGTTTTAACAAAGCCCAGGGCGGTTCGTGAGCAACTATAACTGCTGAGGGTTATCCTAAAAGGTTATGTCACTGTGATGCATTTTAAAGAAATAATTTTGGCCACAGACCTTTTCAAATCGCATTTAGCCTGCCAAATGGGAAATACTCAAAGAGTGTGCATGCATAAAGTACATATTACATTATATTGAGCGATTACACTGTAATGCAGTTCAACTATACTCAAATCCAATTTTTAAGGTTTGACGACGCCAGCGGGCGCGAGTCAAACTTAAAAACGCCCACTTTTCGATCAACCTTCTTGCTTGAGGATCAGTGCAAAACTGAAGAGACTTCCTCTTGCGCCAGAAATGGCTTAGTGGCTACACTAAACAAAAAATATTTATTCAACTTTATTCTTTGTATTTACATTTTTAAATTTTCTTAATTATATGCCTTTTCTAAATCTTGCTAAGCTGTTGTGTTTTGAACAATCTGAAGCCAGTTATTCCCAGTGATTTTCTTAATGTCTAACCACCTTGACCTACGCTTCTTCTTGATGTTCTGGGTCTCCAACGATAGATGAGGTTAACTGATTCGTCTGGAGATTTTCTCACTCCGTGACCTACCCAACTCCACTTTAGGTTTACAATTTTCTGAGATATCAGTATAACTTTTGTGCGTCCACTAATTTTAGTATTTCGAGTTTGTTGTTTTAGATTCATGCCAAGCATTGTTCTTTCCACGCGCATTGAATAATTACTAGTTTTTGTGTCAAAGCCATTGTTTCTGTACCATTATATTATTACAGGTAATATACAGTCTTCCTTTCACACATATTTGTAACTTTTGATTTCTCAGAGACTCGGATGACTTTACTAAATGCTGTGCAACCAGGTTTGATTTTTTATGTAAATTCTCTGATTTGATTTGGCCCTAGCTTAGTAAGATGGCCACCTCTATAATTATAATGTGTAAAGTATGTTTATTGCAACCACATGATTAATGGCTTCACTTGATCAGATACCGGATGAATTTTTGAAAAAATAAAATCACCGCTAATATTCGAACTCGAGGTCTTCTGAATATGAGTTTGGCGCTCTGCTCACTGCCCCACCGAGATGTTTCGTATTTATTGCATATTTTAATTTCATGTGAAAATTTACATCGAAAAATCTAATTATTTCTGAGATAAAGATACTTTCAGTTATTAGACACACGAAATTTCTTTTGGACATAAATGCAAACTGTATTGGTCATTTTATCACTATATTCTGACGAGATATTTTAACGATAACAATACTAGCAAACATAAACAAAAATATTACAGTTTACAAAAGGTCACCCTTAATGTCAGCTGTTATTACACACCCGTCAGATATTTTGCATACCTTATTTTAGGACCAATTTACGGAAAAGTTTGTCAATGCTAAAACTTTAATTATTTCGATAACCCAAGGGTCAATATTTTGTATGAATTCATAATTTCCTTTAAAAAACAACTTAAGACAATTTTGATGCATAATGGTTTTGATTATGAATTGCTCACATATTGTATTGTTTAAATTGTGTTGTTTATTTAAGTTCATTATATTACAGCTTTTGTTTTTCCTTGTTATAGAAAAGTAATTGCAGAGTCTCAAGTACCTAATGTAATTGGGCGTAAGACCCGTGTTGCTTGATGATTTAAATAGGTAAATAAATATATATAATTTCAGTTACACGTATCGAAGGAAGTCATTAATGGTTTGTATATTAACTAATTATGAAGTTACACATTCTATGTACTTGAGACTGTCTGTTTAAACCGATGTCAAATGTTGAAGTGTTTTTATTTCGTCGTTAGAATGAATAATAATCTACAGGCAATTTTGAAAAATGTTTATTCATCTTTCCAAGCAAATTTGTTTATAACAGTAAATGCATTTAACAAATACTGATTATTTGTTATGGTATTTCATACGTATCTACGGCAAGTGAATATCCAAAATAATAGTCGAAATAATCTGCAATTATATTTTATTCCGAATAGTGTAACAAGCTGATTGGTTACCAGCTAATAGCAATTAAAATTTCGATACTAAAGACATTCATTACCACACAGAAGCGTTTTCTTACCTAATAATGACTTGCAATTGCTGTTTTGCATAATAACGATCCAACGCGTAAAAGAACGGCAAACATGCTTTGTAAAAATAATACATCATTAATTATGCGCTCCCTACTGAATTCACTTATTGATAGCTTAATTCAAATTCTTATTTGTGTACATTTGAGAGATACTAAACTTTTGGAACTAATGTTAATTTTTTTTTAAATGATAAGCTCGGTAGATATTCTTAAAAACAATATAATATAGATACAAAATATCTCTCACTAAACCTATTTATGGAAAAAACTATAATAATAGCAACTGAAACTATTGTAGGCCATTTTAAACAGTTTGATTAAAATTTCCGTTTTGATTACCTACTCAGACATATCTCAAATATCTTTTTTGGTTTCACATAATCGAATCAAGCCTAATTTCAAAGGTTCGTAGTAGAAAATGTAATTCAGTGTAAAACCAGTATTTATTTGTGCTTACGAAAAATTAGTTCTAAAGTTTTATACGGAAGTAGCAAGAAACGTTGGTCGATTAAAGAAAATATTTGTTATTGAACATAATCCTCTAAAAATATGCGATAGGAATTTTCTTGGTCAGAAAGCCATGGTTTCACGGCTTCTTATTAGTATCCAACGTTTGCAGCTTAATTTCTTCTACAAATTATTATTTTTCATTGCAAGATGCCCAATCGGTAGAGTAAAACGATATTTTGCAATTATAAGGCTGTTGAGCTTTTTTGAAGATTATTTTTGAACTTGTGAATCATTAAATCTCAAATATGCTCTTAAATCCTTTCTGTATTATTATTATTATTTAAATAGAGGGAAAAAGCTGCGTGGCGCAGTTGGGTAAGAGGCGAGCTTGCATTAAGCAAGTCATCGGTTCGAATCCCGCGGGGGGTGGAATTTTTCCGCAGCCTTGGCGATTGGAATCGGGGTCGGTGAGACCATTCACAGTTGGGCACCAAATTAACTGTGTTCTACTCAGAACCACAGACCTAAGAGATAGAGTAACAAGGTCAACACATCACCATAACACACAATCCACACAATGGTTGCTGCGCAAGCACCAAAAGGCGCGCTCCAGCTTTGTATCCCAAACCCGGTGCAGGTTGAGCATTGTACCGCTAGATGCCAGCGCATAAATGAAGTTACAGATAATACATACTGAAATGGTTTGATATGCTCCACTTAGGAGATTTGTTTTTAGCAATTATAATTACAGATTTGGACTGGGTAAAATAATATTGTTTGTATTTTAAATTTTATTTACTTTACTCCAAAATAAAATAGTATTATGCCCTCTTTTGTATTTTATTTATCTGCAATTTTATTCTCATAACGCTAGCTCGGTAAACAATCAACTCCATTTAAAGGGGTGAGTTCCTGATAATTTGTAAATTTTTACCTTAATGTGGTACGCCACTGTGCGCACAAATTATATCCAAATACGCAGTCGCAAATGTATACACTGCTGTCAAAATTTCACAAAGTAGTTTGAATCGGGCAGTAAGCGTTGTTCACTTTAAAATTCAAATTTGTGAACATACGAACAGGTATTTTATTTAAATTGTAGTGCTTTGGCGGTTATAAATCTCATTTGTTTCAGGAATTAATTTGTCTTATGACGTCAGAAGCAACGCCGTTTGAATTTTAGCACTTGTTAATCTTCACTTAACCTCACAACTGAACTCTGGTTAATAATTTGAAATGCGCCCTCACTGGCTACTTTAATACACTTGGATCTTGTTCAGTAAGGTTTGCTCTCGTAGTCGTACAAATTTCCAGAAGTTAACGCCGTTACTTTTAGTTAAAAACTGTACCTTGAAATTTGAGATGGTGCACTACAACCCTCGGAAAGATGCTCCAACTGGAATCTGCTACTGAAATAGTCTTCTCCGGTGCTGTTGCTGCTATACGGTCGCGTACAGTTCTTCCTGATGCGCTGCAGTCGAAATCCCGGGCTCTGGAACCTTATTTTTCCTCGAATCGAAGGTCAAAATCTCGAGCGGGATCGCTGGCAAACGGCCTCGGAAGTGCTTTTTGTGAAAATTTTTTTGTTGGGGAAAAGCTACCCACACTCTCACAGAAGCTCTGACACTTGCTCAACGCAATGGTATAATTTTTTATTGGTAAAATGGTATTTTATTATGTAAAAACTTTAATTATAAGGGAGCACAAAACTGCATGTTAATTTTATAATTTAAACAATTGTTATCTGATGATATCCGCTATAAACAAATGCTAATCTAATAAATATAAAAACGTAAGTTCAAATCAGTTACTTTTTAAATTAAATTTTCTTTCAAATTATTAAGTTTAAACATTTCTTTTATCTAAAATATTGTCTACATTTATAATAGTCAAAATGTCTTTTTGCGCCACTACACGTTTTATTATTTGCGTTGCTTTATTCACTCGCGTAATTGCACTGATTAGTTTTAAGAGTTCACTTCCTTCAAAAATTCTTTTCGTTGGCCAACTTTTTCCTTTTCACTCTTTTTTTCTCCTGTGTTGCTGTTTGCTTTTCCTCTTGTTTTATCATGTCTTGTCTGCTTCTCAAAATTGCTATTTTATGCCTTTATGTCTGCCTTCTTAATTGCTCGTAGCAACATTATAATTTTTCTGGCTTCTTATACCTTTTAAGATTGTTCACAAATTGTACCTAATTAGCTATATTGAAATCTAAGCTTCAATGACCTGCACATAGCAAACCTTTTTGTGATTATTTGTTTCATTTGGTTTGGCTATTCATTCTGCCCAACCCTAATAATTAAGTAATTTGAACTTTGACTTCAACCCTGTGAAAAAACAATGTTTGCCCCTTTGCGTTCCTTAATCAATTTATTTATTTTAATACAAGCATCTCTTTTTCAATGCATTTACTGATTGACTTTTAAACTTAGCATTGCAGCTAAATAAAACACCCCAACACTGTGCTTAGTGACTTAATTCTCAAACTGTACTGCAAGCAGAGCAGAGCCGTAGGGCCTAAAACCATTGCAATACATACCTACATAGAGGGGTAGGTGGCATAGCCGTTAAAACCCCCGTTACAGTACCACGCACAAAATACAGCTAGTGTTTTACTTCACCCAAATTTGATAATTTGTTGTAATATTGATATTATTAGAAACTATATCTTTCTGACTCAACGCCTGAAATTCTGTTATTTACAACAGCTAAGGTGAGTCGTAAAATATTTTTAAGCATGATCATGCTAGACCCCTCCAGATCCAAAAACAATGTAAACAAGTGTTCTAAAATTGAGGTATTTATATCTACTACATTTTACAGCAAATATTCAAAGCTTTTCAGTTTACATTTTTATATGTATAAATAAATAATGTTAAAAAACCATATATCTTTGGAGACAATACTCAAAATCACAATACCAGGCGAAACATTTTGAATGGAATTATTAAAGTACTTATTTAATTTTCTTCCCATTCTTCTTCTTCCTTTGCACTATTAAGCTGAAATATAGGATACTTCGAATAATTGTTAGTAATTCATCATCATATCCATTGCATCGGCAATGTGTCAGATTACGGTTTCACAAAGGATTGATTTATCTCAACTTAGTGAATATTCAAATGTTTATTTCGCCTGCAATTGAATTTGCTCTTTTTACAATTTACACAGAAAAATGGCTGTCTACGCAACAGAAGTCCATGATTGACTATATTATTGTGAAATAAAAGTAGGTATTTTGAATATATGAGAACTAAAAGAGGTGCTCATTGCGAAACTTGCAATCACTTTGTAATGGCTAAATTAGTTTAACTATGCGAGCTGCCAGCGCAGAGTAACAAGTAAACAAGAAATATTACGAGCACAGGTAAAATACCAGAAAGATCATAAAAGAATTTAACAAATACGCAATAAAATTGAAATAATAAACAAGATGTATTAAGTACCTCCACAAAAAAAATCCCACAGTAGACGACATAAATAAATAATGGTATAATATAAAGTTGCGCAGAAAGCTTTAAGAACGAAGAAGATAACGAAAAACAAAAAAGACCTGCATATTTTGTTACATAAGTAGCAGCTGCATTGAAAGAAAAAGAAAACGTATACCATATACATTTACAGAAAAATACGATACACACTAAGAAGAAATATAAAAAAAAGAAAATCATGCAAACCCCCTAATTAGAAATGCGCACAAGGATTCGTTGGAAAAATGTATACAAACAACAAGAACAAGACATACCTAGCGCAAACAACTAACCTACAATGTAATCAGACATTTTAGTAAAATAAAAAAAGAGTTTACGGTACATCCCTAGCGCAAATTTGATCAATTTGCAAATAAAAAAAATTAGTCCGCTGGGATTCGAACTCCGAGGCGAATATTTTGAGCCATTTTCTTGTTCGCCGCTAGGATAACTGAGCCACGGTCCCGTTTGAATTGAACAATTTGCGTTATAAAGCACCAAACCATTCTGCCCCATTTGTGATTTTTACTCTGTATCTGTTGGGTCTCATTTTCGCCAGTGATAAGACATAAGCTATGTGCAACTGATTACTTGTATCTATTTCTCAGGTAAAGCAAAACTAAACAAATTTTATTTAAGATGCTAACCCTGTATGAATTTCTCCGTAATTTTGGTGGTTTCATGCCAGGTAGATGTTTATTGATGAATAGATGTTTATTGATGAATTAGAAACAACATTATCAATGTTGTTACCTTGTTATGAAACTATTGTTTTTTGTGGAGATTTAAATTTTGACTTGCTAGATTTAACTAACAAATACTGTAGTGATTTGTTGGACATGACAATGGGCCTTAATTTGCAACAAATTATTGACGAACCAACTAGAATCACCAAACTTACTAAAACTTTACTTGATGTTATTTTTGTTAACAAGATGGATATTATAAGCGAAGTGAGGGTCGAAAGCGTAGATGGTGTATCGGATCATGAAAAATTATCATGCATCTTTAAAATAAATAAACCAACCACTCAAAAGTTTTTAACATATCGAGATTACAAAAATATTAATATTGATCAATTTACAACGGATCTAAACTCCACCCAGTTGGATGAAATTTTCTATACTCGTGATATTGATGAAAAGGTGGAATTCTTTACACATACTATTGTCGACCTTATCAATTTACATGCCCCGTATATTACTAGACGTATAACTAAACCGCCAGCACCTTGGCTAACTGAAACCATTAAATTAATGCAATCTTCACGGGATCAGGCCTATACTAGGTACAAAAATACTAAACTGGACGAGGACAGAGCATATTATCAACGGCTACGCAATATAGTAACAACAGCCATTAGAAATGAAAAAAAAGCGTATTTAGAATACAAAATTAAAAGCTCCTCAAGCAATATGTGGCGAATGTTAAAAGCTTCAAATATTTTTGGTAATAACAAATATGTAGATTTACCTGATCAATTAAAAAACGTAAATGAAATTAATAACTATTTCATTAACAGTAATCTTGCCTTAGTGAAAAACGTGGACGAAATGATTTCGTTTTATAATAACTCTGAGAGGCTCACTAATTCATTTTTCTCATTTACCTTAGTGGATCAACGGGAAATACTAAGTATTATCAAATCTCTCACGTCAAAGGCAGAAGGCTCCGACTTAATAAGTGTTGATATCCTGAAACTAGCATGTCCTGTAATACTGCCCCACATAACTAATATTATTAACAGTTGCCTAATTGAAGGTAAATACCCATCTCTTTGGAAAAATTCGATTATAAAACCGATTCCAAAAGTGTCAAATCCAGCAGAGTACAAGTCTTTACGTCCAGTTAGTATTCTACCAGCAATTTCAAAAATTATTGAAAAAATAGTTGACAAACAGTTACGAAATTTTTTACTTCTAAATAATATTATTCCACAAACTCAGTCAGGATTCAAAAAAGGTCACAGTTGCGAAACGGCTTTAACTTGCATTGTTGACGACATAGTAAAAGCAACTGATGATAATAAATTGACACTATTGGCGCTCATTGATTACTCTAAGGCATTCGATACCATTAACCATACTCTGCTCTTATCTATTTTATACCATGTTGGTCTTGATGAAGTGTCTTGTAACTTTTTTCAAAGTTACTTAGAAAACAGAAAACAAGCTGTAAAAATTGATGGCAGGTTATCGAATCTCTTAGATTTACAATCTGGAGTTCCGCAGGGGTCAATCTTGGGGCCCTTGCTCTATTGTATTTATACTTTTAATCTAAACAGTGTAATTAAGTACTCCAAACATCATTTCTACGCGGACGACACTCAATTGTACGCTTCATTTTCTAAACAAAATTTTATACCAGCAATGGAAAATTTTAATGAAGACTTGCGAAGCCTAATTGACTACTCCAACAAACACGGCCTCACCATAAATCCCCACAAAACAGAAGTAGTACTTTTTGGCCCAAAAAAACTAAAAGAAGAATTTATTGATAATTTCTATTCAATTATTATTGACTCCACACCTATACAACTCAGTAAATCAGTTAAAAACCTTGGGCTTGTAATAGATGAGGATTTAAAATTTAATCTCCATGTAAACAAATGTACACAAAGGGCTTACAATTCACTTAAAACAATTTATTCCAGCAGACAGGTTCTTAATGTAAACACAAAAAAGATTTTATGTAACTCCTTGGTGCTATCTCACTTTAATTACTGCGATACTATATATGGACCGTTTATTGACAAAGCCAATGCACAAAAAATTCAAAAAATGCAAAACTCCTGTATGAGACTTATTTTTGGAATTCGCAAGTACCAACATATTTCTTATAAACTTCAGGAATTAAAATGGTTAAATATGGATAACAGGAGATTGCTACATGCTGCTTGCCTTTATCACAAAATTCTCATCTTTCGATCACCACCTTACTTATATAATAAGATTACATTTCGCACGGATGTTCACAATCTAAATGTTAGATTCAAGGGTAAGCTAACTCCACCGTTACATAGAACGGAATTTTTTAAACAGTGTTTCTCTTACCAAATAACTAAAATTTACAACAGTATTAACAGCACATTCAAAAGCTTACCCTTGAATCAATTCAAATTCAAATTTTATACTTTTTTATTAAACAATGACTGAAATATTTCCAGACTGGTATTAGTAATGTAAGTTTATTTTATTTATTATAATTGGGCCCTGATATGGTTATATGTTTATATAGCTAAATAATATTAAATTTCATTTATTTATTGGCAAGGGTTGAGTGGTAGAACAGCTAACCGAAAGGTAAAATGCTGAACTCCGCCTTGGGATAGCTCCTTTATGCTATGTTTATTTTTTGTGTATCTTCACTAGGTTATACAATTTTTGTAATACAATGGAGCTAATAAAAGACGATTTATTATTATTATTATTATTATTATTATTATAATATGCATGCAAAATATAGTCTTCTTGCAGCAAATAGTTTTTGAGTTATACCACCAACAGACAGACAAACCTGTTTTTCGTCATCTAGGGACCCTGAAACATCAAGATCTAGAGCAATCTCGGAAGGTGATTTTTTCGTGATTACAATACTTCCTTGGTCTTTCTTCATCTTTCAGACCAGGGAAGTAAAAATAAATAAAATGTTCAAATGGTTGCCTAGTATGGTTTCCATTGAAAAATGCGAATTGCTGTAATATCTCAGTAAGTAAACACAAAAACAAAATGTAAATGCTAGGTTTACTTTATTCGCCGTTTAGAAGAGGGAAGTAAAAATGAAGTAGCCCAAATACAAACAATCCCAGAAAAACATTTTACTGTTGTAAACCTTTGTGCTTAATTTGCAGCCAGTTTTAGGAAGGCAATATGTTTCAATTGCCTTACGGTTTGGCGGAAAATTTAATTAACTTAAAATAGTCACACGAGTAAAAAACACTTGTTTCTAAAAATTTTAAATATTATTATATTGAAGATTCAGATGTAAAGTTTCAACAGGGAACATGAATTTTGATTTTTATTTATTTTTAATTAAAATTTTTGTTATGATAACGAAAGTGATTATTTTCTTCACTAAACTTGTGACCGTTGCACGGTGTAATAGGCGGAAGTAAAAAAACAAATTATTGTAATCTTGCAACAGTTCTATATCTGCCGGATAGCGAGCTCTGGATACCCAAAATAGTCAGTAACCAACAGCGTCAAACGGGCCAGCTAATTTACTCCGGAGGAGGGGTGGTTTAAACACTAAAATGATGAAATACCAATAAGGACACGGCCAAATTGATTGTTAAACAACTAACGAATCTACGTTGGAAGATTCCCTTACAGTAAAGGAAGGTATTTAAAAAATAAACAAATCATACGCACACTATTTGATAAGTTATAACTTGTTACAGAAAGAACGTGTAATTTATTTGTAATAAATGGAGACAGATAACATAAGAAGTTTGTCTTACCGCAATAAAGTATTGATTCTACGATATCTAAATGCTAGGTTGTATAATACGTAACTTCAAAGGATTCCATAATACCAAAATTAAACTCTTTAATTGCTGTGTTTATTCTATCATGGAATATGCATTTCTAGTGTACGCACCTTCATACTCTGCTACCATCTGATCGAATGCTGTTATCCTCTAGCGAGCTGTGGAATTCATATTAGTAATGTCATTGTAAAGGATAAAGTCCACGGCCCTCTAGAGGATACAAATATTCCATCATACTGTATATAGACGAAATCGAGAGTATTCAACCACAATATTGAATGTTTTAGATTAATTACATTTTATCATCTATTAACATCTTTCACAACACTGCTAAGTCAGTATAATCCCAATCGAGTAATATTTCAAGGTAACACGAGGATTATGAACACCTTGATTTATTTTCGTCAACATTAAAATATTATTATATAGCATGTTTACAATTAATCTATTTCTTGTTCTTTTTGTTTATACATTGGTTGTTACGGGTTTCTTTTTACAATATTATATTTTTTGCTTTAATTTCTTCGCTGTAATTGGTGTATACCTGTTGAGAGCAACTAACTAAATAATTAAATAAACACCTTACGATCCAGAAGCAACTTAGTGCAAAACCAGTTTTTTATATAACAAAGGATCAGATCACAAGGTTTGTTAACGAAATGTAGCCTGTGTATTAATTGTAAAGCTTGTTTCTTATTTGCAAACATTCAGGTGTGAATGATGCTCATTCTGTGTACTTTGTACACTTTAAAATTTAATTGAAATGGTTTGCTTGTTTGTTCGGTATTACAGAGCGTTAAACTATATTAATACAATTAAACATTCTATTGTATCAACAGTAATACTGCTTTACAGAAAAAGGGACATTAAATGCATAATCAATAGAAATAATCCATATTAAAGCCTGAGAAGCCCAACAGGCTGAATGAATATCGACAACAAACTGAGTTGTTAGTGTACTCTTCTTCGTCTTTAAATACCGTGGCCACTTAGCAATCATTGGCAATCAGTTAGCAAGCCATTTATCATACTTTTCTATAGTTTATTCAAATTCAAGATAGAGCAAAATCTGCAACCCAAGTGACAAATATAGATCATGGGATGTACGTAGTATAATATAGAGATTATAGTTTTTGTCAAATTTGTAAAGCTTGAAATTGGAAAATTGTGCGACGTCTACCTAAATGAAATTTGCTGAATGTGATCTGAGGATAAATTTACCCACTAAAAAAATTTGCAAATGGTTTCCTTAAGCAAAAATTCATATTAAAAACATGACACATTGATTTTGACACTCATAAAGACAGCAACAAAGCCATATCCCTCCGATCTAAATTTTAATAAAATCATATCAGTAATCAATAAGCTGATATTTGTAACATGGGATGCAGATTTTGCTCTATCTTGAATCTGAATGAAGTATAGATAATTAAATAATAGAGTGGTTTCCCATTGCCCTTCCCATAGTAGTATCACAGCCGATTAAATGAGAATGAGATTGTTGCTAATATTCAAAATCTACATATAACCGCGCAAGGACTTTTAAGAAATCCATATCCTAAAATATTAATTGCCGACTAATTGTTTATTTCGCCGGGCTCCATAGCTCAGTGGTTAAGTATTCTGCCAACGAATATAAGGGTCGAGAGTTCGATCCCCGATCCCGGTGAGGTTTTTAAAAATAAAAAACATGCGGAAGAAAACATCTACAGAATGCCATCATTCGAAAGTTATGTAAAGCCGTGGGTTCCATGCTACTACGATGTGTAGCATTTAAAAGATCCCTTGCTAGGGTTGGAACTACTTAGTCGTTGAAAAATTCTAAGTAGGACTAGGTAACTGGTACTTTGCATGTCTAGACCTTATCCATGCGGTTGTTAAAAAGGTCCTATGATGGCCTACTCGCCTAACATCAAGAATTACAAAAATTCACCCATCTCAAAATACTATAGCGTGCCAAAAAATCTGCCAACTAGAAATGACTACATGCCACCAGTAGCTTGCCCTTTCGTTCTGAAATTCTCTCCTTTTGCAGCTCCAACCTGCACCTCTGCTTCCACGAAGAATGATAAGACTCACAGCACATTTTTGTTTTACTTATATGACGTAGTTTGGCTTTACTTATTTCTTAGGTTGTCGCCACCGGGCTCCGTAGTGGTTACGCATTCTGCCTACTGATCTAAGGGTCAAGAGTTCGATCCCCGATCCCGGTAATTTTTTTAAAAATAGAAAAGATACGGATGAAAATCTCTACATTCGAAAGTGATGTAAAGTCGTGGGTCCCGTGTTACTACGATGTGTAGCATGTAAGAGATCCCTCGTTAGGGTTGGAACTCCTTAGTCTCGGCAAAATTCTAAGTAGGATTAAAGTACCTGGTACTCTGCATGCCTAGACCTTATCCATGGAGTTGGCGAAAACGGCCTATGAAGGCCTACTTGCCTGACATCAGTCTCCCCACAACTGATACTAACTACCTACTAACTAACTAGGTTGTCGTCGGTACATAACCCAAATTCCTCTAAATGAATCATTTCAAACCTGATTTATATCTATGGTGACCGCTAGCTCACTCCAGCAGAGATAAATAACTTTTACAGTCATAAGCTTTTATTGTAATTGCATCACATGGAAATATGCAATAGGTACCAACAAACAATTTGTGCAGCAATCATAGCGACTGCCAACATATTTAAGAATGTTATGGGTATCAATACCACCGCAGATTTTGTTTTGAATCTGAGGATTTTAAGACATCTAAGGTTGTTATGATTCATAACATCCGTGGTTTGTTCAATAGTTTATCGGGTTATTTTGATCCTCAACAAATCTTAAGAGTTTTGGTGATGTATAAAACCCATATAGACTGGTTGCTTAAAATGCACAATTTTATAGACAAACCCACTCAAATTGATTTGCAAGCAAGTGTTCCGAAAATCACCAAAATCCAAATGTGCTCCATTAGGCTTTTCGTGTGCCCTATATGCTATATAATTATTGATTTATAAGGGTTATTATAAATTATTACTTGTGGTAATTTAGCGGATACCTTGTAATTATTTTTAACTTTATAAATAAGTCTCATTTACATCCATTAAGATAGCTATCAGTGGGATATTCTCCACAGCAATATAGTAGATATATTGAAATGGTCTTTAGCCCGTTACACAACTCTGCTTGCAGAATCAATAATTTAAAGCAAGTCAAATAAAGCACAGAGCTAGGGTAAGCAGGCAACTGCAAGAAGTCATAGTAGAAATTTTAATTCATGATTGCATCGGTCAAGCATTGCCGATATTAATTGAGATTACTTTAGAATGTATGGCAATAAGGCAGAGCTCAAATTGTAAGTTAGATTCACAGTTTTATAAATTAACATAAATTAAGAGGTTAGTGCAAAGTAAAGCCAATAAATAATTCAAGAAATCTATCACCAAACGGATTTATTACATGCAGGTTAATTAAATTTACATGCCAGCATAATTAAATAAATACAGTTCTATAAACTTTTTAAATAAAGGTAAGACGGACAGAATGTTCAAATACAGTGCAAAAAGAGCACAATAATAGATCGAATAAGGCTATAAGAAAATGGAGCAGTAATATTCGAAGATTGGTGAAATTCAGACAGGTTTTATAAAATTCAAGAAATTGACACCACAGGAAATTGATAAGATTTGTGTTTATAAAAAATAAGTCAGTGTAATGACACAAGTGAACAGACAATTAAAATAAAACTTCGGGAGTGGCGCTAGAACTTAGATATATTACAAACATGAACAAACAATATTCTAGAAAACAAGAATATGTAGAGTTTTATAAATTAAGTTGTAAATTTAGATTATAAGTAATTGCATTGTATTCAGTTAACATCCGTTTTTTATGTAACCAGATAGGCAACTGTTGTTAACGAACGAGAGGACAAACAATTGAAATAAATTATTAGATACCAAGCTTAATTTGTGTCTCCAAATTATTTAATTTTTAACCTATTTACAATCAAAATAATAAAAAAATAATTACACCATCGTGTTAAGCAAAATTTGGAGTGTCAGTGAACGTGTGGGCAACGTTTTCCACGATAATAAAAACTTATTGCAATACCAGCCAGTTTCCGAAAGTGCGAACTGTGACCAGCTCCAATTTCCGAAAAGCGACTGCGAATAAACCAGGAGTCGAAATCCAGAGCTGACGACTGCGAGGCATCGTGGGGAGCTGCAGCTCCAAGGCCAGCATCATCTACATCGCAGGCAGAGACTTCCAGAGAAGATCCAGCTAGAACGTTCGACCACCTAAAAAGTTCAAGGTATTGTAAGAACTACATTGACAGCTTGAGGAGCCGGAAATTATTGTACCAGCGAGACGTTATCATTTCGAGTAAGCAGCAGGAATATCCAAGTGTCCAGATATATTATTTTCCCAATAAATAACCAAATTAGAATTGTGAGGTTAGTGGAGCGCACTGAAACAAAAGAGAGATTATCCCGCGAAAATACCATAAATTGAATAAATACCTGATAATTTGTTCATAGATTTGCGTTTGAATTTACTGTAATTACACAAAAACGAACCGCACATTAAATCTATTTGTTGATGGCTTCAATTTGACAGCGCAGTAAGAGTTTGCGCGTTGCTACTTCTAAATTTTACAGTCCAGTGGCGTAACACGGGGATTTTTAATTATTAACATATGGGGAACCTAACTTGTTGATTTTGAGTTTCATGCCTACCGAAAAAGAGATAGCCATAAATAAGTTAATTTGCAGATGCGCGATTTACTAATAAAGGGCAAAACACTATAATCTTGAGTAACAAACGACTTCCGGGATTGGACCGTGTCATGATTGAGATCGAAGAACTCAACGTTTCGCCCACTTTCGTAAGGGGCTTCATCAGGAGGAAAAAAGCAAAAGAGCACGGTAACTCAACGTGTTAACCACGCCAGAGGCGAAACTCTTTGCAAAGGGAAGGGACAGAAGAGCAATATGTTTCAATTGCCTTACGGTTTGGCGGAAAATTTAATTAACTTAAAATAGTCACACGAGTAAAAAACACTTGTTTCTAAAAATTTTAAATATTATTATATTGAAGATTCAGATGTAAAGTTTCAACAGGGAACATGAATTTTGATTTTTATTTATTTTTAATTAAAATTTTTGTTATGATAACGAAAGTGATTATTTTCTTCACTAAACTTGTGACCGTTGCACGGTGTAATAGGCGGAAGTAAAAAAACAAATTATTGTAATCTTGCAACAGTTCTATATCTGCCGGATAGCGAGCTCTGGATACCCAAAATAGTCAGTAACCAACAGCGTCAAACGGGCCAGCTAATTTACTCCGGAGGAGGGGTGGTTTAAACACTAAAATGATGAAATACCAATAAGGACACGGCCAAATTGATTGTTAAACAACTAACGAATCTACGTTGGAAGATTCCCTTACAGTAAAGGAAGGTATTTAAAAAATAAACAAATCATACGCACACTATTTGATAAGTTATAACTTGTTACAGAAAGAACGTGTAATTTATTTGTAATAAATGGAGACAGATAACATAAGAAGTTTGTCTTACCGCAATAAAGTATTGATTCTACGATATCTAAATGCTAGGTTGTATAATACGTAACTTCAAAGGATTCCATAATACCAAAATTAAACTCTTTAATTGCTGTGTTTATTCTATCATGGAATATGCATTTCTAGTGTACGCACCTTCATACTCTGCTACCATCTGATCGAATGCTGTTATCCTCTAGCGAGCTGTGGAATTCATATTAGTAATGTCATTGTAAAGGATAAAGTCCACGGCCCTCTAGAGGATACAAATATTCCATCATACTGTATATAGACGAAATCGAGAGTATTCAACCACAATATTGAATGTTTTAGATTAATTACATTTTATCATCTATTAACATCTTTCACAACACTGCTAAGTCAGTATAATCCCAATCGAGTAATATTTCAAGGTAACACGAGGATTATGAACACCTTGATTTATTTTCGTCAAGATTAAAATATTATTATATAGCATGTTTACAATTAATCTATTTCTTGTTCTTTTTGTTTATACATTGGTTGTTACGGGTTTCTTTTTACAATATTATATTTTTTGCTTTAATTTCTTCGCTGTAATTGGTGTATACCTGTTGAGAGCAACTAACTAAATAATTAAATAAACACCTTACGATCCAGAAGCAACTTAGTGCAAAACCAGTTTTTTATATAACAAAGGATCAGATCACAAGGTTTGTTAACGAAATGTAGCCTGTGTATTAATTGTAAAGCTTGTTTCTTATTTGCAAACATTCAGGTGTGAATGATGCTCATTCTGTGTACTTTGTACACTTTAAAATTTAATTGAAATGGTTTGCTTGTTTGTTCGGTATTACAGAGCGTTAAACTATATTAATACAATTAAACATTCTATTGTATCAACAGTAATACTGCTTTACAGAAAAAGGGACATTAAATGCATAATCAATAGAAATAATCCATATTAAAGCCTGAGAAGCCCAACAGGCTGAATGAATATCGACAACAAACTGAGTTGTTAGTGTACTCTTCTTCGTCTTTAAATACCGTGGCCACTTAGCAATCATTGGCAATCAGTTAGCAAGCCATTTATCATACTTTTCTATAGTTTATTCAAATTCAAGATAGAGCAAAATCTTAGTCTTAGAACCACTTTGATCTGTAGAGACCTTAACCGATGACATCAAGGAATGATACTTACGAAGATGAGTCGCAGTTGTCATTTCTAATGTTTTTTGGGCCTGTGTGTAGGTGATTGAATCGAAGAGAGACCAGTCAAGAAAGCTAAGAGTATTGGATAATTCTAAATGAAGATCTAACAATTGCCTTGAAATGGTATTGAGATCGTACCTCGTTTGATGAATGCGTTTCATCATCGGCCATCGCCGAACACCAACGCGATACTGGTCATAAGATCCTTTTTGATGAAACTTCCATCATCTGCAAATCCCCATTCTTCTTTAGCAGAAAGATTCGCGAAGCCATTGAAATTTGCAAACACCCTAATAATTTCAATCGGGACGAAGGCTTTCCCCTTCCTTCTATGTGGAAAGTGCTAATTCCTAAGCCCCGCCCTCCGTCACTGAACCGCGACGGCATTTGCTGAATCGCTACGGCGCTTGCCTATAAATTCTCGCTTTTCTTCTTCCGATAGTCAGTCGAGTTTCGCCTCTGACGTGGTTAACACGTTGAGTTACCGTGCTCTTCTGTCCCTTCCCTTTGCAAAGAGTTTCGCCTCTGGCGTGGTTAACACGTTGAGTTACCGTGCTCTTTTGCCTTTTTTTTTTTCCTCCTGATGAAGCCCCTTACGAAAGTGTGCGAAACGTTGAGTTCTTCGATCTCAATCATGACACGGTCCAATCCCGGAAGTCGTTTGTCACTTAAAGCTAAGACAATACTTTTATAGTGAATCACCTTCAATAATATTTAAAAATGTAAGTGCTCTTAATTATTGTTGTTCATTTGCTCACTTATTAACTTTATTATGTATTATTAACATGTACCTGTATTTTTCCACTTATTCACTTTGCACTAATGCTCGGAAACTCTGCACAAATACATGACCGTAGTACAATCCTCCATCTACCTTGGGTGATCACCTACGCCAGACAATTATCTTTTACAGCTTGCAACTGCATACCAACCCCAAACAACTATGGCCTACTCAACTGCATATTTCTGCCAACTTTCTGATGCCACAACCTACCGTGAACGCTGAAGATTGACACTAAAGTGTTACGACAGGCACGTACACTGCTACCTCCAATTGTATCCACTTGTAGATGCTCCAAACGTGTTCAGCTGTAGATGCCGTTGATGGCAGCTATTTGGCAACGATCTGCACCAATCCTCTACCAATACCGTTTGCTTTACAGCACCAGAAGGGCATAGCTTGCATTTGGATCATCATTCACCGAGCTCTTCGTGATGATGTTGGCTGGCGTTGACTGTTTACAGCTGCTGTTGTAAGCTGGTTAGAGCCATTTGGTTTACATCTTAAAACCGCTTCTTGAAGCCCGTTTGAGGCCATGAATCATCACCTAACGCGCAAGCGTAAACACTTTCAGATAAGTAATGCAAGCGCACGCCGTCTCCTCTGCAGCTAGTTGGCGAGTCGTTAAATACGCTCTCGTAGCGTTACAATATTAGAATATAGTTAGGAAAACTAAAGCGAATAACTATTAATGCCATGAATCATGTATTAATGCTAGCAAACCTTATCACGATTCAAATGTAAACGCCGAAGAAGACGTCAGCTGCAGCAACCATTGCCTTGTCAACTGCACAAGAACTAATATGCAACAATTGACCCACTGCAAGGCTATTGAAGCAGCTTGTATTTACTTTGCTTTCGAAAGCCCGCATCTTCTGTCTGCTTGTTCTTGAAATTTTTCCTGTTAAAACACCCTTCATCCCGCTGCATGCTAAAACGTCGCATTTATCGCTGCACAGACACAAATTGAATTTGAATTTACAATGCTTTTATTGTCCAAAACCGTCTTTTAGAACATTTGTAATTCTAAACCACGATATAAAATCTAAGAATAGTACAAAACCTGTAGAGATACAAGTTGGCTATAAACTTTGATTATAAAATAGACATTACTAGCGAAAGATCAAATGCCTCAAAGCGCCAAACAAGCACATCTGGACCACTTACGTTACCATAACACTAAAATACAAAAAGTGGAGTAGATAGTGTGATACACTGACGAATAGAGTATATTTCAATTGCATATAAAATATAAATTCATAAAATGGACGCTTTTGGAAACTTAAATAAAGAAAGATGACTAAATGTATAGGTACTAACCAAATTATTATAAAAATTGCAACTTCAATGATATTTTGATATTGTCGTATATGTTTCAATAAACATAGGCATTGCTATATAACTTTACTTTAAAAAAATGGAGAAAAACTTTACATAAATAAATACACAATACCTTAAAGCTACAGGCTTGACACTTGACCATTTAAATCTATATATTTGCACTAAAAATATTTTTTTATATTAATTTCCATTCACTTTCTCGTCACTTACATCTTCTTCATCATCAGATTCTGTTCTATCATCTAAAAAATTATTTCGGTGGCAGTAGGCTACCTTATGATAGGAAACAATTCCTGAAAATGTTTTTACCTTCTTCAGTAGGTATGTGTATAATGGTCACCCAGTATCACAAAATGTTCATCAGTATCATCTTCTATGTATAATTTATAACGAATATATAATTCGCGTGGTATTAGGTGAAGTCATTGTTAAAACGCTACTTCCCCGGTTTTACCATAATCAGACTGTTTTTGACGTTTCCACCTCAGCAGCCTAACCGCTGCTATCGGTACACAAGAGTGAACCGTTCTTTCAGATTTTATAAGAGCTTGTTACTAGACCCCGTGTGCTAAATCATGATATTTTGCCAACTTGGAATTTCGACATTTGGTAATGACGAAACAGGACTACTGGTCATTTTCGAGCTATTTTTGACGTACCGCAGCTCTTCAGATTTTGGGTGAGGCAGTTCTCCTTCTAATCACTTCGCTTCAGCCCATCATAGCATAATTTTCTATGTTTATGGTACAGCTATTAAACACAGCGGCCCCATTTTATTTCCCTCCGCCATTGGTGTTGAACCAAACCACCATTAGCAAATAATTTAGCAGACAATGATTTTTCAATGTTTTCAGTTAAGTTTCATGATCTGTGTAATTTGTGCGTAAATACTTATCACCAAACTACGACGTAGTTAAGGTATTATTATCACCTTCAGCGAATAGTTTAAGCTTTTTTTATGTTTTATTGGATGCGCAATCCGCTCACCTGTAAGGCTCTTACAGCCGATTAAAATTTTTAAGTTATAGATTACTCCATTGCATGCAAGTAATATTGCTTTGGCTTGTACGCCAGCGTGACGTCACCAGGTTAAATGGTAACGCCCATAACTGCATCTACAATGCCCTTACTCCAGATTATTTGTGTCACTTATCCCCGTCTAACGCCGCGCTGTTGTAATTAATAAATGTTCTGATATTTTAACTGATTTTTATTTGACGTGGTAATTACTAGTATATGTAAAGCTGGAAACAGAAAAAAACACTCAATATTTAGAAATTAAAGTAAGTTCAGACTCATCTAGGTCAGTTCTTATAATGTTGAAAGGCTATCCACACCGCTTCTAGGTTTTATATAAGCAGGTGGCGGTCAGCAATTTGCCGGATTGTTTTGTATTTCTCTTCTCCCACTGAGCTATAGGACCCCGTTCTAGCTGCGGTGTTATTTATACCGTAACAACAGTTGTCTGCTAAATCTTTCCTAGTGTTAAAATGTTAACAATTATTAAAAGTTACTGTAACACGCATAGCTTACATTTGTTCAGAGCGCCATTCTATGAGTGACAATAGAAATGTTCGCCTAAGACATTTTTGCCAATATCCAAGAAAGAAAAAACGTGCGCGACATTTAAAGTCGTTGTTATAAAAAATAAAATGGAAAAAGCACCCTTGTTGGTTGTCAGGTTAACCGTTGCTTGAACGATTTTAAACGGAACAATGTATTCTTAAATTGATTTCTTAGGAATAAAATATTGTTATGTGGTGCCGAGTCAGGAGATCTAGTATGCTCCCAAAGAATTGATTTAAATTTTTAAAATTAATGTTCTATCACCCAATTGTAAATGCAGGCAACAAAACAATTTGTTTTGCAAGTTTAACAATGTTATTTCAAATTCATCCAGCAAGTTTAACATGACCTGCCAGTTTAACAAGAATTTCTGTGTACACATTATTGAAATAGATTTGCAGAGCTAACCTGGTCTAGACAGGACAATTTCAAACAAAACGCATGAAGTTTTTTGGTATACTCTCACAGCTTTTCTTTTATTATAATAGCTACATTTTCACTAAAGTTAAGTGAACTCTGACTCGCTATGTTTTTGTGTGTATTTCTCTCTAGGGATGTCTCCCAGTGCAGTTGTTACTAAGACTAACAACCACTGTGGAGCACAAGTCTCTATCGGATAATGTAGAAAAATCATTCTCTGAAATTGAATTTTTTCATCCTCATCAACTATTCGCGGTGTCTACAAATTTGCACTATTATTTAGACATAGAGAAAGTATGCCATTGGGTGCAGAGATGTTACGTTAAGAAAATAACTAAATTCCTACTGTTGGAAGATTTGTGTAATTTCATTGTGCAGCAGATTTGCGTCTATCGTCCAGATACTCGTCTAAATGTACATTTATAGCCGTGTATTTTTCGGTACCATTACTGCTGAAGCAATCAATAATTTTACAATCACAAACTGTATGGCATCAGCTATGTCATTTCGAAATCTTGCATATGCAGGATAGGCGACAGACATGGCTGAACAGAATGCACACCTACATTCAAAAGAGATGTGGAACTACCTAGAAAAATATATTATTGAACTAGAATATGCATTGATAAGAAGTTTAGTTATTCCCAAAAATATAGTAGGCTATAGTTGAGATCATCACACTGCACTTCCATTTAATAGTCTATACCTATATCATTATGCTTCTAAGATCTTTATAAACACAATGAAATCGTTTTGTATATGAAATTCGACGTTTTTCTCTCATTTACGTTAGCGATTATATATGTAATGTTACCCTAGATTATTGCAATAAATTGGACTAGTTCCATGATTTACAACGAGGGAGGCATCATATTATGATGAATTGGCAAGTTTAATCTTCTCGCAGTCTAGTTAGACAGGACAAATTCGTCAGCGAATGTTAAACAGCGTTTAGTGTATCAATCAAACATTTAACGACGGATTACTGGTAACAGTGATTGGATTATAAAATTTGATACTAGATTTATAAGCATTTAGAAGGTACAGGTGCAGATATTTAGCGAATTTTGAAATTCCTCTAAGGCCCAAGTCGCATTTAGTGAGTCTATTAGGAGATTTTCGTTTGAGGCGAAGTTATAATGCTACTGCCCACCGCTTGGGCATCAAATTTTAATGAGGTAGTTCTGGGCTCTAGACTTTTATATATTTTTCCTTTTCTTAGTGCCAACTACCTCTATAACAATAAGGTCTCTTTTACTATGCTTAACCCAGTTTGTGATTAGAAAACTCCTGTTGAAATGAACTAGAACTTGATATGTACTTGTACTAAGCTAGAAATATTAGCTTCAAGATTTTGCCAAGAAGAACCAACATGTTTCCTGTTGAAGAAACAACGGTAAATAATAGTATCGTTAAATAATAGGCCATGAAGCGGGTCGCTATTTTTACCGCGCATTGATATACACAATATTATTAAATTATACACCAAAGATACTTTTTACTGCGCATTTCTATATCAAACAGCAATGTCCATCTACGAACAAAAAGCCCTTTCCACAATTCATTCATGTGAACAATGATTAAAACATTAACCATATGTACTATATCTTTCGTATGAGTACATCGGGATTACACAGAAATGAATTATTATTCATAAAAATCTATAAGTATAAATATACACAAAAAGTATATACATAAAATAATACATGTAAGTATAAATAAAACAAGATCTAACTATTAAAGTTAATAAGGGCAGACAATTCAAGTGACAAGCACAAACCATAATATTAAATTATTCTGACAGTTGTTTCAACGATGCCTTTGTGTTTATAGCCTACTCCAGGTATGAGTAAACGCAGTGAGCATCGAACACGAGAAAGCTTGCGTGTATACACTTTAGAGCGTAAAGACGGACTCAGCCTTTGCTCCTCCTGCTCTGATGCACCCTTCTTGAGTAATGCTTTCCGAATGACAGTTGCGTAATACTAGAACTTGCATTTCCGCATTTTGTCACTCATTGACGGGACCAGTTGGAAGGCCACCCAAGAGATGGAAGGAATGCTGGACTTCAGCATCCCAGGAAGGCTAAATGCAACTGTCGATATTAACAGGACCAATGTCCTACAATACGAAGACGAAGAAGAATATTGACGGGACCAGTTACTTTGGTAGCTTCCTGGCAATCACCTATCCAAACTGCAAGGGCGCACTTTTATACGGCTAACCAATTGTTATTACAATGCTTTCCTTCGTTCATAACTCTGGACTCGTATAAACTTTACTTTTGGCTGGCGGCGCGTACAAAAGTTAGGTCCTCCGCCTTTTACTTATCCGCGCGGACGAAATACCTTTACTAGACGAGAACACGTCGTGGTTTTCTGCAAGCTTCAAGCTGAGACTGATCTCTGTCCGCAAAAATAAACTGCTTCCGGCATGCGCCCCTGCATTAGCGCGGTTGTCGACGCAGTACGCATAAACACATTGGTGCGATTTAAAATCTACGAACAAACGGTAAATGCATATGTATAAAAGTAGGCTGTATATTGAAATGTTATTCTAAACTCACTCAGACGAGCCAAGTCAACTTCCGGTTCCAGCTTAAACAGTGCTTTTTTAATCAGTTTCTTTATAGTTAATATGTCCTCTTTGTATTGTTTATTTATAATATTTTATCTATTTTGGCGTTGCTTACAATTGCTCCTGACATTGACATCGTTTCGTCAGTTATACGTATACTTCCATTATTTTTAAATTCTTCGTTCTCCCCGGAAGTCATGTTTCTAACGGTATTGGGTTAGTCAATCGACTAATCATATGCCCTTAATCTGCTCTCACACCCAAACTAGCTGTTATGCTTCCACTTATCTTTTCATGGTTTACCTATTATTTACATCTACCATAATGAATCTTTTACAGTTCTAATGTCGATCTTATAGTCCAATGTAGCAATCGTATGTTGAGTAATCCGAACCATTGAATAGGACGGGGTTGCTTGATTAAGTTTCTCAAGAGGCCCAGTAGATGCCCCTAGAGGATATTCTGAGTATATATAGGTGATGGTCTGTTCTGGGTACCCAGTCACACGAAGGGGAGTCTACCAAGCCCCATTTATTTATTAACTACTTTGTTCGGCCGTGGTTAGCTAGAAGACAATTCAGCGTTAAGCATGATTTTTGTGAGAAATTACACCTTGGTAGTTTGTAAATCGCAGTTACAATTAAGTTACTAACATCTAGATTTGATGTTACTCTCTATTCCACGTCTTGGTAATATTGTAGTAATCCAGGTCCTTTTTCAGTCTCCGTGGAGGTTTTCGAGATTTCAACCTTTGCTGAGTTGTATGATTGAAATTTCTGGTAATTTATTCTGTAATCTAGTATTTTTTCACGTGGAAGCTATTTGTTTATATTGGGTCACAGTATACAGTAAGCTTGAGTAGGATATTGTTCCTAGTATTTACTTCAGTAGCGATGTTTTTTAACTGTCCAAGCGTAATTATGTAGTGGGTGAACCATTTCTCAGCGTCAGCAGCTTAAATTTAATATACCTTTGTCCTGTAGTATGGTATCTCGCTAGTATACAGGGTGTTTAAAAAATACGTTCGGATATTCTACCCACTTATAGATATCATCACTCCAAACAAAAAAGTCCTAATAAACATGGGTCCGGAAACGCTTCATTTCCAAGATATAAAGTGTTAAAGTTTTAAAAATACCGTCTAAAAAACGCTTTAGGCGATTTTAATGAATGTTTTATAGTTTGTTTATAATTTTATGAGGTATCTTTTGGACATATTACAGTTGATCCAGTACTTCCAGAGGCATGTCGATTAGGTTTTTTTACAAAAAAATAACTCCCAACAGATTTTTTGCAATTTTCATATATTTTTTTAATAAAGCAACTAAAAAGCAATTTTTTTGACTCTTGAATTGTTTGCTTCGTTTTCAAGAAAAAAATAAAGCCCATATTTTTGCAAGCCTCGAAACTTGTTAAGACAAAAACTAAAATATATCTCAAAAACCCATCACCCGATTTTAGTGAAACTTTTAAGGTTTATTGATGCTATTAAGGAACATGTTTTGGGGTACCTAGATTTAAATTATTTATTCCAGGAGCGGCCGGGATTTTTTGTTTGAAAACTTTAACACCCTGTATCTCGGAAAGCAAAGGTTTCCAGACCCATGTTTATTAAGACTCTTATTATTCTATTTTATCTTCAAAATTTGATACACTACGTTTAGTGACTTGGTGAGACTCTGGTTACTTAGTTTTTATATTAAATTAAGAAAAAACTTGTATGTTTATAGATAAAAATGCGACTAATAATAATATTCAAAATCTTGACAAAGAAATTTTAAACTTCTTAAAATGTTTATACTATTGTAAACTATTAGTAGGAAGTTTCAGTGCTTATTTAATTCTGATATTCTGACTTTTCTTATATTCCAGATGTTTTTATGTTTAATGCAAATAAGTAACATGATATTACTCTATAGAAATTAATGAGTTAATTGCATGTAGTTTTTATTCACTATTCCAAGAATCTCTGATAAAGATTAGGTCTGTGGGTACCCGTCTTTTCAGTCTTTATGTGGGTGGAGGAGTATCGAGATTACGGACGATTGCACTTGGACATGTCTGTACGTTGCTGAAGAAGCTGGTAGCATTAGAGGTAATCAGGTCCTTAATACTTGGCATATGTAGTTCTTTGTGGAGTTCATTGTTGTGTCTAAACCATTCTGCGTTACAGATAATGCAGAGTATCTTATTTTGCATTACTTGGACTTTATTTACATTTGTTTAGCTTTTCTTCTCAAAAATACGAAGAAGTATATGATTATGGGGGGTATTAGGGATCTGTATAATCAAGAAGATAATTTAATTTTTAATTTTGATTTTCGTTTTTTTAGTGGGTAAAGAAGGTTCAGTCTCATATAGTATTCACTTAGACTTTTATTTACATATATGAACGCCCCATGTTAACATTCTATCTAGGTATAGTCCTAAGTACTTCACGGCGTCATGCTTTGCATTCCAAAGTATTCCGATTCCGTTAACTCGCAATTCAGTTGGGTTGGAAGGGCCTCTTAATATAAAGGTTTTAGCCTCACAATTTCTTGAGTCTCCACTTGTCACACCACTGGCAGTATACATTAGTTGCTATTTGAAAATCACTGATGGCATAATGGATGTCGAAGTTCTGAGATATGGGTGCTGTGTCATCCGTTCTGCGTTATCAAAATATGGAATGTAATAGGTAAAAATGTTGTATAACGTTGGTCCAGGAATCGAGCCTTGCGGAACTCCAGCTGATATGTTCTTTAGACCTGAACCTTAAATGTTCTGGCTATCAGAAATGAAGAAATTACTTGGCTAAAGCAATCCGGTAGATTGAGTTGTAATATGGTATAGACCAGGCCGTCTTGCCAGACTTTGTGAAGAAGCTGGGCGCTACCGAAGAGGGCAATTACTACGATGTCGATATTGCGTTGCTGGAATGGTATTATTCTTATTTAAGTAGTCATTTAGACATCGATAAGTGATGTTTTTGAAATAGCTATTTTTGTAGGTTTTGAAACAAGATGACTTTAATGTCCTTCCACTTAGTTGGAAAGTTAAATTCTTCAGTACAACATTTTCCGGAGATTTTCTAAGAGATAGTTTACTGATGAATTCTTGAATTTCTCGGGGGGACGTTGGTTTTATAGCTGTGTAAGTTGTTGGTAGATTACTCTGAACTTCGGATTCTACGTCCTTGTGCAGTTGCTTATACTAAGGTTGTGAAGGGTTAGATTTAAATATTTCCTCTGAGTATGTTACAAATAGCTTACATTTGTCTTTTTCATAAGTTTCTGCGTGGTGTTTTAATGTGGGGTTTCTTTGTGTTTCCATAAGATTCTTTTAGTGGGACTCCATAGTGAATTACCATTTAGGTTTATTTCAGATATTATTTGAATGAACACTTTTAAATCCTCTAAAATTGTAATAGCAATTAATAACATTTCAAGCATTTCAAATATTATTTTACAAAATATTCTATAAACCTGCTAGTTTAGTTTTTGCAAAATGTATGAGTAGCATTGACTGAGGTAATAATTTGCATAAACCGTTTTAAAAATAGTATTAGCTTTGATGAAAACATAAAAGGTAATCAGTGCAGGCTTAGAAATAGTGAACAATAATGTAAGATAGATGAAAAAAAAGAGGAAGCAAAGCCAAGTTGTGTGGTGTGTTATTTGGCTTTCCCACAAATAATCCATTTAAAAGCGAATAAATACCAATTTTTCTTAATTGAGTGTTTTATAACTAGTGCAGTGTCTTTTGGGTAGGCTTTGATTCATAGCACCCCTAGAGGAGTTAAAAAGTATTGAATAGTACGTCAAGTGGCAGTTGGTGATCCTGTGGCAATGTTTGGAGCTGTTTCGAGGTTAGCATAGCGCTGGAAGCGGGAAGGAGGCAGCGACATTCGTGCTGAGCAGTGCGGAGCCCTAGCACTAGAGCAAAGACGTTGTAAGCAGTTTTAGAGTGGTCTAATTGGATAAACAAGCAGTGGCTAAAGCGATTACTTTCAAAAACAATAAAAATCACAATAATTTTCTTAATAGCAAATAAATTGTCTATAATTATACATTCAATCATATTTGCAAGGATCTAAAAACCCAACCCTTTGAGATGATAGAGTGATTTATTTAAATAAAAATTTAATAATAATAATAATATCAAATAAGATGCTATTCGGAAGTTAGCGAGTTTGTTTTTAACTTAATGAGAAAATCGATTCAGTAATTGTTTGTGTTGTCGCTCTTTTGTTCTGTTCCAAAGTCTTCTTGTTTTGTTTTCCCTTTGATTAGACTTAGTATATGCTTATGCGGATCGAAAGGTGGTTTACGTGATCTGTAGGTCTTGAAAATATACCCAATTGACTCTGCCAGTAATTAGTCTTGGAACAGGTTTATTAAGAGCCTGCATAGTGTTGGTAGAAATGTCGAAATGATAACTGGGAGATGATCAGATTCGAGTTCACTTACAACGTTTTGTTCTAAAGGCATAGTTACGTTTTTATGCAGGGAAATATCAAGAATATCAGGATGTTGGTTGACTGTGTAGGGGATATGTGTAGGTTCTGCAGGTGCCATAACATAGATAACTAAGTTTGGGATTGTTTGATTGACAGCCCCAGTAATTACTTTTGCTGTTAAGGTCCCTTAGGAGCATAGTAGGAGTATGATTTGCGAATAGAGAAGCAATTTCGTTATTGTTCAGCGGTTGCTGTGTAGGTTTGTACCCAGGGATGATTATCATATTGCTTCCGTTTTCCAGTTGGATATTTATTGCTACTGCTTCTATTGATATTAGATTAGGAAGAGTAATTAGATTGTGCTTGATATTTCCTTTGATTATAGCAACATCGTCAGATGTATGCTGGGCTTCTCTATCACTTCTATAAATCTGAAATCCACTGAGTCGAAATGGTTCGCTGCTAGTCAAGTGCGTTTCTTTAAAACAGGCTATGTCGATACCATGTGCTGAAAGAAATAAGGTAATTAGGTTTTGTTGTCACTCGATTCCATTAGCATTGAAGTTTAAAAGAGTTAGCTTGTGAATTAGCTTTTCATCGTTATTTGCCATTGAAATATTTGGCAATGGAGTTGAGATCAGTTCCGCAATGAGAGGTTTTATAGATTCTAAAATTTGAGTATTAAGTATGGTATTGATAAAAAATAGTAATTTACGATACAAGTGCGTAAAGCTACTCTTTAGGCACGTGCGGGGTAGAGTTAAAATGCGAGTGAGCGAGCGTTTTAAGTCCCACGAGTGACTAAACATGCTTTACGCATTTGTATCGGACAATATTTTATCTACGATATATAAAAAACATTTTACATGTAAATTAGAATTATTAGCAACCGGTCCTAATTTTGAGTGTTTTAAAAATTTTAAAACACGTTGCTACTAACTACGTGCCTAATGAAATGTTTTAAGCACGTTGCTATTAACGACGTAAACTAATGAAAACATGTTATTAAACAGTCGTTTTACAAACTTAAAACTGCCAACTAAAAGGCAATTTTACACACTGTCGTAGATAAAATTTTTTGCGTTATGAGTTATGTGTGAGCTGGGAAAATTGAATTGTGGGTTGTTTAAATACTGGTGGTGCGTGAGCGTAAGAATTGTATTCTGGGTGTGGTGTAGATAAATTGTGAGGTACTCTGACTAAAACAAAACTACTGAAATTTAAATTCCGTTTTTCCACAACTGATAACCTGTTTGGCATCCTGCTGATGTAAGCAGTTGTTTGTTTTTAAAGACGCTGTGCCTTTCGGAATATCAATAAACACAACATTAAATGGTAATCATTTAATAGTGACGTACATATATCACATAGATGAATTTTAGCTCTCAAAAATGTAACAGCGAATATTGATGCTTATATCGAACCATTTCAATTAATGTTATTCATAAATAATTCATTATAATTTATAGTAACGATTATGCAAATAGACTGCTCTGTTTGACAAAAAAACAGAGTATCGTTCACTATACAGGGTGAACGGTTTCGAAACTGAACATAGCAAGTTTAAAATGTTTAGTAAACAATAGTTTCAACTTCCACCCCCCCCCCCCTCCCTCAATAATGGTCGGATCTCGGTAATCGTTTTCTTTAATTAAATTAAATGTTTCTAGTAGCCTTGTGATATACCATGCAGTTGCTATGTTCGGTTTAGATATTGATACAAACTACAAAATAAACTGCTGTTTTGAGGTAGCCTACCATTAGAACCCGATCTTGTGTAATGGTAGGACATGTCAAGGCTTTATTTTTGTTAAATTAGAAGCTGTTATCGGCTCCAATACACAACAGACATATTTACTAATTCATATCTTAGTAAATATTTAATGTTGGCATTGTGCTTCATGCGCCCCATGCAAATACCTGTAACGTCTTCAGATGTAGCTATAATGCTTCAAATATTGTATCATTTGGTCTATTGAAACACAAAGAAGGATAGCTGAAATTCCAGCATTCGGTACATGGAAATTTGTTAACAGTGTTTGCTTTACAAATACCTCTGATGTCAAGCTTTGTGTAAGTGTTGCGTAATGTCTGAAAAGGCGGCCGAATATCTTAAACCATAATATGTTCCACAACAATGTTACCTGTAACAAATCTGAAAAGTGCAAATGATTAGCTTGAGTGGGACGTAAGAAAGGTTTTACTTTGAAAGCGTAAGGTGTTTAGGTGTACAAACCATTTTTTCCAAACACGTAGAAGGTGATCATTATCATCTGTTAGGCGCCACTAAGTAATTTACTCTCGCATGAATATATTTACGACCCTCTCGACTCAGAAGTAGTAGAGTATGAACTTACTTTACCTTCATCTGATGGGTGCACTGTTGCTTCGCAATAAAAGATAAACTGATTAATAATTGATACGTCATGTTGAATGCACAGAACTATAAGTAAAATAATCAGCGATCAGTCGAAGCTGGTCCGCTGGAAGGTAACCTGAGGACTAACGAAGATCTGCCAGCGTTGAGAAGAAACTAAACCAACTAGTACGGCGATACTACGCAGTTCTGAGACGATAAAAATCGATTCCTGGAGTTCCACAATCAATCAATTAACGGTAATGAAAAACAGAACGGCGAGGGCTTAAACACTACTGAATTAAATTATTCCGAAGCGTTTTCACGGCCGTAAAATAGTTTCTCAAGGCTATATTTTTACAAAAATAAAAATAAAAAGACTCACCGGCCACGCACACTTGCAGTTCTTTTTTATTTCTGTCAAAATTCTTGCCTTAGCTGGAATTAACTAACCCGAGGGTATACTAACAGGGCGTAAAATTGCTTGCTCTAAAAGCAGCCTTCCCTCTTGATGACGAGTACTGGATTGAAGAGTGAAGAGCTGCAGATACTTGTCATTTGATTCGCGTTCCCCACAAAAGCATCCCTTTCTTCGGTTTAAGAACAGCTGCATACTTGAAATTGTACACACGAGAATATATTTTTTAATGTCATTATGAATATTGTTTCTACAGTACTTAATCATATTCACTGTATTTTACGAAGTGTGGCTATTAAATAATTAGGCTGATGGCAAAAGTATAGTTTTATTAAATCTCACATTTTGTTATCCCCTTTCAAAATACTCCACTTTCTGTATATACAGTGTTGCATAAGACTTTTCCATTGTTGGAATCAGTTGTGCACGTCAGCATGTGTTAATCCTTTTAGCGGCACTACTGAAAATTGTTCCCTCCAATCTAGATGCCACATTAGGAAACAGGTAAAAATCGTATGAAGCTAAATCCGACGAGTATCGGGGGTGGCTTAGTACTAGGATCTTCTTATCGGTTAGAAACTGCTTCACGTTTTCGAGGCGAGATCGGAGTTTCCCATTGATAATCTGCACTTCGGAAAGCTGGATGTATCCGACCAAGGCCGTAATTTGCCAAATTGGCGGTTAGGCTTTCCCAAACAGCTACATTTACGAAACTATAACCTATAACAATTCCTTTGCTTGACTGTTCCTGGCTAACTGAACATCTGCTCCTCGCGCAATCTTCACGTGATAAATTTTGCGGTTCCCTCTGCTGCATGCGTTAAAGGCGAGTGGCGGTATGATATATCAACATGATCTTACAGATTACTATGTAGTCAGGATTTCCATGAGTTTGTGTACCCTGGCTTTTATCAATCTATAAAGCAGGCTTATATACTTTTTCAATTGTAACAGCTCTATTTCAAATATTGCTTCCCTTGTACACAAACCTTGTCTAAATCCAAATGGCGAGTCGCTGATAATAATTTCGTACTTTCTGAATAATCTTCGAGGTATGGTTTCGTGGAATTTTAGGGTGTCGCACATGAGACTGATGAGTCTGTTATCCTCCAGTTCCGATTTCTTTTTTTACCCAAAGACCAAAAGTTGAAGAAAGGCAGTGCGGAGGAAAATAACCATATTGTTGCAATGTTTGTGGGGACTGCAGTACCTTGATGAGCTCTGATGCATGCTGCATTATTTTCTATTGAAGTAGGTTTGTATAGTTCCTGCAGATTCTTATTTTATAATTTCTAATCGATTTCTAAATTATTTCTCATCTTTGAGCCTTAGGAGCACCATTGTCTTCCCTGGCTACCATTTAGAGAGAAGAAGGTTTTTCTTCGATATATTGCAGATGTTTATTTTAGTTTCTTATGTAGATTGAAGTAATCATACGAAGCGTATTCCTTAACATTGGCATTTCAGCCACTCTTCATTATTACCAGTTTCTAAATATTTTTATATTTAGTTGCTTCAAACTGCTTGATTATTATGTTTTGATGTCGGTATGTTAATATAGGATTTGAACATTATTTATCATTAGTAGTTTCAAAAGCGAAAATAAATTAGTCCAACCGGAAGCTCGTAAATCGTCCAACGGTTCAGAACATTCTGGCGTGATTGCACCTGCAGGCAGACAAATTAAAAACAAACCAATTAATTCCGACATACTACGACTTTTGATACTTCGCTAAGTAACAGTATATTTAAATGCTAATACAGCTCACTATTATCTAGTAATGATGACTATTGGCTATAAATTAAGCATATGCCACTAATCACCATAACTTGTTTGCTGATTCCACTAGATCACATTCGAGCCGAGTGGCATGGAATTTGGCCTTTATCAAGTTATGGAATTTTCACAGCGCCTGTCGACAATTTTTGCGACTGATGGGTTATTTACGTTGAGGAAAAATTCGGGATTTGTTTGCCGCACGAGTTTCCATTGAAGTGCTAGTTCCAAATTGCCCATTAAGCGCTGAATAACAAGTTTAATTGCGCAGCTACATATGAATGCCTTGATTTGTTTTTAATCTTTCCAATAATTATTTGTAATCACTGGAAGCTTCTATGTAGCACGATTATCCTAAATACGAATAATCGCAGTTGTCCTTTAGGAGATCACCTAAAATTGTATCCCAATTTTTGGTCTAACAGGAAGTGAAGCCAAGGCCAACTTGTTAATACCGTATGGAATATTTATAACCATAATTGAATTTTGCAGATTATTCGTCCTGATATCAATAGGAATATTTAAAATCAAATTACCTCACGTTATATCCAAAGTATTTGCATAAATGATCATAACCGTTTGTTGCACATATGAATTTACTAATTACAGCCTCCTACCAAACAATTTTCCAGCTAATGTACCATATTCTAACATTGAAATGCAGCCACCCTACTTTAACAAGAAACTTGAAGTAAGTTAGAATTACGACCAAGTTACCGTTGCAACGGTGGCCTCATAAAATCCGGTTTAATGTATTTGCAAGACTAATTGCGTGGAGCTTATACGAAAGAGAATCGGTTAAATACTCCCAGAAACAACCAACACAATAATTTGCATTTTGCATTATTAAAACGTTTGTGCAAGATCGCTGGATGCTTATAAGCTTTATTAAAAACAGCTTAAAAATTATTGAGGCCATAGATAAATTTTCCTGATTAAACAACAGCAACACTGGTTTTAAAGTTACTAAGTCACACACTTGCATGATTGAATTTATCTATCACCCATACTTAGTCCCTTAGCAGAATAAACATTCCACTATTTTTCTATAAGTCCCTTTGACTAATAGCAATTTTAAGACGTTTTAAAGTTCGTAGATTTAATGTACACTGCCAAAAAAACTTCTCAAGAGTATACTCTGCTCTTGACGTTTACTGGGTTACAATTTTTATTATACTGAAAACGCTTTAGGTACTGTCCAAAAGCTGTGTTAAATCTTCCAAGAAACTCTGCAAATTGACTGATCGTCGTTTTGACTCGAACAGTTCACGTGCTTTCGACTCTGTAAGTATTCACATTAACAACTTCCGCCCCAACGACCTGGAAACTTCTATTTCACATCTCCATGCAGTTGTTCACCTTTATGGCAGTCCAGAAATACCCCGGAGTATTGATGGAAGCGTGGGCCTCAAAATTAGAGTTAGCTCGCACTTTTTGAACGAATTTTGTGCATTTAAATGAGGAATGTATTGATAATGATCCTTAGTGATCCAAGAGGCTTCGGATATGATATGTTTTATGGGCTTTTTTCACTGTTCAAGTGTTTATCACACAACGTTTCGGGAGTTTCTGATTTTCTCCAGTCCTCAGGTGAATGAACTCCGAGTTAGTCCTGAGAAGGAGGTACATATCATAATATACCACTGTCAAAAACTGACATCATTCAGAGAACAAGAGGTTTAGCCTTAGACAGCAAACCATTTAGTGTTATACTACAATTTATCATTTTTTCTTATTAAATTCCTCTTGAATATTGTAACACAATAAACCTCTTTAATAGCTTCTACTATGCTTTTGCGCTGTTTTCACTTCCGTTTTCCCCATAGTATCTTCAAGTACAGTTGAGGTAGGTCCACCCATCGGTGTTATTTTAAATAACGTATATGTAACAAAAGTTTTGACACAAAGTTCTAAAGCAAGTAGAAGTTTATTGTTGAATTTTATTTATATTATACTGATAAATACCTATGTTTCTTTCTAGGGCCCATTTTAACTCGACCTTGACACATTAGTCTTTGGATGACTAAAATATCCATATCACGATCCTTTTGTTAGGTTCGTCTTCGTAATTCACACATAGAATTTCTTCTTTACAATCCTTAATCGTACGAAAAATGGTTCTACGGGAAATGTTTCGTTTCGAAGGATGATGGGAAAATTGGTCAATTAAATTATAATTTTACGTCCTTTTATTTTATAAGACCTTCTGGTAAAATTAATACAGAAATGATGTGAATAATATGAAAGCTGACATATTCTGCAGTTTTACTTTCGGTGTTAACTACATACCGATAATGCATTATGAATTTAGTAGCCAAAAAGATTATTCCAAAACTTGTTACATAGGTTAGTTTCTCATTTAAAAAACTCTTGACATCGTTATGGAGGGCCTTAACCTTCATTAACTCAACAACCTTCCACTTCCCGTAAACATTAAATATTAAATATCTTTGGCTATAGTACGCTGATAGTCAGTAGTAAGAACGTTCTAAAGTATAGCGTAGTTTATTTGAACTACATGTCAGAAACAGAATTACTACACCCTAATAAGAATCGTTGCCCTTAAAGATGCTCATCGGAGGCGTTGTCCTTTTGGTGCAACGGTTCAACGCAAAATACAACGTACGAAAGCAAAGGAAAGTTAGAAATTTACAGCGGCAAATGTGACGTTCGAGGAAACCTTAAGGACTTCAATAGAAAACTGTTACGGCCCAAAAGTCATTTAGAATTATTCGTGTAACTACATATTTGTCTTATCTTTCACAAGTCTAATTTTTACTTACGATACAACCAAGCTTTCAACCCATTTTCGAGTTACAATTTCTAAAAATAGTTTACGTTTGGGTAGACTTCACTCCATGCATAGCGCTTTTGGGTTGCATATGCTGAGTTTTCTTTAAGGCTCCAAATTTTGATTTCTTATCTGCCTTTTCGGCCATTTGCCATGATTTTCTGCTACAGGAAGGTTGTTCTGTGAAACTACGTTTTGAAACGTGCATTATTTGGGTTTTGTCACAAGCATCTTTCATGGGAAATTAATGTTGAGTATTGTGCCCCTTTCTGAAGATCTCGATGAAGCCTTTGTAAAAGGCATTTTTGATAATTTCCCAAGCTCAAACTTGGTTTGGATTTATCTGAGCAGAGCACATGTTACCATTCTCGCAAACGGATCATAACATCTAAGGGTAGGTTTCTTTTTGGCGCTATTTAGTTAGATTCTGTTGCGTTACATTCTTCTAGCTCCTCTTGTTCCCGTGCGGATAAAATTTAGCACCTTAGGACAGTCGGCAGCAATCCGCTCGCTAACGTAACCTGCAGCCTTGGGTTTTGTGTGTTTGGAGAATCCATATCTGCAAAAGGGATCGAAGTTAGAACCCTTGTGAAGCTCCCTTCGTCGAAATGGCTACCTGCAGGTCGATAGCTTTAATGCAGAAGCTCTGATTAGGCATAACGTAATCGCCTTGCTACCCTGGTGCGTATCTGGTTTTCTTATACGCCCGCTAGCACCTGGACAGCTACTGAAGGTCTGTTTTACCCATTCTAATATTCTCCCTGAGTTAATTGCACACTTCGGACTGAACCGCAAATTGGGACTCGTTTTTAAAATGTTTTCGTGGCGATGCTAATGTTGTATCCGGCAAACGTTAGATTGTTTTTATTAAGTACTTTAAACGTAATAATAACTCACCTACTTAACACAACTTATATAATTCATTTCACCACTTTTTTTTTGTAACGAAACTAATGCGTTAGTTTATTTCCGCTAGTTTTAGGTTAGCCAATTAGGGTGGATGTGCCTCACACACCAGCTAATTGAATGTAACGTTGGTTGTATAGCAATCTGCATTAAGACAAACCTAATTTGATTTCGGCTTTCACGCCAGGCTAGTGCATTTGCAAGAACTTAGTAATAGTGTCATGCGTCAAATTGAAATCTGATGAGATTTAATTATCTACAAGTTACTCTCCGGGTTATGAAGCGATTTAAATCAGAAACAAGATCTTGAGTCTGTGAGAGAGACATTGTTAATTATGGTCAACGTTTGAATGCGCTTGCATTGGGGGGTATATGGTCGAATTCAGCTCGACACTCAAAATTTATTATGTAATAATTTTATCGTAGTCATACGTGTTCCCGACAACCTTTTGGTAGTGCAATCTGTCAATTTAACAGTCAGTTTGTAATTTCTCTATTGACATTAAACTTTCGTACATCAATTAATTAAATTATATCAATATTTCAGTAACGCTATAATTATTTAAGTTATATACAAATATTTTCGTAAGTTTTTAATACAACCCTTAGTTAGTGTGATATGAATTGTGATATTTTAATCTGATTTGCCATGTATGTGTACATTGTACATTTGTATATGTACTGCCTATTGCCGATATTATACTGCCTTGACATCTATGAAAGCGTATCTGATTTGTGCCTTTGCCGTTACCTATAATTTTCAGGTTGGGTTAGTAGCACCTTCTGTAGTGTACCTTTTCGTTAGCAATGTGCTGAGTCTTTTGTTTTACCCACGACCAGCTTCGGCTGAAAAGTCGGTTGCTTTTGCTTTTCTCCTTTTACAATCAGAGTGACGGTAAGAAGACGCTGGCACTTGCCTCATCAAATCTCGATAAAAGGCCAACAATTAAACTCCATGTGGAATTTGAAGACCCCTGCCCGGGAAATTAAAGCACTTCTCAGAAAAGTATTAAATTACTATAATAGCAGTAGATCCCGGCAGCATAACAAAAGGGATTTGCCAAGAATTTAGGTTATAAATCCAAGGATCAAAAGAGGACATCTTACAGTAAAATTAGTCATCTCTAAAACTGGAAACAAAGTACATCAAAACGAATAAAACGGTGGGACTGCAACAAAAAAAATCAACAAAGAATTCGATGTAAATGACCCCAAATTTAGGCCGTCTGGACGCTATCGAAATTCCAACACAGTTCACTGAAGGACAGGGCGGGTAATGGTATAAGGATGTTTGCTTGCAGTGTGTCAACAGGGTTGTAGAATAGGTACCTGTAACAATCCGGGAGTAATTGTTAGCCGCCACCTATTATCTAAGCTTGAGATGTCGTTGGCATTTTCCATGGCTTGCTAGACGTTAGGCAACCCCAAGGACGATTTATATTTTTTACTGATATATTTCACTTTCCTCTAAAGTTCATCAAACTGTGTTCCGTTTCATAAACAAAATACAACGCACTTAAACAAGGAACTGCTACATTGACGAAAATGCAATTAAATTATCAACATTGACCACCGCGTGCTCAAGTTACAGAAAGGAATCATAACTGTAGGTTGCTGAACACAAAAAAAAACTAATGCAATTTAGGCGTTGTTTGCAGCGTTGTCTATTCAGACTAGCAGGTTTTCATCTCGAAAGCAAGAAGAACACTGTTTATATTATCGGCTAGAAGACAGCGTATACGGGCAGCACGGCGTGTTGTTCTACGGGGTAGCACAGTAATCAAACGCTGAAAGGCAAAACTGAATTGTCCGAGAGAAGCCTAGAATGAAGCCCCTTTAATTCAAATCGAACGGAAGTCGAAATTCCCAAAAATCGGCCGACATTAACCCAGGACTGGTACAATGCGCGGTCCGACAGAATGCTCTCAACTCACATAACCTGCCATCATATGCGTGTCGCGCCGACTAAAAATTATGTATGCCGAGAACTGTTTACTGCGTCAACCCAGCCGAAGTATCAGCATTAAAATTTCTGTCACCAATTTAGAGCGAATAACATAACCAATAATAAATTATATAAAATACTTAAAACCTTTTTTTTTACTAGCCTATACACATACCATTATTGACTGATGTTTGCATTGAGGAGGTGATCACTATTGACCGTTGTTAATTTCCTTCCTTAACAACGGTCAATAATGGAGTAACTAGCCCCATTAGTGACTTATCTGCTTATTGCCCAGCGATTTGACATTTTAGAAAAATCATTTGTTTTACATATCTGCAGTTCTATCCGTTTCAAATTCACTTAAGGCATCTTACTTGAAAATCTAAATAATACCTACCATAAATAATCGTAAATTAGTAATCCTAACGATTACTGTTGCTTTACTGTAGTGAACAAGCTTACGGAAGTAAATTTCATTGCTTATTCTGCATTGCTGCTACTGCAGATCTTCTTGAAAGATTTATAAGCCCTCTGGATTTACAAACGCCCGAGACATGCGCGTGCCGAGGCGTAAATGTTATTTGCCCCAGCTTTCAGAATGACGACGAGAAAGAGCACTAATACATGAAAACCAAATTAGTGGCTGTTTAATCCGCAAATACGTTTAGTTCAGCTATTTAATAAGCCCAGGTTTAACTACTCGCAGCTCGCGCTCTAGACGACATAATTCAAATTTATCGAGTTAACTTGCCCCTGGTGAAGAGTGATAGGCTTTATTAAACACAAACTCATTTAAGAAAACGAAATTAGTTTTAAGCGTTTCCGTAAATATTCCTGGCCACAGGAGCCATCGTTGAGTCACATTTCAATGGTACTTTATTATGAGTACTATCGATTTATTATAAAATAATAGTACCTACAAATAAAAGTGTTTTACTAAAACTCTGAAATAATTAGTAAAGCGTGTATACTTCTAAATCTTCTGAAAAGTGGAATTCTGGAATAGCCTCAAATATGTGGCCTACATTTTTAATCTCCATAAGGGTAGCACGTGACGATAATGACGGATTTAGGAGAAAAACAAGCCGTAAACAAATTTCAGACCGTGCTGTATTATAAAAGAAATAATTGCTGGCAGGCGGAGATTCGCAATTACATGAACATACAGGGTGTTATTAAAGTCGCCCGTGTCACCTCTGGATATGCTAGGGGACGCCATATGGAGTCGAAAAGTCCTAATATATTTTTGACTTAGAAGCATAATTTCTCATTACACTGTTGAAATTGCTACCGCAAATTTTTTGAACCACTGTATGGTACCAGTGCGTTCTTGTGTATTTGATGTATAAGCTAATAAATTTTGTATGTAGACGGCGTATGTGACAACTGTTTTCCCAGCCTAAGACACTGCAGCAAGCCTCCAATTTAAGGCAAAGTGCAGCAGTTCTCACCTTTTTTTGTAATTTTCAACATTCGTTTTTACGAAAACTATGCATCTAAGTCAAAAATGGTTAGCGATTTTTCGACTCCATATTGCGTCTCCTAGCATCTCCAGAAGTAACACGGTCGACTTTAAAAACACCCTGTAGATTTCAGATAAAAAACAGATACAATAGTTATTTATGGTATATGTGTGTTATATTACCAATGGTCCACGAGAGAAAAGTTGAGTCTTTGCTCGAGTGAACTATTTATAATAACACCCGCATGCCGTACAAAATTTTATCCAACTCAATAAATAAATTTAAAAAAATTATTTTGTAATGACATCCGTGAAAAGTGATTATTACACACATGACTGAGATCAGCCAATGAAAACCATGCATTTTTTGAAAATCGACCAATCTCGTACTGATTACCTGATAAGCGCCCGTGGGCTGCTTACCAAGCGATAAGCTCCCTAGGGATGATCATCGACCCCGTGGATGGTGTCATAATAAGAAATAGAAATGCAAGAAACAAGTAATTTGATTTTTTTTTGCATTATTGGATCTATTTTAAATCATACTTAGTGTACGGGTTTTGTGTGATAATCTTCAAAACGTGGGCAACACACTTACATATAATTTAGCCCGTGCCAAGAGTCATCGTGCTGGTTGCCCTTAGAAAACTACCCTCGGGCAAGCCCTCGGGACAGTTTTTATTGCAACCAGCACTCGACCCTTAGTGTGTGTAAAATTATCGGTATGTCTCGCCCTTGTTATATTACTATTGACAATTTGGAAGGTACGGACAGCTCAAATAAATTTATAATTAGAGTCTCCTGTGATTCGTGTTATACGTTTGGCAGTACTAAAGTGTATTGTCAGTGTAGATCAATTCGAGGTTAGTAGGGCAGATTTTGTTGGTTATTTGACACAGACTGACGTAAAACTGATCCAGTAGTGAGTGACATGGTATTTACCTCACTAGTGGGTTTATGGGCCACATTAGAGGTCTAAAATCGATCTACTAATAGTCTTATAACTAAGAGATGTTGGATAACACAGCTAGAAAACGAGGAAACAATCAAATAATAAAGGTCAACACATGAATATAAATTTTTTTAAATGTTGAAATTACGACCCAAAAACATAATTAATGACAACCAAATGCAACCCGAAGCGATACACAACCATGGGGTTCAACTAAACAAACCCCCAATTACAGACAATATCTATAAATGAGGTCCAATTCGCATAAGCAACCGTTTAGCTTCGATTATCTATTAACATATCTAGAAATGTTATGAGTATCATAACTGCAGCATATGTGGTTTTGAAATCCGAGCTCGTAGAGAGACATCCAAGGCAGTTATGATTCGTAATATCTTTGTTAAATAGTTCATCGGTTTCAGTATGGTAATGGTTGCGATGTACGGTAAACGGATATTACCGTGTAGATACAGTTGTCAGTATGGTAATGGATGCCATGTACGATAACGGAATATTACCGTACGGATACACTTATGACTTAGTTTTAGTCTACTTTTGTATACAGGGTGATGATAAAGTTTGGAACATAATTCATAATGGCGTTATTTAAAATTTAAAAAAAAACGCTCGACCAGGTCAATTTTATGTTTTAAATCGTCAACTTATGACGTAAAAATGTCACTTATGACGTCACCTATTTCTGAACGGTGACGTCATCATAAGGTTTTTTCAAATGGCAACCCTATTTTTTCCCGTTTTTCTATGTACCTTCTTACTACTTGAATGATGATGGAAAAAAAATGGTACCTTACATAATAATTTTTTTATGGTCTTCATGGCCTGATAACTAATAGGGTTCCACCCATGGTCGTTTCTGCAGCCTCTCGTATCCGTGGTCTTGAGAACAATGTCATCAGGGCACCAGCAGAATTTCCAATAAAGACGAAGGTCGCTCCGAAATGGTCTTCCGAAGCCGCAGATAAACACTTCGCCTCCAATCGGTATTGTGACGCTTGATGAGTTCATTTGAATAGTTTCTACAGAGATGTAGATCTTGCACGTTTATACTTCCCATTTTGTAGCTGAAGCTTACATTACGCAAATGTCATTGTGGTTTAGCCTCTTTCGAATAAGGGAAGGTCTTGATTCTTATCAGCAATGGAGGTTGAATTGTGATTAGCCTAATAAATGTTGAGAGTAATAGTTTGTAATACTGTGTCGTCACACAATATTTTCTTTTATAGCTTGTGACTTTCAGATATGTTATTTAGAATATTATGTGTTTGAATGAATTGATACGACAACATACAGGTTGTTATGAGTATATTAAGCGTTAATAGATAGAATAAAGGTAGATACGCAGCTGCAGATTTTTAGAATCATTGCCATATGCTGCATTTTAGCTAGCTGTTTCCTTTTCGCTTGTTGACAGGTAGTGATTGCTGTTTTATCCATTGTAATCTTAGAGCTTTAATCAGTTTTCATGCTCTTTACTTCTACTTGAGTATAACTCTTTTCCAACAGTCACTTTTCATCTTTCTTACTGTTTTTTTTACTTCAGGATTTATTCTCGTATATGTAATTATGTTCAAATTTACATAACAATATAATTTGGATGAATCGCAAAAATGCCTGCAGAGAGAGCTTATTCGTATAAAAAATTACCAACGGGAAATGGTGCTCACTAGACCATATTAACGATCTGAAAGTTTTCATTTCAAACTGCTGCTATTCAGACCACAATTTATTCCACAACATCAAACGTAAATAATTATTTATTTATGTTCTGCGACGTAAAATTTGCATACTTAAGCAAGTAGAACCAATATTTTACTTCCCGAACAGTATTACATAATTACTAGAAAATGTATCTGCAAAAACAGCCATTTGATTGGCTACTCTCGTAATGATTAAAAAATGCAAATTAACGACAACGAAACAAAATAACTCCTACGAAGGTGCGGGCTTACAAATTACGTTGATTGGTTATTGTTCCTGATATTAGAGATTTTCTTAAAAACTATCTATTCATTTGAGAACGTCTAATGATTGCCAAATATAAAATCGACTAAAAATACAGCCATCAGAACGTAAAAATATTTATTACGGTTACAACGGTGTAGTAACACAATCCAAGAACCTTTACACGAAAAAAACTCGTTTATCATGATTAACAAGACGGAACTCTGATTTGTTGATCCGGTTTGTTCAGATATTCAGTCTGTCGTTCAATAGTTGATCGTTTGCAAACATTCTAGAGATTTTTGGCATCATTTAAACGTTTAAATCTATGCACACATAGAGCGTTTTTACATCGCTTTTTTTACGAGATCGCGTGCAAAATGTTCATGTAACAGTTCTAAAATTAATTATAAATAATGTCACGGTCAAAATCTTTTTACATTCGATATTAAACAGCCTCTGCTGACTGGCTCCTAACGGATTGCGCTGGGTTTTGCTGCGTTTTGCATTATTCAATCTACTCTCGTTTCAGTGGGTTAGTTTTCGTTTGATAATTTGACATCGACTTATTTCTGTGTTAATTTATTGCTGGATTTTAAATATTTATGTATAGTGTGTATGTTGTTTGCAACAACGGTTGAGTAGTGAGCATTATTGGTCAAGAATTGTAAGGCATACAAATCCGGATTTTTCATATGTAAGAAAAGACCTTCGAATTTTGAAAACAATTCATTTAAGTTAGCCCTGGAGAAATACTCGAATCTGCTTAAAAATACCACAATCGATGTGGAAGCACTTCTAGTACGGTACCTCGAAATTCAGCTTTATATCCAGAAGCTCGTTATGGAACACAAGAGTCATTCGGGCTATATTCATGAATACATCGTTAAAATCTCATATTGGGCGTTCTTGTGGAACCCTACTGTCGTTTGCCTTTGCATACTCCAAAGTTTGTACTTTAGGCAACGGTGGTTGGCCGCTAGACATTTCGCTAGTTTTCAATATTGTAACGGTTTTGATTCGAAACTAAGTATATTCTCTTATTTTTCCATATGATTTGAAAAGTAGTATATGAAACCTAGAGAACTTTCTTGTGTGCTGGCATTACTTTCTGCACCAGGTTGTTTTTGTATGTTTGTTATGCAAACAACTGTGTGGACGATGCTTCGTTTGCCAATTTAGTTCTACGATTAATCGATTTTATTTGGCTTTAGGAAACATCTAAAACAAATATTGGTACTTGGAATTCGGTTGTATTAATTGGAATATTCGATGTCACCTTTTGGTTTGGCCGGTTAGCAAAAAATTACAATAATTGCATAGGCCACAATACATTCCTTGACCTATATTTATTCTACTTTTTAAATTTACCTATATCGATTCTGACTTGGCTTTTGTTTGCTTCTAGCTCCTTGTTGATCACAAATTCAACGTGGTTGTAGTTATTCACAGTCTAATATCCGGTACTTGTGGGCATTATTCTCGAGTTGGAGCTATGTGGACTTGTGGTTAGTGACAGAACGGACTGACGGAGACGTTCATATTGCGTTTTAGTGCTGTGCTCAGTCAGATACCTTTGTATATTTGGTTTATGCTACCTTGCTTGGTGCAACCATATTTTGAATTAGAATTTTGTGCTTAATCCCCTCAGGAACTAATTCCTGAAATTTGAAACTTTGCACTAACGAACATCTGTATGTGCCACCATTTTGATAAACCGTGCATCGCACATCCACATCTATTTTGCTTTAAAATATTGTAATAAATTGTTTATATGATAATTTCATATAATTTTGTTTGTTGCATGCATAATTGTTAAAGTAACTCAATCACTTTTGCAGTTAGCTTTACACTGCTAAAAAGTTATCTATTTTAGTTTATAACATTAAATGTTTTGTACGGACACGTTTGGTTCAAGTCTATTTTTTTTAGTAACTTCTATCTTATGAACTTTGTTATAAAGATCTATACTTAATGCCCTAAAGATTAAACAGAGTATTAACCTCTGAACAGCTGATTGCGTAGTTATTGGTAAATGTTTGAATCTTAAAAGTGTTAACACTTGTTTAGCTAGTAATTTGATCTGATTTATTTAACCTAAGATAACATTGAATTGAGAATTGAGAGATGATATTTCAACAGCAATGTTAAAGACACTAGCATAACATACCATTCTCGTGGGCGACTTTAACGCAAAGCTTGGAATAACACAATATCAAGCTGAAACCGCTTTGGGCGAACATGGCTATGGAGAAAGAAATCCGAGAGAAAATACGCCCCTAAACTTCTTACAACATCAAGGCATGTTCACGATGAACTCGTTTTTTAAAAAGAAGAATCGACAAAAGTTGACTTGGTTGAGCCCTGATGGCACTACCAGAAATGAGATTGACTTCATAATGACAGATAGAAAATACATAATGCAGTATGTAGAGGTACTCAACAAGTTCTCAACGGGTAGTGGCCATAGAATGGTAAGAGCAAAAGTGGTCATAAATGTCGAAAGGAAAGACTAAAACCCATTTCAAAACAAAATCTCAGAAAATGGAATGCTCCAAAAACGTAGACTTAGTCAAACGCACGACAGATGATAATATACAAGAAAAAATAAATAACAATGAGGCAAATATAGATATCGAGCACCTTAGCACTACCATTGTAAGAGCCTTGCAAGAAGCTGAAGAAAAGGCATCTGACAAAATTTCTTTATAGCAATTTTGACTGTGTTCATAAAAATTACGTTATCACTTTTTTGTCCGACGTTTGGACTACGAGTAACCATCAGTTATTAGGCATATATTCTGTATTTAATAATTTTTTTCCTAGGTACAGTGGAAGAACAACCGCAGTGTTCGTGCTGCTGAACTGCTCTCCAATGGTTTCCTCAACTAATTTTGTTATCTACGCGTGGAAATAAATGTGGTCCTATTCTCTTTACGTCAAATTTTAGAAGGAATTTTTATTCTGAATTCAACAATGTACCACAGATTACAATTTAATTACTACGTTTAAAGTTTTTTTTAGTAGGCATCAAGAAATGTTTGTCTACAGACCTGTGTCCTAGAGCATTTCATACGTTGTTTCAGCTTTTGTAATTTAAGGAAAGAGGTAATAAACCACACTCGATATATTTTTATTTGTTATTTTTATGATTGTAAATAAATAATGTAAGCGATAAATACATTAATTGCTATTGAAAATTAGGTATTTCCAAGACCATGCGTGATTATTAAGGATTAAAAATCCCCAAAAGAATTTTACGAATCTTTTAGGTGATACTAATGATAAGTATCTAGTCTAAGCATAGTATATCTTGCAGTTTTGGAAACTTTTGTTCATATCTGATATCAGAAAAAAGTAGGCTTTGGAAAGAAATTAGTGTGATAGCGGTGCACTGTTAGTTTGACTCGAAATTTACTTTGCTAATGTTTTCTTTAAACGTTTTTGTTAGTAGAGAGCTTTGGTTCTCTTGCAAAATATGAAAAGTGAATCTTCAAAAGGTTGTTAAATTAACGGTACGTAAGTCAAACATTATGAAGTGTATTTCAAAGTTTTAATGGAGTAAAAAGTTCCCAGCTTAGTGTATGAACCTATTTCTACCAAATGACGAGAAATGCAGGTCCGCACCTAAAAAATTTCTTGATGATGACCAGATAAGACTCTACACGTAACTAAACCATAATTTATATAGTACATTGTTGAATTCAGAATAAAAGGAGTTTCTAACATTTTTCATCAAAAGATCAGGACCGAACTTAAGAAATGAGGTCGATAAATTTACTGGAAGACGAAACGCCGGAAAAACTGCCAATTAATCTTTAAGTCCATCAAAAGTTGCCAGAAAGAAGTGTTGCTAGTTTTGGCCCAACTTGAATATTAACGCCCGAAAAAAATAGAACTATAAATTCAAAAATCCGGTTTCCTTAAGATAACCCAAAGTTATTTTTTTGTCGGTTCAGCATCAACGCTCTACACAACAATGGTGACAAAAGGCAATATGTGACATCTTAGTCACATGTGGGATTTATCCCTAACCAAATTAACACAAAGTTAATACACTAAAAGTTTTTACCACAAAATAGTGTTCTGTTTAGTTGCTGTCACTAACTGTAGAGTCTTCTGACGATAAGAGGCAGTTTTGCGTTAGTTTTTTTGTTTTAAAACGAGTCACTGTTCGTTGACCTATATTAAAGAATATTGCGCCAGACAATTTTGAAGTTTTGAAAAATAGTTCTTAGCACTTACATGATTAAACTCTTTTATTGTAAGCACTGAAAGCTCTTCGTGTAGCTGTAGTTTCGTACAACCCACGGTGCATTGCATATTATACGTAGCACTTTGTTTTGAAATCTTTGCACTTTGTCTATATTGGTTTTCGATGTCGTTCCCCATAACAGGTTAGCATACGTTAGGATTGGTCGAAGTAAGCTTTTGTATAACAGAATTAGTTTTTTAATTAAGCAACTTGTTTCCCATTTGACCAAATTTAAATCTTTAATTATTACCGAGATCCCCATACTGGCCCCCTTTACCTTGGACACACTGTATATATTTTAAAAAAATAGTACTTAAACTGAATTATCCCATTTTCATTGTTTTCCAAACTTTACCTCCAATTAATATCGTAGTTGTGAAAGCCTTGCACCGGTAAGTTGTTATTTTGTGTGCACCACTATTCTCACAAAATTAGTGTGGAGCTTTTAATGCGATGGACCCGATCAACCTTGTTTCTCGCGCCCATATAGTTTTAACCCTGTTGAACTCAAGAAAGGTATTAGCTGGAACGTATCTACCCCCTTGAGTCAGTTGAGTACCTTCTTTGTAACCTCAACGCATTTGAAATAAGCAACATAACTTCTAGCTATTTCATTGCTAAGGCTAATTGTTGCAAGAGCGGTGGCAATATAGCTACTTTATAAATCGCAACCCGACTTTCCTACGTTGGTATTTAGAAAAGGAATTCTATCTTGAAAAAGCTGTATGAGGAAACGTCAGGAAAACACGGAAATGTGCCAGCCTTATTAGGACATACGTCCCCAACACGCGCCAGCATGGTTTTCATCTTTTCAGCTCTGGTTCCGGATATCTTTTAGGTTAATTGCATGAGAGACTCTTTTAGATCTAGCAAAAATCTGTGTCTGGTAGCCCCACACTCCAGGGTCTTGAATTGTCCATCAAGGCAGAAGCATGCAATCGTTTTAACTGGCTGCCCGCGGACAGCCCAATTAAGGCGTTTCCCACAGTAAGCAGCTCGGAGTTATTGCTTTTATATTGTCGTTTTATTACGTACAAACAAGGCTGCTGGCGTTCCACGACGATTTGTATTCCAATTAATTAGCTACTAATACGATAAGTTTCTGATAGGTACCTTTCCAGAGCCGCTTAACTTGAGCTCAGCTAATAGTGTGGCCAGAACATTCCCATAAATGAATAATCGATAGTTTTGTGTAAATCGGCGTCGAGGAATTAAAGCAGCTATTTTAGTCTGTGTGCGTCAGCTGGAGCTATTTACCGGTGGAAACGATATTTATTAAGAACAAATCATCTTGTAATTCGACAAAAACGGTGGTGTTTTATAGTTTTGTATAATTATTGATTGACGCACAACAATTAAACGTGTGCGCCAGATTTAATTGAAAACCTGGTATGCTGTATTAAATAGAAATAGTTAAAGTTTGAGAGGTTTGCCTATTTAAGCCATTTGTGTAAAGTTTTGGTATATAAAAGCAAAAATATCTTTGAATTGGTAAAAGCATCCTTATCATAAGATTATTGATATACAAAAAACTGACATTATTGTTTGAACTTGTTTAGTTTTGTTTAAATGGCATGGTTATGTTGAGTTTTTTTAGAAAGTTGGTGGACTTGTTTAGGTTTGTTTGGGACGAACATAAAAATACTAAAGGTGTTAATCTTTTCTTTCTTATACAAAAAAAAAGAAGTTATTGGTTATAATTACATTACTCCCCGGATTTATCAGATCCGGTAGGTTCATTTTTAGGCTGCTGTTTATTGCTTCGCGGTAGTCGGATGGACTCTAGCTTTCTCAACAGTTCAATTGGACATAGTGTCCTGTCTCTATGCCGGAAGATTACTTTGCTTTATCACCTTAGTGCTAAAGCTGGACTTCCTCTCGGCGAAAGTGTTACGTCCTTATTATCCGAATGCATTGAGGTAGCCAGAGGATTTTATTAGTCGGCTCTTTCTGCAGACAGGCAATAGAATTGTCTCGATCTTTTAGCAGTCGTCGCTATTGTCCCAAAAGGGCTTAACGACTACCTGCAGTTTACCATCGCAGCTATCGCTGTTCGCAGATGGCGTGAAATCGCTGAGTTTTAAATTATGTGCTTTTAGTTTGTAATTGCGGATACAACTTGTTTCTCGAGACACTAATTATGCAGTTTATGAAACTAGTCACTAACTCGCGAATAGAGTTATATCCAAAATTAGTCACCCTGATTTAGGCTGCACAGCTTGTCGTTCTAAAGTGTTTACTTTCATTATTTTCTGCGTTGTTTTGGGGGTCCATTTGCGTGGTGATCTATAGACGAATAGAATTCCATACTTCTTGAAACTTGTGTGAAAAACCCTTTTACAACCACGTTTCCTTTTTGAAGTTTTGCTATTTTGCAAACCTTTAGCTAACCGTATACAGCAAAACTTAGAAATATTTAAAGCTTGCAACCAGAATCGTTAACAAACCACCTTACAGGCACCCCGATAAAATATCCAACAACAACTAAACTTAAGTACTGGCTTACATTCAAATGAAGAGTTTTTTTTTACAATATAACGTTTGCCCACATTGTGGGGCATGCGTTTCTTTTCTTGCTATTTTCAACTAGTCCTTTCCTTAATGACGGAGCAACTACTAAATAACGATAAAGTTGCTGATTTTGTTCAACTTTTGTAGTTATTTCTTTACACAGTTGCTCTCTACAAACTTCTATTTCTTTTGAACTGGCTTCTTTATATTTGGGGTACAGAATATGACATCGATTACGATTGGATTTCCTTATAAACATGGGTTTATTGGCAGTGTGTAGTGTTCGTAACCTTTAGATTGTCTTCTACTAGCCATTCCGTTAGTATGTTTTCTCTTCTGTCATCTGTGTAGAGTTCAAGTCTCAGCTAACAAAGATCTTAATTCTTTTGTCGCGCATTTTTATGCTCATGTCTTGGTTTTGTCTCAGATGTGTTGATATATAAGTGTGGGGAAACGTAGCACCCATGTATTAAATATTCTTTAGTACGCATTCAACCGTACTCCTTACCCAACCCCGGAAACCTTATTGCCACGTCTATTTTATTACTGGTGAACCATGGCCCGTTTTCCGTTGGGTTTGGCTACTTGTAATAGGTTTTGTGCCGGCTTCCTTCTGTTGGGATTTGCTAGCAGAACCTTCATACGTTCATAGGGAGGTGATCCATCAAGCTAATAGTGGAGGTGTGTTGATAAGAAGCAATAAAACTCAGTAGTCTTCTCCACGTACATTTATTTAAATAGGCGACATGTTGCGAAACCATACTGGTTTCATCTTCCCGCCAAAATGATCATCTACAGAGGCATATGGTTAACAATAGTGTAGTAAAGAAATCAGCTTACTGGTAGTACAAAACCACCACATTATTTACTGGTGCAGGTACGTCGATGATATCCTGGTTATTTTCAATTCTGATAACCCTAATATTAATGATTATATGACCTGGCCAAACTCAGTACATCTTAATATTAAATTTACTTTCGAAATTGAACATAATAATTCTTTGCCTTTTCTAGATATTTTGATCACAAAAAACAATAGTTCCATAACTAATTCTTTAAATTTCAGTATTTATAGGAAGCCCAGTTGTAATGACTATACTATCCCTTATTCTTCCTTTGATCTCTTGTCCCACCAACTTGTTAATTTTAAATTTTTATTCATACGTTTACTTTCCATTCCTATGTCAAGAGAAAATTTCAATAGTGAATTTAACATTATTAAATACATTGCTATTAAAAACGGCTATCCTCTTCAACTCATTTTACCCATTTATTATAAACTCCTTATAAAACTTTCAACCAACCTGACCCCTATCAATAATTTTGAAAACAAAACTTTTTATTCAATCCCTCTTTATGGTACTATCTCCATGTCCATAAAAAACATTCTTAGTAACTATAATTATCAAATTTCCTTTTCCACTACCAATTCCCTTCAGAAATTGGTAGTCTTCAATACACATCCCACCCCTTTATTAGAAAGATCTGGTGTCTACCGTCTTGACTGTTCGTCTTGCAACTGCTTTTACATTGGTCAAACTGGACGTACTTTCAAAAAAAGAATCAAAGAACAACAGCTTGCATTAGAAACAACAATTTCAATATCGACCCACCTAATAAATCAGCTTTTGCTAATCACATTTTGGAACATAACCACAACTTTGATCCTAATAAAGATTACAAAATTTTACACATAGCTAAAGAAGGTAGATTGTTGAATTTACTCGAAATTTTTGAAATTATGTCCAATAATAATGAATTTGGACTGACGAAGTCACAGATTTTGATATCAATTACATTTTCCTGAATATTAAATAGTTGTTTTGTCTTTGGCTGATTTCTTGCCTTTATTGGTTTTCACTTAGTTTTTTTACTTTTTGACCCTCTCTGGTAATTTCAGTGTCATTGAATCTAGAGACTTTTTGACCTATTTTTAGTTACTTCTGTATTAAAAATGCATTCTTAGTGCTACCGTCCTCAACGATAATACCTATTTTACTTGCTTTAATTTTTATTTATATTGTGATGTATTAACCACTATAACGATCTTTATAACGTAATTTGCTGGTTAATTAATTTTTTCTTCTCCAATGTGGTGTGTTTTGTGAATTTTATCGCTACCTCGTCTTTAACGTTTCAACCTAACCTGGATTTAATTTAACCTACAAATGTAACACGTGGTTTTTTACTACCAGTAAGTTGATTTCTTTACTATGTACACTGTTGCTAATTATATGCCTCCGTAGATGATCATTTTGGCCCGAAGATGAAACCAATCTGATTTTAAAACGTGTCGCTAATTTAAATAAATGTACGTGAAGACTACTGAGTTTTACTGATTCTCTTCATATGTTGGTCTGTAGGTTTCTTTCCTTCCGGCCTGTTTCTTTGGACCCCTTTTATAATAGTCCTTGGCCCTGTTATTTTCTGCTCTTTGACACATTTGTTTTACAACCTTTCTATAACATATAACCCGCTTTTTTTGGCATTCATGAAAGTGCGGTTTATTTGTGCAGTGTTTAAGTACTCCTGCTGTGCCTATGTTAAGCATCTGTCTCTAAGGCCCACTCTCTTCTGTTCACAATGTATGGCTACATGTCTTAGAAGTTCGTATATCTCTCACCTCGTCCATCCTACTTTTATTTTTTGTTGCTCCAGGAGGTTTCTTGCGTGAACCTTTGCCATACTGACAGTGGCTACCACATATGGTTATTTGCTTAGCCGTCACTGTTCGATCGCCCAGTTCCTGCATTGGAGATTCTGGGCTCCCGCTTTTTTTTTTCTTAATGTGATTCTTATGTTTCCGTTTCCTGTTTTGGATACTCTATTAATCTGAATTCCCCTATTACTTTGTTTTATTACCCTAAGGACTGTAGTACAGCTGTTTTCCTCGTTTTATTTGAGTCTTATTGCCATCGTTTTGAGCTATAGCCTCGCCTAGCCTATACGTAACTTAAACAAATCGAATGAAATTTAATCAGTAAGAGACTAAAAATTGATGAAATTACGATTTTCAGATTTAAAAGTGAAGAAATTCAAATTGACTTTTTGGCGCGAAAACTATAGAATCTTGAAAAGTGTTCCATTTAAACCTTGAACCCCTGCACGAGTAAAATGTTTTAAGATTTTAAAATTGTGAAATTTTCTCCATGTTAACTCCGAACTTTGGCATTACCGGGCGAGGGGGCATACAGTTTACAATGTTCGTAGGGAGGGTTTCCAATGGAAACGTTTCAGCGCGATCAGGCCTCTCCGCCAAACCGTCGTCCACACACACATTTACACTTCAGGAAACTATGAATAAAAGGTTTACAGAAAATGGACAATTACTTTTGAAGTCGTTTTTGTTATTACATATTTACAACTTATAAAAGATTTCGCATTCTTGCTGTAACTGACAGAAACAATTTTTAAAACTAAATTGTTCTCTTGGTGGAAATATTAGAATGTCAAGAGCAGGGTTTTAACTATTTATTTCTCTTTCCCACTAATTACTGATACATGAAAGATTTATAACGATAAATTGCAGGCGTTTAATTAAATTTTTGTTTGCAACGAACCATCGTCTAAAAATTGTTAAATGTCAAACTACACTAACGCCTTTAAAATTCTAAATTAAACTCCTACTGCACGACTACTTTATACCTGGAGAATTCTGCTGTTAGAACTCAAAATGATGTATAAAAATATACAAGATTAAATGAAACTTCTGCTTTTTTTGTAATACAAAAATAAATTGACGCTACACACCAGTTATTTATTGACATTGCCAGTATTGGATTTAAGTGACTTGGAACATCCAAAATCGAAGCAATAGCGAGTGTCGTCTTCTTAGAACTGAAATGCAGAAGTGTAAAAATAAGTTGGCTTGATTTAGATCCCGAAGGGGATATTTACAGGTCACAGATTTATAAAATTAGCTACGACTCCTTTAGGCGTTCTTTGGAAAGCTTAAATTCGCTATCGAGAATATGATCAGTGGGATCAACGTTGAAACTTTTAGCAAAACTGAATACTCAGTTAAATTGACAGAAGCTTCTTTGTATTTGTACAATATTTGTGGTCACAACAAAAAAGGGGTTCCAAGTTTAGTAGTCCTCTCAGTATAGACACATGCGAGCAAGGTAGTTTGATTGTATCCCAATTATTTATTCACTTTTCTGAAACATTAATAAATGTTCTCCTTTAAAATACAAATGAAGCAAACACAGTTCCATGAGCTATCTAATTACCTACACTTGTGATATATGTTCTAACATTAAGTAATGAAATACCTAGACAACAGTAAAGACAAGTTATGGTACCTGCAATATCCATTTATTTTAATAATACATGGCTAAAATACAGCTTTTCGCTAACGACACATTTGCTTGACAACTTCAGCCACTGTGGAAACAACCACAGAGGCGAACGCGAAACTGAGGAAAGCCCTGGCCGTGGGCCCCATTTTTGTCGAAGAGGACAATTTGTAACTTTATTAAATTCTGTCTGCTGTTTGAAATTCTTGCTGGAGCTTAGGTTTATTTCCACAATACTCGGTCAGCTGTCTTGTAATTTTCCAAAGTTGCTGTGCACGTAGAGCGCTGTTATGCACCATAACGCTATCACTGCACAGGTGATGGGGTGCAGTTCCATGTTTTCGAAAGGAGGACAAATCTGAAATGTTCACTGGCGATTTAAGTGATTTTGCAATTTTGGCACTTTAGTTCAATTTTCCGGCAGCTTGATTGATGCCAGGCTTCTGTGATCTGATTTTGTGAAAATATCTATGAGTGCAAGGCTCTTCTATTCTTTTCTATTTATTGTGTACAGTAAAATTTGGTTATATCTCAAATTTTAGTTTCATTTTGCAATAGATAAAATAAAAGAATTTTCAAGGTAGAATTTCTTCTGGTGCTGGTCCAAGCAATTAAATTAATCAGAATTCGCCATTAAGTCTGCAGCAGAAATGGAATAGGACCAAAATGAATAAACAGACTGGTGGTTCGTCATCTCAGTTAGATATGGGCGCGTGAGTGACTATTTACTCACATTCACGCGCATTTTACGCTTGCTTTAATTATTCACGTTCACTCACGCCCACGCACATGTTCACTCCCGTTCTTGGTGTTTCCCGTGGCTCTTACCAGAATAATAAATATAAAAAGAAATTAAAAAATCAAAACAACTTACAACAGGAGGTACACACCGATTTCTAACAAACAACTTCTTCTGCAACCGTTCTATAAAATTTGATTTTACGGACGCATTTACTTACGAAAAAATTGCACTTTTTAGGACACCATTAATTTTTCGTCCACAAACGCTTTTCGTCCGCAACGAAACTCCTATAGTTCGCACTCCCCTTTAATTTTTTTTTTAATTATGACGATTGATGGAAACATTTAATACGCCACATTTATATTACAACATAACATTAGATTAATAGGGTTCTTGCACTGTTAACAAAACCAGCTTAAATGCGTTCTTTAAGGCCGTATGAATGCAGCATCAACAATTTGTTTTTCTTAAAGGTATATTAAGATGTTATTGTAAACTGAATTTAAACCTTCTAAAACTCGCGCGAAAACGCCTCAGAATGACATGACCGGCTCGTGACGTCACAAACCAGTAAATAAATGCGTTGCGTTATGGAATCTACCGCAAGCAACGTTGAATGTGATTATGTGACTGCTTCACGGGTTAACAATGTCTAAAGAGCAAACGCAGTCACTTTTAGTTTATCATACAACACAATCAAATCAGCAAAAGCGGACTCTAGTCTGCGAGCTGCAGCTATAGAGCGCGGACTAGGTGGTTTTGCTCTTTTGTGAAGTAAACTTGGTGTTGTGAAGGATTTTTGTGGCCCTACACACATTTCTTATATTGCACAGGCATATTTATGCTAAGCACATACAGATCTTAAACTACAACTAACCTAAATTTATACTTTTGTACAACACACATTGTGGTTACATTTTCAAGTAAGCGAAGTGGCAATGGGTGGGACAGCGCGCGATATAATCACGGTGTAACGTGTTAGAATGAGTTTTTCGCGTCTCAGGCTGGACCAAATAGAACCCACAGTCATCTACTTCTCCGCTTTTCAGCGATAACCCCAACACATTTACTTATTCCTGATGTCAAATCACGTTACATGAAAAATGTTGAATACTGGCTGATTTATTTACACTATCCTTTTGTTTTGGGTCCAAATTAAATCGTATTTTATTGTTTTAACGTGAAATGTATCAAATTTGGCTTTGATTAACCATGTTTTTCTTTAACAGCCAGTCTTATAAAAAACTTAATCTGTTAGTAACTTTAATTCTTTGTTAAAATAACCAAAAGCCTATCAAAATTTGTTTACTAATAAATACAATGTCATAAGCACTCACATTTAGATGCGCTTTTGTTTATTTTAACAAAGAATTAAGGTTAATCTCAAATTAGTGGTCTTCATAAAACCGGCCGTAATGGTGTTAACCATTGCAAGTACTCCATAGTTACCCTTGAAACCTGTTAATGCTACAAATATAAAAAAATATTAGCACTAGGTTATAAGAAAGATGAATTTCCGAAATTGGCGTTCAAAATGTGTTTGAAATTAACAATAAAACTGTTATGAATTGACATATGTGGAAAAATAGAATACGAACAAGCAGCCTTCCTCCCAGAGCTATAATTACAAGATCTTATATACTCGTACATAATTTCAACAATAATAGAAGCCCTAGCGAAGCACAGGAGAACGATCCAACATGTGCACTACCATAAATAGCTCCGGGAAAGATGTACAAAGACACAAATAAAAGGTAAAGCCTGATGTTACAGCTGTGCTGACTAAGCAGTGGGTGGCCAAATTAAAATGTAACGCGATGTGCGTTTTGACAAACAATACGCCTTTCATTTGAAGTGGATCACTCAAAGAAACTAGTTTGTACGACTTTTTTCTAACTCTTTGATAGCAAAACGTAGTTTATACTATTACTAGTAGCCGGGATAACTATTGTTTTAAAAAATTTAAGTAGCCACATATAATTTTTAAGTCACGTCATTCTCAATAAGCACGCCATAAGTCAACAATGCATAACTTGTAGTAATGTATAATCGACGCAGTGGCTTTGTTTAAAGTAATAATTAGTAATTGATTATTAATTAATTATTAATTAACAATCAATTACAAATTGATCAATGTTTATCAAATAACATACAAAACACTCCAAAATATTCAAGTTTCTTTACTACAAGTTATGCATTTTTGACTTCTTAAAGGTGATATTTCTTAAAAATGACGTGTTGTTACCTAATACTTTAAAGAAAATAGCTTACGAGCAATAATACAAGCTACAATTGACTATGAAAATGTTATGAAAATGTCATTGAAACTAGTTTCTTTAGGTGATCCACTTGAAATGAACGGCGGTGTATTTCTGCAGTCTCAGGAAGTGAAAAGCTGTTCAAAAAATTGCAGAAATGAAGTACGAGAAGCCCGGAACCAATAACATTACAGGGGAACAATAATATATCTATAGAATAGGCGAACTAATACTACAGACAAGTCAACTCTTCCAAAAAAGTGTTTATCACGGCATTATACCCCAAGATTGGAAAAGAAGCGTTACAATACCGATTCATAAGAAATGTAATAAGAAAAACCCCGCTAGTTATAGAGCAATAACACCTCTATAATCAACGTTAAAAGTCCTGACTAGTATAATCCATAAAAAGCTTGACGAACACATTTCCATTTGCGAAGAACAACAAAGACAGGCTCAGAGGAAGATGTTAAAATCCAATAAGTCAGCATACCTGTGTTTTATCGACATAACTAAGGCATTTAATCGAGTCCAGTAAATAAATGTGGTTAGAGTATTAGAAGAAACACAAGTAACACATAAACTAATAAACGTTATAAAACAATTAAAAAATACAAATAAAAAAACAAAATATGAAATAATGGGGACCTTACAAACTATATCGAGATAGCAACAGATATAAGACAAGTATTAAGCTTAAGTCCACAGCTACTTAATTTAGTAATGGAGGAAATAATAAGTGGAGTAAAAACAGTCTAAGGAAAATACAAGATGGGCACGTATGAAATAAAAGTGTTATGCCATGCTGACGATGCTGTACTCATATCCGAAATCAAAGATGATCTCCAGTATATGGTATATACATTTTAGAAAACAGATGAGAAATTAAATATGGAACTATTACCAAACAAGACAGAATGACTAACTATTGCTAAAGAACTCTAAGATGCAAAATTTCTGTTGGAAACAAAAAAATATATATTTCCAGCTATGGCAACATACGAGAAGACGTTTTTCAACAAACTATCAAAGCCTGGTTTATCTCTGGCAGTTTAAAGGTTTAGATTGGCAAAATAAGTTTATGATGATAGACAGTAAAGTCAGAACCATGCATTCTACCAGTGATGATCTACGCTGTTGAAACACCGGCAGACACAAATAAAACCAAAGACATCTTAATAACAAATGAAATGAAGATCTTACGAACAATTACAAGAAGAAATCTGAGGGACAAAATAAAAAATAACGTGATAAACGACATGTGAAGTCGCAAATATAGCTAATAGTCCAGTCAACGAAGCAAAATACGCGGAAATAAATCGTGTAGTCCCAGATTTTTGTACAGTTGTAGTGGATACCTTCCTGAATAACATACCAAAAGTCTTGAGTTGTGGGGTGTGAGCGTTGGGGGGGAGGGGGGTTTAAAGGTCCGTTTTGCATGTTTTTTGTAAATATCTCGGAAACCGTGACCTCTAGCAGAAAAATATTCATTATCAAAATTAAATAACGTAAAATTCTGTATAAAAAATGTCCTTTACATTTTTTCTGTAAGATAGATATTAAGCGAGTTATGGGGGAGAACGGGTTTTAAAAATTCTCAAAACCCCGTTTTATATAAATAACATCAACTTTTAATGTTAGACAAAACTTTGAAAACTCAATATTAAATGTATAAAGTTCATATGCATGCAGGCAGCTAGCTGTACTTAAGTAATTTATGTGCGCAAGACATAGTAGCATTGAGATCTAAAGAGCTTGAAGTATTCAAGGAGTTTGAAGATAAAGGATATTTCACCATTAATTGAACTGGGACACGTTGGGCGGGGGTTTGGTCAGACATGACCATAGAGCAGACTCTAATGCGCTCTATGAAAACCTCAGGTGGCTTGACACGAAGAGGTATCACTGATTCTGTTCTTGCCAAGTGGGTCGGTGGGTCACCTGGAGCTACCGCCATCAGCATGTCTCTTGAGGAGTTCGCTGGTGTCAAACTTTTCAAGTGGAGAGCAGCATGTTGATCTCCGGGCGTCACGGCAAGTCTAGGATGAACAGGACCGGATAAAGATAAATAAATGGTTCTATGATCATCCTCCTTTTCCAGATATGAATTCTCTCTTGTCTCTGTCGACAGGTGTCATTGGAAACAAAACGATCAACAGTCACCAAGCCCTAGAACTTGGAACAAAAACCATGCAAAGTTTGGTTGGTCATGGCTTTTCAGATATAAAACAGTCTAAGAAAAATGTAGTGTTGTCATTGGCCGGTATGAGCAGTTCCATAAAAGTGTTTGGAGAACAAGTGACACTTGACCCCCTCACAATTTTTCAAATAAGTGCCATTGCAAAGAAGAGCGATAAGGATATCGAAGAGCTCATGCAATTCGAATTGTCACCATTTCCCTTAGCTATTTTCAACGAAGGGGGTATGAGGAAAGGACAGAAGTCTTCTCTATATGATGCTTTTCCTAAGGATGACCAGACAGCCCATGACCTAACACAGAGCACAAATCCTTAGGAAAAGCATCATATAGAGAAGACTTCTGTCCTTTCCTCATACCCCCTTTGTTGAAAATAGCTAAGGGAAATGGTGAGAATTCAAATTGCATGAGCTCTTCGATATCCTTATCGCTCTTCTTTGCAATGGCACTTATTTGAAAAATTGTGAGGGGGTCAAGTGTCACTTGTTCTTCAAACACTTTTATGGAACTGCTCATACCGACCAATGACAACACTACATTTTTCTTAGACTGTTTTATATCTGAAAAGCCATGACCAACCAAACTTTGCATGGTTTTGGTTCCAAGTTCTAGGGCTTGGTGACTGTTGATCGTTTTGTTTCCAATGACACCTGTCGACAGAGACAAGAAAGAATTCATATCTGGAAAGGGAGGATGATCATAGAACCATTTATTTATCTTTATCCGGTCCTGTTCATCCTTGACTTGCCGTGACGCCCGGAAATCAACATGCTGCTCTCCACTTGAAAGTTTGACACCAGCGAACTCCTCAAGAGAGATGCTGATGGCGGTAGCTCCAGGTGACTCACCGACCCACTTGGCAAGAACAGAGCAGTGATACCTTTTCGTGTCAAGCCACCTGAGGTTTTCATAGAGCGCATTCGAGTCTGCTCTACGGTCATGTCTGACCAAACCCCCGCCCAACGTGTCCCAATTCAATTAATGGTGAAATATCCTTTTTCTATAGCACATGTTAAAGTGAGCTTTTATCAACTCAAAACAAAAGGTCAAGTTTTACTTTAACAGCAAGGGTAGATAAAGTAGCACTTTAACATCAAGGATAGATAAAGTAATTTAATTTCATAACTTTTGTTTAAATTAAATATGACAGCTTCGTATTATCGTAGCAACCCCATCTAGCTACTGACATTTTGAAATGTGATTGACTGTCATTATTTTCTTTTGAAATTGTTAAAGTTCTTGCTATAGAAAAAATATTGTATTATACACGACGATAAAGTTATTTCTATCCACTCTTGAATCATTAACGTCTCGACTTCGTTTCGACGTTAAACGATTCACTCGTGGATAAAATTTAACTTTATCGTCTTGTATAATAAATTACTATTATCTCCAAACTCCTTGAATACTTCAGGCTCTTTAGATCTCAATGCTACCATGTCTTGCACATAAATTACTTAAGTACAGCTAGCTGCCTGCATGCATATGAACTTTATACATTTAATATTGAGTTTTCAAAGTGTTGTCCAACATTAAAAGTTGATGTTATTTACCTAAAACGGGTTTTTTAAAACCAGTTCTCCCCCATAACTCGCTTAATATCTATCTTAGAGAAAAAATGAAAAGCATATTTTTTATAAGAAATTTTACGTTATTTAATTTTGATAACGAATATTTTTCTGCTAGAGGTCACGGTTTCCGAGATATTTACAAAAAACATTAAAAACGGACCTTTGAACCCCCCTCCCCCCCAACGCTCACACCCCACCACACAGGACTTTTGGTATGTTATTCAGGAAGGTATCCACTACAACTGTACAAAAATCTGGGACTACACGATTTATTTCCGCCAAACAGCATTTTTTGGCTTCGTTGACTGGACTATAAGTGAAGTTTTAAACGTCGAATGGAGCGGAAGAAACAAGTTCATAGAATGAACTGCGTAAAGCTACCCAAAATTGTGATGAATAATAACCTACCATATGGTTATAGATTTTTAGACGGGCCACCAAAAAGATGGTGCGATAGTTGTATATCCACATCCCAATCTTAAGATAAGAAGATTAAAAATTGAGAACGATTCATTGGTAAAACAAACCAACGGTCTATAAGAAAGTAGCAGAAGAAGAAGACAAGCTATTCAAGGTATGCTGTTGTACGAAATTGCAGTATAAGCAAGCTACAGAAATCTGAAATATTGCAGCGGGCTTATCTTCAACTCCTTTGGTTAACAAAAGACACCATGTAAGAAGCCAGTGTAATAACAACATCTGCGAGACGCAATATCCGACTCTAAAGCACCCTGCTGAATAATCCCCTTTTACTATCAAACCATCAAAATGTTAGACTCATTCCGCATTTGAAGGTGACTATCCGCAATCTAAGGAGTGTAAATTAAGGGTTGACGCAACTGGCCAGACGGGTGCAATAGCATCCGAATTTCGATGCCAGAGCTTTCTACTTAGAACGCAATGGTTTATTGCAATTCCCAGTATACGAGAAATTTTTTCGGTATCCGTTAGAGCACTTGCGCAAAAAGGGTTATATAACAAAGCAGACGAGGAGGCGCCAAAAATCAGTCAGCATTCGGTCAGATTCCAATTCATTCAGTCGGTTGACAGACACTCCGACTCGTTCATTTACCTACGCTACCGCATTTTTGGTTACCGGTGTTTTGTAACTTCTGCTTCCAAGGCGCTAGCCTTGAGAATTTGTAACTCGTGCGCTGACATTAACATTTTCACGTAACAGTTAATTGCAAAGTGTTGTATACGTATACTCTAAATATTCAACTGTATCACTGCTACATAAGTAGATGTCCCTTATGTTATTTGATTTTTGTTTTCAAATAAAAATAAGTGTTTTTGTTGTCCATCATGTGTATTATTTATCAACTCCCTACAGAAGTAATCCACGTCACTAAACTACATTATGGCCAAAACACATTAAATGCAGCGTTTCACCAAATCTCCAAAAGGGACCAAGCAAGGATATTGTCTAGGCGCTGTCGAATAAATAACGGCGGAATGGTTAGAGGTAGGATAATTTGACGGCACTCAAACAAGACGGGCATCAAAATTTCAGATTGGCAAGCTGCTGGGTATATCTGACAAAGGTGGTGATTTACCAAAAGTTGCACTCTAAGGCTTTTCCTAACAGCTACATGCCGGGAACGATAACGCTCACATCACGCGTAGAATTGTGAAGATCTCTGACCAATTACTGATCTGCCTCCCTCTTGAAGTTTTGGTTCTAGAAGAAGGCCAACGAGATAAACTGCCTTGTGCATGAAAAGCAGTGGCGGCGTCAATTCTTAAAATAACCTCATAAGGTAAATCAAAAGAACACAAAGGATTATAGTACTACTATGGACTCCTCATGCTTATTCAACCAGCATAATACCCTAAGCAACATTCTCAATTGAAAGATTTAGGAGGTTAGTAAATGGGGAGCAATAGAAACATTAATGGAAGATGGATCTAAGACCCAAGGCCGTAAGGGGATATCCAAATCCTTCAAGGTCGTAAACATACATCTGATAAACCGGTAGGCTGTAAACGCCAGCAGTGCATATTTCTAGAAAAACAAACAAGTCCGTATATTTAATCCTAGAACAAGCGTAAGGCAACCATGCCGTTTCAAACTTGAAGGGATGAAAATTTAAGCAAAATCGGCTTGCAGAGCATCATACTTTGATATACGAACACATAGTGTACTCTGAGTGCGCAGTAAGATAAAATTAAGTGTTAACGTACAGTGTTAGTATCTTAGATGTTTGTAATATATTATGAAAACGCATAATTTAGGTTCAATTTCTAACAGTTTTGACTAATTCAAAAATCGACAGAATTTCTATTTAGAGATCCCTAAATATGTTATGGATATCTTGAGCAATTAACTAATACAATTTTATTGACACTGTAGTCATCACAATAAAGCAAATCTGACAGATACGGCTCCTTTAGACGATACTGTAAGATTAACACAGCATCATAGATCAAATTCAAGAAGTATCTGATTTCACTTTCCACTTAGCTACTGGTATTAAGGCCTGCAAGTCCAGATACATTAACTGTAATCTCAGATTGATGGAGTTTAGCTTTCGCCATCCCCTTTCAAACATGTGGCTATTGTGAATTTGGGTAATGGATTTGTTTAAGGTGGAATTGTTTTGCAAAATAAAAAGGGTTTCCCATCGCTCTGAATATCATGCGGAGTTGGGGCATTTAATGCATATTTAAATCCGCCTTGCCATCTCTACATGTTACTGGCGTTCCGGGATTTGCATTATTTGATATTTAATTTTCCTACTGTTTAGAGCCGGAAGTTTAGTTACTTTTTGTATGTGACATTGTAGTGGTAAATTATGTTGACCTGAAAAGGTTCGATATGTAAATTTGATTACTACTAGAGTATATACTTAGTAATAAGGTTCCTGCATACCACTTTTCTTTTACCTGCAAACTGAAATATAATACTTAAACGTGGAATTATGTTCGTGAATGGCCATGTGAAATACAGGGTTTTCATTAATTCCCGTTTCCCACGTGACTAAATTTAAATTTGCCGCTATAAATTTGTTTTTAGAAGGTTGGTGGTATTGGTAAACAAATTGCCAACGCGACATAGACGTTCGTCACATCTAACCTCTAAACTTCATACGTTTCGTTTTGCTGCTTAGAAGCAATTTTTGGCAGTTTTCAACGGCCCCGACCGAGCGAGGTTGGCGGCCGACGAGCATCCGCTCGGGGACGCGCTGCGCGAGAACCGTCCGCGGCGATCGCTAAAATTACGTTCCCGTCGGCTTTAGCAATTTTCATCAGATTTCAAGTGTTATTTAGTCTGTGTCGTGTCTACGCCACTAATAATTTTGTGTTACTGTATTTAGGGAGTACTGCCAATCGTGTAAGTTTGGTTGCCTAGCATTTAGGGTGAATACATGGTCACGTGAGAAATGGGAACTAATGAAAACCCTGTATATTGCGTATGTATAGTGGTGTTCATTAAAGTGTTGTACAGCATTTGTGCTTTGTGAATATAAATTAATTACACAAAGTTAAAAAAATGTTGTAGATACAAATATTTTGAGAGTATATATCTATATCTACCTAGTTATAGATACAGTGTGAACATTTGTAGAGTAATAACACAACCGCCAATAAACTTGCAATTGTCGCTGTACAACACATTTTTGAACACGACTGTAGATGGACTTGCGAATATAAATATTGTTCGTCTTTGGATACTAAATTACAAAAGCTTGGAAAGATCCCCAACTGCTGTACCTCAGTTACATTTAATGACATATTCTGTTTATTAATATTCAATCTCAGGACAATTTTTAAAACCCTTTGATGCTACGAAATTATCCGGAAAATCTGGATAGAGCGGGAAACGGAGAAATAATTAAGTCGCCGGAATATTTAAAGACGATGCAGTTTATATGGAGTTGGTTGAGAGCCCCTCTGTTGATGTGCCAAATTGTAACGCGTTGGCTGAAGGCCACTTCGTTTGGAGGTCAAATACACTACTACGCAAAATTAAGAGATCGACAAAAAAGCTATAATACTTTGTTTATTGTTCTTATTATCGGCATAAAACTTATACACTACAAAGATCGGACTCTTACTAAGATGGAAAAGCATTCTTCAACTTAAAGGCAATATCTTGTATTTCCACCTCTTGCAGCTATTCCAGTTTGCATACGAGTCGGCATACTTTGATTGAGCCTCCTAAACGTTTCTTGTGCTATGAGAGCCCATTCTTTCTGTAGTGCTTGAACCAGCTCATTTAAAGTTGCTGGTGCTGTTTGTAATCCTGCTTCCTAAGATGTCCTAGACATATTGGATAATAATCAAGACTTCGAGCGGCCCACATCATCGTTGCAATATTAGCGCAGTTAAGGTATTCTGTTATATTATTAACTGTATGGGGACGAGCGTTATCATACATCAGGATATATTCTGGACCAACTTCTTCGGTAAATGGCTGTATTTGTGGGACGATAATCTGATCCCTATAACTTGCAGCAGTTAAGCTCCCATTGTTTACAATGACAAGGTCAGTAGAATTTTTCGAGTTTATTCCCGCCCACACCATGACTGACCCATGACCATACCAGTCCACCTGGCGGATCACACACGACGCATAACGTTTTCCACGTCTTCTCTAAACTTTGTTTCTTCTCTCATCAGCAGTTAACCAAAATCGATACGTGTCTCTGTCTGCAGAAGTTCAATTCGGTCTGTGTTGCTTACCGGCTGGCTGCTTTTTCCTTGCTTCTTTTACCTTGTACCTCTTCAGGACTCGTAGGGACTTTTGGTGGACGTCGCACCGATCTTCAAAGCCACGTCACTTGGTGCTCACTTATGCCCGCGAAGGAATCAACTTTCCTTGCCGAGCGCAGGAAAGCTTCTGACGCATCCTACAGAACCAACGTCGCCTCCTGGCGGTCTTCGTGGAAAACCTTACTTCTTCTTCTTTTGCGGTGCGGGAGTTGACCCCGCGGCACTCAGGCCTGAGGCCCATTGTGCGTACCGCTTTTTATATCTCGTCTTTGAACAGGCCGGTACCAACCGCAAAGGCTAGCACTTGGCCTATAGGGATGAGCCTTATATCCTCCGGTTGTAAAAACGCTGCGCCGAAGTGTTTGTGTCGCAGGGTCATCAGTCTGACACACTGGCATAATATGTGCTGGGAAGATTCTTCCTCTTCCCCGCATAGCCTGCAGATCGGATCATTTGTGATACCGATTCTGTGCAGGTGTTTGTTGCGGTGACAGTGCCCTGTTAGGAGTCCTGTTACTATCCTAATTTGCTTCTTACTGAGTTTTAGAAGCTCTTTGGACGTCGACAGCGATAACTCCCCAATAAAGAGTTTAGCTTGCCTTAGTCCCTGCTGTAAAGACCATTCACGAAGGAACCGGGTCCAGACCCATTTCTTCATTTCTAGCTTTACGTTGCAATATGGTATCCCAAGAATTGGCTCGGGTCCAGGCGGGTCACCACTGGAGCCCTGCCTAGCCAACTGATCCGCCTCTTCGTTACCGTCAATGTTGCTATGACCTGGTACCCACAGCAACTTTACAGAGTTCTGCACGCAGAGTCTCGTTAGCGCCGCTCGACATTCAGACACTAGTTCCGAAGACACCCTGAAGGAATTCAGGGCTAAGAGAGCGGCCTGGCTATCCGAGCAGATGTAGATATGCTTGTTAGTAAAACCTCTGTCTAGGTTTTCATAAACACAGGCCAGGATGGCAAACACCTCGGCCTGAAATACGGTGGCGTACCTGCCCAGTGAGAACGCACGCTTCACTCTAGGTGATTCGCCATAGACGCCCGCCCCTGCGCCAGCCTCCGTCCTAGAGCCGTCTGTGAACCAGATAAGTCCCTTAGGAGTAAGGAGGTTATGGCCACGGGCAATCCAGTCCTCTCTAGAAGGGATGACTGTTTTATATGGCCTATTGAAGGAAAAGGAGGGGACCATACGATCACTCCTCATGCTGAGGGTATCGTGAGCCCCTGCCATAAATGACAGGACCCTCGAATGCCCCAGCGTCCCTCCTACCTTTGTCCACTGGCCCCCACACTTAAGCCTGTAAGCCGTCCTTCTAGCCTCAGCCTCAATCATTAGATGAAGGGGCACGAGTCCGAGAAGGGCTTCCAGGGCCGTTGTGGGTGCTGTTCGCATTGCTCCCGTCACTCCTAGACAAGCTAGCCGTTGGAGTTGGCCGAAGCGTTTCTTTGCGCTAGCTAAGGTGGCCCGCGGCCACCATACAAGTGCAGCGTATGTGATGAGGGGTCTTATCACCGCGGTGTACATCCACATGATGACATTCGGTTTAAGACCCCACGTGCTTCCAAAGGTGCGTCTACACATCCAAAAGGAGGCAGTTGCCCTTTGTATTTGTCGTTCCGAGTGCTCCTTCCAGGTCAGTTTGGCGTCCAGGATTACTCCCAGATACTTAACTTTTCCGGCGGCCCTCAGAGGGGTACCGAAGAGTACTGGGTCAACAAAGCCCTCTATCTTCCTTTTCCTTGTGAATAGGACAAGTTCGGTTTTGTCGGGGTTTACCGACAATCCGTGCCCTATGCACCATCTTTCCACGATTCTGAGGGCAATTTGAGTAACCCCACAGATGGCATGTGGAAATTTTCCTCTTACGAGTATAGCAAGATCATCTGCATAGCCTTGCGTGTATATGCCGGCTCCGTTGAGGTCACGCAGGAGCCCATCTATGACGAGGGACCACATCAAGGGCGAGAGTACTCCCCCCTGCGGGCACCCACGCCTGACGGTCACCTTTGCGGTATCCTCGTTTAGAGTGGCGGTTACCCTGCGGTTTTCTAGCATGGATTTCATCCACCGAACAATGGTGGGCTCTATTCCATGGTTCGTTGCCGCAGTGCATATGGACTCAAAGGCAGTGTTGTCAAACGCGCCCTCTATATCCAAAAAAGTACCTAGGGCCAGTTCTTTGTGTTCCAGCGCCTTCTCTATCCTAAAAACGATAGTATGAAGGGCCGATTCCACTGACTTGCCCATTTGGTAAGCATGTTGGTTTGGATGCAGCGGCATTATCCTTAATGCGCCGTCTCTTATGTACCTATCCACCATTCTTTCCACCGTTTTAAGTAGAAATGAGGTTAAGCTGATAGGTCTGAATGATTTGGCCAGGTCAAACGAGGTTCGACCTGCCTTTGGTATAAAGACCACCTTAACGGATCTCCACGCTACTGGTGTATACCCGAAAGCAAGGCAGGTCCTGAATATGTTGTAGAGTGGCCTGATGAGCAAATCCAGCCCTTCCTGTAGAAGTGCCGGAAAAATGCCATCTGGCCCTGGACTTTTGTACGGATCAAATGTGCTTATCGCCCACCTGATCTTTTCGTGTGTTACCACTTTCGAGGCTATCTCCCAGTCCATTGGGCTAATGCCAATGCGGGGAGCCCTTACTAGTGGGACATCACCAGTTTCAGCCACAGAAACTGGGAAGTGCACCTCCAGGAGATGCCTTAGGGTCTCCTCATCAGTGGCCGTATGGTCACCTGAAGGGAGCCTTAGGCACTCCAGCTTGGCTCTTGGATTTTTTGAGAGCGTCTTATGCAGTCTAGCTGCTTCTGGTAGTCCTTCAATGTCGAGACAGAAGGCCTTCCAGGACTCTCGTTTAGATCTACGAATAGAATCTTTGTAATTGCGTTGGGCCTGTTTAAAACAGTCCCAATCGCATACGAACTTTGTACGCATTGCCCTATTTAGGAGCCTGCGTGTCTCTTTACGTTGCATTTGGAGCTCGGAGTTCCACCATGGTACTTTCCTTGCCCTTTTTGCGCGTCGTAGCGGGCAGCTCCTTTCAAAAGAAGCCTTGACCGCAGTATTGATAATACTGAGGTGCTCTTCTACCTCCTTTGTGGTGCGAGTGCTATAGGAAATTCCCTGTAGTCCATTCGAGAGGTCCACCTTAAAGGCAGCCCAGTCGGTAGACTTGGGATTCCTATACGCTGCACCTTCGCTGTGTTGCAGCTCCAGGCTGAATCGGATGTACCGGTGGTCCGAAAGGGATGGTTCCGGTACAACTCGCCAGTTTTTTGTCCATTGGGTTACCTGCGTGGATCCCAAGGTCAAATCAATTACTTCCTGTCGCCTGGGAGTAACAAAAGTGGGGGAACTTCCCCTATTGAGAATCTCAAGGTCTGTAGTTGACAGATACTCCATGAGATCCCTTCCTCTGGCATTGACGTCTGAACTTCCCCACACCGTGTGGTGGGCATTCGAGTCACATCCGATTAGCAAGGGGGAACGCTTTTCCTTGCAATAATTGACCAGGTTCATTAGTTCCTGAGTCGGTGGTGGGTCGGGAGAGTCATAAGGGAGGTAGGCCGAACAAACAACAAGGTTTGTCCTCCCACCGTCCTTCACGAGACTCGTCCTTATGGCTACCAGATCTCTGAAACCTTAACTTTTAAGCAAAATTTGAAAAACTAAGTGGCGGGCAAGCAAAATATATATAAATGTCAAGTCGGATGTATATTGAAATTGAATCCCGGAAAAAGTTCAGCCGGAAAATGTTCCGCCGGAAAAAGTGCCGTCGGGAAATAAATCCGCAGGAAAAAGTTTCGCAGGAAAAAGTTACGCGTGAACACCCACGGCCGTGGAAAAGTTAAATAAGAAATAATAACATAATGTCGATTTCATACATAATGTTTTATTCATAAAAAAGGCAACTTACACTACAGATTATACCATGAGATAAAAAAAATGATTCTGAGCATGCCCTGATATGTGTTATACGTTTGTCAGTACTGAAGTGTATTGTCAGTCTCTGTCAAATTCAAGATTAAAAGGTTAGGGTTTGTTTGTTGTTTGACACAGACTGACGTAAAACTTAACCTGCAATATAATCACAGTTACAAAAAGTGGTAAAAAATCGGTGCACGGTCCGGTCTAGTGCGCATGCGCAAAAATGTAACAGTGAACATAAAAATGTAACGTTGAACAAACTCTCTCTCGTATTTTTTCTCTAAAAAAATTATCAAGACCTAACAACTAACATAAACCATTAACCTGGACCACCGCCGAGAGCGCAACGCATTGCTTTAAACATTGATAGCGGCAAGCGGCACCCACAACATTTTGACATACACGCTGATCGAACTATAAATTTACTTCGCTTGCAGCGGATGCGAAATAGACCGGACCGTGCACCGAATTTCACCCCAAAAGGTTACTAATGTCAAAATAAGACATTGGCATTTTATAACGTGCCTAAAGAGTAGCTTTACGCACTAGTATCGTAAATTACTATTTTGTTATCAAATGTCGCTTACACCGTTAAAAAATTCAATTTTCTTATTACATCATCATGGTTTTCCGCAAAATCGTATTTTGATATTGGATAAAAAAGTACCAGTCAAAAATTGTATGGCCACACTGTGACTATATATAGACACTGTAGTAATTTAAAATACTATAAATGTAATTATAATATACATAAGAGCCCAGCAATTTTTTCCATTTTTATCATATGCATTTGTACCCTATGGTATGGTACTTATTAATCATGTAACATGGACAAAACACCAAAGCATCGCTTTCCTGCGGAACTTTTTCTTGCCGAACTTTTTCCTGCGGATTTATTTCCCCACGGCACTTTTTCCGGCGGAACATTTTCCGCGGAACTTTTTCCTGCGGACCTTTTTCCGGCATCGATTGAAATTTTACTGGATACGTCAAGTAATGTATTAGTAGTAACGAACTGACAAGTAGTGTCACTTCTGAGGTACGAGAGACACCGCGTAAATCATCAATGTTATTTTATCATATATCTAACCTTCAAAACGTCAAAAGTTGGTACTGAATCTGACAGGTAGATTTCGAACTACCAGAGCTAATAGTAAATAGAGCCAACTAAATGTTATAGCGAATTGGACAAAGATCTGAAGAAAATAGCTAAGAAGAGGCTCTATAAAACCGTGGCTCAAGATAGAATTACCTACGGGATGTGGAGAAAGGAAATAGATGGAAGGCTTACTAAAGACCTGGACTTTATGAGGCGAAGTTGTAAAAGTACAGGACTGGATAGAATTACCAAATGAACAGATTAGAGAGTTAATGGATAATTATAAAAAGAGATATTAACGCGATACAGAAATAACAGCTAATATGAGTTGCACATGTCAAGCGCATCAGAAAGTGTAGATGGGCTATGAACATCTTAAAATGGCTGCCAACTTACAAGGTCAAACGAGAATGTCAACAAGGCCATGAAAGCACGAAAAAAGTAGTTTTTCTAAAATAGCAAATAATGGAAACTGGGAACGATATGCAATATAAGAAATTTAATATTTTATGGTTCATTGTCAATTTCTTCTGCGGAGCTTCCATTACTTTAAATTTAGTAGGTTAAATTATATGCCTAATTTGTGAACTTAATGGTCGAAGTAGGAATTTAATGTATTGTTTAAATATTTACTCTGCGCTATAAAATTCCATTTTCATTTTTAATATTCAGGGTCTCAGTTTCAGCAAAACGATGCCAGGTCTTTAACAATGACGGTTCGCTGAGCCTCACTGGGTTTTAAGTTTTACCAATTATGTCCAAACGACACTGTGTGTGTTCAGCCGTAATAACAAAAAAACTCTCCCCAAAATGCGTAAAAATGCCGGTTTTCCTACCGCAACATAGATAATGTTGGTAAGCGGTGGGCGACAGGTCATTATTCTTGGTAACTAACCGCCAGATTTCCGAGTAAACACCCAAGATATCCTTCACGGCCTCCAAACAAATTTGAAAATTATTCCAATGAACGTTAGTCGAGTTTGTAGGATGTCTCCAGATAGAACTTCCCTGTTTGAAACTTTGGTTCCGTGACCTTATAATATTGCTATATTGCTAACGAAAAGTGACAAGATAATGGCCTGCTTAAAGCTAAACAATGTTAGCATTTTAATTATTAATCAGTTTATTAAAGTTTTATTTAATGCTAATTTCATTACTTAACATGAATTGCTAATTATTTTTTGTTTGTTCCAGGTAAGATCCTGTTTCGTGCGAAACTGATAAATATTAGAATGACAATAGCTTCATGAAGATGTTAATCTGTGTAAGGAGCTTTGATGACCAAGGTATGAATGTCCTCATAAAAAAAACTCTTTGGATATGCAATAACGTTCGTATTACATAAACATGTTAGATAAAACTTGTAAATGTAATAATTACAGAAATAAATTTTCAGATATTATGTCATTGTAATATTTCCATAGACTTCTGAGTAAAAATGACGTTCTCTACATGTAACATTAATATCTTTGCAACACATATAAGTCAGAACATTTGCAAGGGGTTTTCTACATCGTGAGCTACGTAATTTGAAGCCCCTTCTTTCTTGGGACTTAATATTTATTTCCTTACTACCTATGTGAACGTAGACACTATTCATTATGAAAATAGTCCAAATAATCACTACTATAGAACAAGTAATATCTATATTCTGCTTATATGTCGGGCAGCTTGAGAAATTTTGACTGTATATAGCAAAAATTATAAAAAACTAAAATAGCACCTAATATATCAATCACATTTTAAATAATTAATCCAAGGCCAGAAGATTAACTTCATTAAAACAATATTGAAGGAAGTTTCTTTGATGATTACATTTGGAGGCGAACGTTGTCACAAAAAATGTGAATCACCACTACTAGTAATTAGAAGCAATTTCTGGTCAAAAGCTTTAGCAATCAAAATCGATATATGTATAATGGAGAAGCTTTTACAAGAAGGTATGTTATAAAGCAAAACGTGAAAGGGCTATAATTGCTTACATAAACACTAAAAAGAAGCAATGGCACGGTTCTGAAAACACCTATAAGAAAAAGCTTTTCTTTATGAAAGCTGTCGGTGGGAGCATACTTTTCAATTCAATAAACTTGATTCTAGTAACTTCGTAAATGGAAACCTTTTGTATTGACATGCCGTCAGGTATGAAAGTTCCTGTCGCTAAGGCGTATCGAAAGTAAATTGAATTTTTGCTTTTTATGTTTAACCTTAAGGTATTTCTACACAAAGTATGTTTTTCTTTTTTGTAAATTTTAACAGAGGTTTGGTAAACCAGTATATCTTCAGTAACTATCAGCTTACGGTTTATTTTTGTTCTACTTATGTTTTAGAGCTAGCATTTGCAGAATAGGTATCAATGTAGGGGTCAATCACAATTAAGAAGCCAATGTTGCATGTTGCACAAAACAAGCCTTCAAGTGGGAATTAGGTCTTCACTTAAGTAATAAGCTTTTCACGGGAGTGTCAAATCCGCTGTACAGTTACTTTATGAGATAATATTTCCCCAACACGTAAGTGTTTTAGCCCTGCACAAGCTTATTCCGGATAGTGGGTCAGTCGAGACAGTAGGGAGAGTTCGCTGAATGATACGTTTAGAAAAGACTTTAAAAGTTAAGTTGCATTGGCGCCACGGATTCTGTATTTAGCGTCCTGTTAGCTCCGAACCGAAAGAAGAAACAAACGATGCTTAGGCCGATGTAAGCGACAGCGCTCACCACAGACATTTACCTTGGACGATATTGGTACTTGTTTGCTAACTGTTGTACGATGCTTAACAGAACATGGCAACAGGCAATAAAACATGCGAGATAAAGGAAAAATATCTATTAAATATTAGTTACCTACACAATGATACTAGAAAGTAAAATACAACCAATTCGAGCAGGTCAAAAGTTAAACTCAACGCTAATAATTTAGCGTTTAATATGACCGAAACACTTGTAATCGCACTTTCGCCAATGCTCAATACAACATGTAATGCAATTTCAGTAATCTTAAGCAATTGACAGTACGTGATGTGCCGATGGAAGCATTTCCTTTGCAATATTCACTTCCTCATGTTTAATTAGCTCCTCTTGCATGCTATCCGCCCATATTTTTTTTGTCCTTTACATTGTTTATTACCTCCTCTACTTGCTTTAACAGAGAAGGATCGCCGATTTCCATTTCCTCCCTTCGCATTGCCCGGTTCGAATTTCGCAAAAATTCAGCCGAAACCTATCTTGATTGCCAACAAACATTTCTCCTCTCGAGCCTGAGGTTCGACCGCTTTTGCCTCTCGTCGTTAATTTTTACTGAGCTGAGTACCCCTATCTTATTGTATTATTTCTGCATGTGTGCACTACTGCGCATTGTGACTACAATAAGTAAGCCGCATGCGTTTGAAACATTCTAGAGATTTTCACTGAATGGACCTACATTTGAAATTGGCCGTTTATTTGTAGTCAAGCTTTTATTATTAATTACTATAGTTTGTAACAGAAGTGACGTCACGTATGCAGGTAAAATTTTTCATAAAAATTTAATACAGTACCCAACCTTCGTAACTGGCCCTATATTACCTGTGCATATAAAGTGGCGCAAAATAAAGTTCCCTATGAGAGGTTGCTGGGAATTTATCGTCAGTTGACAAAACATATGAAACGTTGGACAATTGAAAAATGGGCACATGGGAAATTTTCCGTGAATGGGTATACGCTTTGAGAACGTGCATAAATTGTTCAACTTGTGAAAACCTTGAAAACTAAATTTTATATATTTCGAAAAAAATAATAATCAGAGACGAAGCTTATTTATGCTTGAAGAGAGTTCCGAACAAATAAAACCATCGCTTCGGGGGTAGAGAAATCTGAAGAATTATTCACGTGTGACCACTGTACGAGGTAAGAGTGACTTCATGGTTCGGTATGACTGCTAAAAAGGTCATTGGGCCTTACTTTTTGAGGACGACGCCGACGGGAGCAAAACTATTACTGCAAATATACAGCGCTACAGGTTGATGGTGAAAACGTTTTTGCAACTGCAAATGGAATGGCTTGGGGCATAGAGTGAATGGTACCAACAATGCGGCGTCACATCACACCGCGCCAAACCATAGCCACTTTGAGAAAAATGTTTCCTGGGCGGGTTATCTTGGAAAACAGCGCTAAGATCACCAGAAATTGGTATTTCTGATAATTCTAAGACTTTGGGAGCCTACAAAGCAAACATACGGGAGATAGCCAGAATTCCGCCTGAAATATTGGAGAAAATCATGGAAAATGCTTTTATAGGTTCGCCATTGTGTGAACGCTAGAGGTAACCATTTCGCTAGGTACTATTATTTTTGGTGCATGATGTAAAAAGTTTCCAAGGTTTAAATAAGTATTTACGGTCGATAAAGTCATAGTTTCTTGGATAACCTCACTATTATAAAAAATCATATTGTGTGCCCTATTTTGCCCACCTTGCATTTATTTGGTGTGTGTAATATTGTCGAATAAAATTTTACACTAATTTCTTGTGAAGCAAAATGCAGTACGCGTTTTCAGGGAACTAAAATAGTTTCTATTCAGAGAAAATAAAGTCGACACCGCACGCTGTGGAATGAATTTGGCTATTAAATCATCAGCTAATAATTACCATGGTGACGCCCTACTCAGTAGCAAGAATGTTTTCGTATCTACTATCACGAGCGACCCATGCACATTTCTGTTTAAGACCCGCCCTTATTCTGCTACCTCGTTGTGCAAAATTTAAGCTTGTTATAAACCTTAAACGGAATTTACCTGTAACGGTTGCGCTATCCAGTCCTCGTCTTTTTACTTGATATACTGATTGTTTTTCCCTTGTAATTTTTCTTTATTTTCTGAGTTAATAGTATATTATAATACGAGTGTATAAGCAAGCCTTTCAAGCACGCACAACAAGTTTGAAGAAAACGAGTGAAACGAGTTTTCTTTAATGTTGTAAGTGCTTTAAAGGCGCTTATACACGAGTTTTATACACTATTTTTTAGTACGCATAAAAAGATCCTTTCTCAGAATGATTTTATGCCTTGATTTTTTTTATCAGGTAGTCACATGAAAAATTTTTGTCGTTAGCATGGAGATTTTTTATAAATGTTTGTTTACTGTCAGTTTTGGTTTTTCGTGTTTGCAAAAAATGAATTCTGACCAAGTTCCTACCGAAATAGAGGTATTAACAAAACAGGCTGAACAAAAACTAATTCCTGCTAAATCAAGAGATACGTACATTAAGGAGTACGAAAAGTTGAAAACCTGGATGAGTGAAAAAGACTCTACGACTGTAACTGAACCACTGATGCTAGCATACATGATGAAAATGGTAAAATTTAGTACTATTATAATATGAGCGTATAATAATTAATTGTTTGCTTTTCTGTTTTATGCCAGTCGAGTGTATACAAATCTTCCTCTCTGTGGTGTATTCACTCAAAACTTCAGACAATGTTAAGGCTGAAAGAGGGTGTAGCTTTGGCGAGTTATCATAAACTTCACGCTTTCATGAAAGCAACCAACAAATGTTACGAAGCCAAAAAATCATACGCATTTACGGAAGAAGAACTACGAAAATTCTTTATAGAGGCCCCTGACAATACTTTTTTGTTTGTGAAGGTACATTGACAAATTTGACAAATTTATGTAAGTAATAAGTTTATTTTCCAGGCTATTACTATTTGTGGTGTTTTTGGATCCTGTAGAAGGTGTGAAATGTGCGATTTGCTTTTGACTGACATAAAAAAAGAGGGTGCCGTTTTCTTGATTAATATACGACCATCCAAAACTGAAAAGGGGAGGAAATTTGCCGTTGTTGATTGTCCTGAAATACCATATGCAAAAATTTTTAACAAATATTTGTCGTTGCGTCCTGAAAATGTAGCAACGGATAGAGTATTTTTAAAGTATGCAGATGGCAAGTGCTGGAGACAAGTAGTTGGCATTAATACTATTGGTGCAATTCCTTCTCGTATAGCTCGCTACTTGAATCTTTCTGAACCTCAAAAATATACCGGCCACGCATTTAGGCGTACATCGGCCACGATTATGGCGAACAGTGGCATGAGTATTGACGAATTAAAACGTCAAGTTGGGTGGAAGTCTTCCAGTGTTGCGTCAGCGTACATTGAAGACTCCAGTGTAAATAAAGTTGCAGTTTCTAAACGGATTGCTGAAAGTGTTACGCCGGATGAGACTCAGAACCTTCCAGCAATCTTTCATGCAACGACAAGTCATTCCACGAAGTCTACAGATGGATTTAAAGTGTCCAATAATTCGAATTGTACCTTTCATTTCCATTTTAATAATTAATATTGTTCAAAAAGTTGCAAAATTTGAATAAAATTGTGAAGTTTATTAATGTCAGATTAATATTACTGTTTCCTAGTAACCAACCTATAAAGCAAAAGCACTCCGTTCTATAATTATCGATCTACGCACGGTCCAGCGTATTTTAATCGTCATTTACAATACATGCGTACTAAAAAACTTTTTACTTTTACATTTCTTCTCGAGTATTGCCAATTTTATTTTCTAGTGCTTCATTTTCGCTTTTCTACATGAAGCTGTACATTTTACCTTTTGTTGTTTATATTGGTTTTTATTTTGTTGTGCCATCAATTTTCAACATTCGAAACCGCTACGGGTCAAGTTTATGGTGCTCAGTCTATTCTTAATTAAAAAAGTTTTTATGATTAATTTCACCTTTTTTTTATTCTGCATCTCTTCTCTGGAAGGCATGTTTAACTTGTGTTTTAACTTTATTTGCTATTTTCCCCATTCTTCTCATTCTTCGCCAAATATGTTACATTTAAATTGTTTTTCTTTCTCCGCTACCCTTGGTAGATGCTCTTACATGTTTGAAATCCCGAATACCGTATTGCTTTCAAGCTCAGTGAAATTTTATATCAACCCATGGTCGTATACATTTCTAGATGCATCCTGTATTGCGTCCGTGACGCTCTTTATAGTGGCAGCATCATCGGCGTCCTGATAATCAGTTCTAAGTTTTGCAACTCTGCGGCATTCCGAAGAGCCCTAAAAAGATTTTTCCTTCACCGCATGCGAGATTTCTGCTGAGTACCCGTAAATATCCCCGATTTACCGTGTTAGTTTGGCTTTCGTCTTAGAGTTACAAGTCCGCCTTCCATCGCTCAACTTTGGCGGCAACCGAGCAATAGCAACATTTAATTCGCTGCACCCAGTTAGGTCATTTACGGTATATAATTTTATGCATGTATAATTTACCCTCCATTTGAAAGGTGTTTTAGATACCTTGTATGTGTTATTTACCGTCAATTTTAAGTATGGTATAATGTACTAGAATAGGAATTGGCTTGTTCACAGCGCAGTAGTACTTTCAGCTCTTTGCAACAGTGTATCAATAGTATTTTTCCCGTAGAATTATTTCGCCTATACTGTTGGCTAGACTGTTGATAGCTAACATGTAAAATTATTAGGGATTGCTTGGAAACCTTGTTACGACCACAACTGCAAGATTACCAGTTCAAATGTAGTATTATGAATTCTATCGTAATAGAGTTCTTTCAAATATTCTGTATTATTTACACTGTACGACGCAGTATAGTTCCGAGTGCTTTGAAGCTAAGTAAGCATTGCCAAGGGTAGAAAAAGTGAGGTAGGGCCCAAATCCCAGAGTTCAGCGCCTTATACATTTTTCATCGCCAGATTCTATGGTAGAACCTGCCACTCCATTACAGGTATTGAGAACACCCTAATACTAAATAATAGCAATAGCATTTCCCCCGAATGGATTGGTTTGGCTATCGCAACCAAATGGCTGTTCTTGTAGTTTAAGACCGCGTCCATCCCACTAGCTAGCCGTGGCTACATTTAAAGGCTGCTGCAGTTTAAACGGCTGTTAACTTGTAACAACGTGTTTCTCAATATCAAGGAAATAAATTTAATAGTATCTTTTTGGAAAGACGCATAAAATCATATATTTAAATGTAGGAAGAGGTAATAGCTTTTCATTACAATTTGTATTATTCCTATCGTAACCAAACATTTATATATTATGGCAGAAATCGGAAAGTTCTCAACAGCAACAGCATTTTAATTAAATATAACTTTATGTTTCTTTATTCTTCTTCTGCAATTTTCATTTTGAAGAATAATAGATAACAAAATGTTGTCTAGAATAACTTCATTGTAATGTATTATCAAAACAGCATCTATGATTTTATGACAGTAATGTTTTTTTCACAATTACTGTCGATTCCAAAGCATTTCTCCTTAACCTTACACAAAGGGATACATTTATATAATTACTGCCGCCTTTAAAAGACAAATTTTAACTCATTGTGGCAGTCAAAGAATAACAGCTTTGTTACTAAATAAAGTTTTTTTTTAAAATTTTCGCTCGGATAAAAAGTTCGTGTCGCTTCGCAGCATCGACAGCATTTCACAAATACTAAATTTTAATTAGTACATAACTCACTTTGTTTCTCAACAACGTTGGTTTCCCCATGTCCATCTGAGTTTTATTAAAAAGGTAAAGCTTGAATGACATATTCAAGTTCTTTGAATGCAATACTTTGAACAGACGCCAAAGGGAATATGCTGGCAGTAGTGCGAAATGGACATTTTGTATTCCGGAATTTAATAAGCTGAGAGACCAGTCCTCTGTAAATTAAATAATATTCTACGAAGATTCGCAAGCGAACTGGCTTCGTTGGTATTAATTACCGCAATTTGTAGCAAAAGGACGAAATTATAGAAGCACAACTGTAACGAATCATAGAATTCGGGCGGAAAGAAATTGCAAAATTATACACAGAACCAGAACTTGTGAAGTTCCTCAGCAATTAACGTTTCTTGTTGTAGTTAAAGCTAGAACGTCGTAAAGACCGAGTTCTATTTTGTAACGTTGGTGCAATTACAGTAAATGAATAATCCTATCTATTAGGGAACCAGCGAATCAAAGTTTTTAATTATAAAGATGCGTGTTTGCATTGCCGAAATGTGAAGAATTATAGGTCAATTTTTTGAAACGCTTTTCAAATTGCGAAATTATATGAGAACGATTTGTCAAAGTATGAACATTTTAATTATACCGTTTTTAATGCGTATCATCTTGACGTTCCCATCGTTTTGTACTTCGCATTTCGCCCTAAAAATTTGTAGGATTTAAATTGCCTCAGTTACGGATTTTTCAGAACCGTCGTTGAATAAATCTGTATTAAAGCCGAGACATCAGTCGGAGGCTAATATTACATCCCATATGAATGATAAATGGCACGGATAGGAATATTGACATCTCTGTTAGGGCGAACCACTCGCAGCCGGATGCTGTTGAGATAAAGATTCCGTATTTTTTGGAGTTCTGTTCCTGAACGGATTTGCATTAGCATTGTCGTTTCGCTCGGTAAAATTTCTCACAGATTCATAATTAAAGTAGCATTTAGGCACAGCGATTACACAACTTCTTAAAAATTGTAGAAGCCCACAATTTGATTTCTTGGAAGCGCATATCTGTAAATTCTTTTAGAGGTAGCTGCACCCTTTTGAAATTGATCTGTATTTAATATTTATGTAATACTCGGAGCTAGAGTAACGCGTTTGGTATAGAATTTACAGAGTATCAATAAGAGCTACGACTTTACAACAGTGAAAAAAATATCCGATTCGCTCAGGGAGAGCTTCTTCAGAAACTATTTTTTCTCTTATAATGGAAGTTTTACTCAGTGTAGTATCTAAATGAAAGTCGATTTATCTCACCTTTCCTTTCTGTGGTAATAGATATCCTTTGAGACGAATCGGTGGCCACTTATCTTTCTTCATTGCAAATATGGCGTGGATAGATTTTTAAGTGTATGCTCTGATACGCCACATTTCCATGCATCTACTTGCGTTAGACGGTTCTATAGATTTATTTAAGTGATTGCTCGGTCGAGATGGAAAGCCATTATAGCTGTATCATCAGCGAAAGTGGCTAGACAGTGCTTCTGGATGTTGGTAAATCGGCGGTATAGATCACATATAGGACTGGACAGAGGACGCTGCCTTGGGAAACTCCAGATTTTATAGGTAGTAGTGCTAAAAGGTTACCTGTTTGCAAGGTAAGATATGAGTATGTGGTAGATGGAGTGTCGTAGGTAACGTTTGATTTTGTAAAGTAGGCCAGCATGCCACATCTTATCAAAAGCCTAGGTTATATCTATAAATGAGGCTGAACAGAATCTCTTGGTATCCAAGTCATATCTTATTTTAGTGGAGATTCTATGTACCTGTTCGACGTTGAAGTGTTGACGACGGAGCTCACATTAATACGTTAGTATAAACTGTTTATCTTTGATTAGTTGCATTATTGTTAACAGGAAAAGCTTGTTAAAATCCTGGAAAGGATTGGTGGCCTACTAATAGGTCTGTATGAGTTATCTCAATCGGTGCTTTCCTGATTTCACAATCATAATGATTTAAGCCACTTTCCATAAAGTTAGAAAGTATCATTTACTTAAAGTAGCATTATAGATTATTGTGATGATTCTGATTGCCTTATCTTTTAACCAGTTATTAGATCGAAGTTTGGAGATTTCGTCTGATTTATTTTATTCTAAATAAAAATTGAGATTTGCTCTGCTTGAAGTGCTTACAGGAGTGTTCAACCGGAATTCTCAACTAAGAGCTTCTTCTCCGGCTAGAACTGCTGAAGAAAAAAAGTTAAAACTTTGACTAAATGTTGGGCGAGCATGTTTGATTTGCCATTGTTGTTCGTAGACGTTTAATTTTCTTTAGTGCTTTCCACGATGTATACTCGTTGACTTCCGTCACTGTTAAGCTATTCAGATAGTTATGAATGTCTTGGTTTCTGTAGTCCTGTAACACCCTTGCTATATTTTTTTCGTATCAGTAGGTGCACGAGTAATCTACCATCTCTTTTTAAACGCTCTCGTTTTTGTATATTTTCTTAAATTAAATCTGGACAGTGGAGTTCTATCTGTGACTCGTTTAGTTCGGGGGTTGCTACCGAAGTGAAAGTTTTAAAAGGTTTCTGGACAATTCCCAGTCAGTATGTTAATTGTACAACGACGGTGGTCTAAACTTTTCAGTCGGTTGAGTATTAACAGTAACTCGAATGGTAGAACGGTTGAAAGATGGGTCAAAGCAGGATTGGGCTAGAGCTAGAAGATAAATCGGTGGAATACCTTTCCCAAAGCACAATTCTAGCAAGTCAGGTATCTTTTTCTTATCATTCGGCGAAAAACTTGGCTCGCCTGTCTAAGAGTGATGCAGGTTTGGCGTCCTCTCGAGTTTGTTAGTATGAATCCCCAAATCCGATCTTGGGAATTAATGCCTCCACCGGAAATGAAACGGTTGCCAAGCTGGTTGAAGAAGTTTTCAAAATGTTCGTTTTTGATGTTGTGTCTCAAAGAACCATATACGGCGGATATTTTTCCAGTTTTATCTTCAATTGCTACACAAGAAGCTTTAGTAGATGTGTTTTGGAATATTTTGATAATTTGTAAGACTTTTTGATGTTGTTTTCATTTACAATGGGACTCCTTCTCCTTGTCGTTTGATTTGGGTTCTACGTGTCATATAAGGTGTAGTTGGGATTTTTAAATTTAGAGAATTTAATTTCTTAGCTATAGCTCGCCAAATCATAGGTGCCCCAGATTGCTAATAATCCATTAAACTATCTTGATTAATATAGTAATAAGGAGATTGAGAAACGCCTTCATCTTCTCCATTACTTGAATCATCATACTTTCCATGTTGTTGATTGTTGGTTGTTGTTGAAATAATATGTGCTTTAATACGTTTCACATAGAATTTCGCAAGTGTCTTATATTTTATTAAAGCGCTAGTAGAAGGAATCTTCATAGAGTTTTTATCTTTTCTGAAAATTGTAGAGAAGTTGTTGAAGTTAGAAAGCGGTATTTTTAGGGATGACGTCCCAATCGAAATTTACGTTACTATATTTGAAAACAGGCATTGAAATCTAAACTTTTATCTTAAAAAATATATAACAAACTTAGTACTTAATTCTTTATTTCAATATGATTGATACTGCATTAGGATTTGCAAAATAAAGACGTAGTTGCGTTGCAGAATAGGGAAATCAAATTATAATGTTAAATTTTTCCATAACGTCTACCTATGAGAATCTGAAACTGTCCATTGTAGGTATGTGTCCGTTATTCAGAGGTTTTTTACTATTTGATTTCCTACATTTCTGTGCACTAACACCTGCCCGTTATGTAAAGGTGTCCGTTAAGAGAGGTTTCACTGTAATTAAAAAGCTATTGCTGTTGAGAGCTTTCAAAATCTTACTAAAACATGTAACTGTTTTGTTTAGATGGAAAGAATGCAAACGTATGTAAAGATATAGATTTTTCTCAGGTATCTGTCTCGTATGTTTCTCGGCCGGTATCGATGTTGTGAACATAATGGACTACTGATGTACGCCCCAATTCAAACAAAGGCAGGGGCAGCTGTCGATTCGATTAAAATCGCAAGAAAATAGTATCACATTTTCTCAAGAATGTGTTTAATTAGTCTCTTTTATACTGAACTAAGTCGAAACGCCGGTAATTACAGAATCCAGGCACGCAAACTAGTACTGCAAACAACACAACTAGCTCATCTGATCTATAATCGCGAACTGCCCGACACACAATATGCCCCCCTGCCCCAGTGGTCTGAACTCGCCGAATATTAGCCGTTGTTTGACATACTTTGGTGTTGGTGGGGAGGGGGGGGGGGGAGTAATGGTGTTGTCACGAAACGGGGTCTTTAAATTGACCTTTTCGTATGTAGCCTAAAAACTCTGAGGGTCCGGTGATTGCTTTGATTGATTAGACTAAAAACACATCAGACAAACTCATTTATTAACCTTGTTGTGGAGCCTTCTCAGTTTTCCGTTATTTGGAAAATTCCTGATTGCCAGCTCGCCTTGGAATTTAATGGACTGTATGAATTGTAGGTTTCACTGAATAAATACACTCGTTGAAAGCCGGAAATATGTTACTTTATTAGCAATAAACAACACATTGAACATTTGAACATTTACAAGAATTAGCTTTCGTAGAGCGGACCGGTTCGCATGCTGCCACGTTGACAGATGGAACGTAAGTGCGGTGAACGGCGATGCAAAGCCCGCTTGACAGTCTACTGCGCACAGTATGAATTCAGAATGCAAGAGAGGCGGCAAAAGTTTATAAAGTCCTTAACATACCGCCCGCCTTGGAAAGGGTAACCTTTCAAATAAAACAGTACAGAGTTGACATGTAAAAGCTAGAGTAAAACATGTAACATGAACACACATATATACAAAGCATAATAGTACATGGATCTTAATCTAGTACAAGAAAACCCGAACAATGGGGAGCCAAAAGGCTTTACGAAAACTGCGCTGAACGCTAACGCACTAGTTCACAACACTAGGTAGCGGGCACAATTTGGCGAAGGATCGCTTCACGATCCCTCACACAGTGTTCACTGACGCCACACGCGTAACGCCGTCAAGGCCAGGGTGCAGCTCGGTGACCCGGCCTAACCTCCACTTCAGAGGGGGTAGATTGTCATCCTTGATGAGGACCATGGAACCAGGCTGGAGGTCCGAAAGATGCGTGCGCCATTTGGTGCGCTGTTGGAGTTCCGAGATGTACTCCTTGCTCCATCTTTTCCACACATTCTGGTGTAGTTGTTGTATTCTCTGGTATTTAGACAGCCGAGACTCGACTATCTCAGTAACGTTGGGATCAGGCAATGACACCAACGGACGACCAATCAGGAAATGAGCAGGAGTCAAAGGCTGAAGGTCGTTTGGATCAGAGGACAAAGGGGACAGGGGTCGGGAGTTTAAGGTCGCTTCCACCTGTGCTAACAAAGTGCTAAATTCATCATAATTTAGACTAGTGTTACCTATAACGCGACGTATGTGATGTTTGGAGGACTTGATTCCGGCCTCCCACAATCCGCCAAAGTGGGGACTGTGCGCGGGTATAAAATGCCAAGCTACTCCGTCGTTCGCGACTGATTCGGAAATAGAAGGGTTTTGTTCCGCGAGAAAATTGCCTAATTCGATCAACTCGGAATTAGCGCCTACAAAGTTAGTGCCATTGTCAGAATAGACATGGAGCGGTTTGCCTCGACGAGCCACAAACCGGCGAAAAGCCATTAAGAAGGTTTCAGGAGAAAGATCAGCGACCAATTCAAGGTGCACTGCCTTTGTGACAAAACAATAAGCTGTAACTCGTTGTAAGCGAGCGAAGCTTGAATACTGATTGAACGGAAATGGTTCAACAGAGGTTACAGGAAGACTCTGAACTTCTTTTTTGAATTCTGGAAGCTCAGCACGAACATGTTTAGAAGCAGGCCAAGATGCCTCGCCTTCGCTTAGCCAGGTGGGACCATGCCACCAAAGGCTTAACAGACCCAGCGGGTCAAATATCTGCGATCTTTCAGACAAGATGCTACGCTTGGTAGCCTTACTACTTGTAGAATCTGAAATCTGGGATATTTCAGGCAAGATGCTACGCGTGGTAGCCTTACTACTTGCAGAATCTGAAATATTCTCTACTGATAAGAATCTTTTCTGAGCGATTTGCAATGAATCACCCAATACCTCTACAGGTTTTTTGAGAGGGATAGAGACAACGAATCGACCATTCGCTTCTCGTTGAGTATTTTGCACGAAATGTGCCTCACAGGCGTTCTCTTCATTTGTGCGAACCTTTTCCTCTGGGTAATGTTCGAGTTGCCAAAACCTAGCAATGGAATCAGAAGCATCCTCGATCGTGCTAAGATTGCACTGTACAGGGTACGCAGAAGGAGGGCCTGTAGGGCCAGAAACAATCCAACCAAAACGAGTCTTTTGGAGGATGGGAAGATTTGGGCCTAGACCAATTTGTCCAATACAAAGGAGCTGCCAGAAAATGGGCGAACCAATCAGGATGTCGATGGTGCCCGGTTGGTCGTAGGACAGATCTGATAACTTGATGTTATCAGGAACCTTGAAGCTGTTTCGCTGGACGCGAAAACTTGGGGTAACACCCGTAATCTCATCGAGAACAAGACAGGATAGGCCAATGCCGTATGAAGTGTGAGGGGCTTGCAGCTTGATATCACACCTAGCCTTGATTTGAGAAGTGGCTTTACTTAAGCCAGAAACAGTAACGTTGACTTCGCGAATTGGAAGCTTCAACCTTTTACACAAATCTGAACGTATGAAGTTCGATTGGGAACCGGAATCCAACAGGATTCGCACAACGTGAGGCGTACCATCATCAGCGATGAGTTTAGCGGTAGCCGTAGGTAAGAGTACCTGCAAAGCATTCGAACAGAATGCAGAAATCGATTGATTTAGTTCAACAGGGGTTTCTGCCGACATCGCAGATCCTGGTTGACTAGAAGAAGCATTTTGAGGTTTATCCTCATGAAGAAGTGTGTTGTGCCTTGATTTGCACTTTCTACACGTATATTTGGAGCTACAGAGGCTCGCAAGGTGACCCTGAGTTAGGCAATTAAAGCATACACGGAGTTCTTTTGCCTTTGAATTTCTGTCACGTGAAGACAGCTTGACAAACTTATCGCATTTGCACAAGGAATGAGATCCTTTACAAAGTGGACACGAAGGGGTACCTGACACAAATGATTTCGAATGTACCTTGGAAGACCTTTCGGGTACAAGCTTGCTATCTTTTACCTCTAGAGTTTCTAGAAGATTTGCTGTATTTTGTAAGAATTCCTTGAACTCATCAAGATTAGGCAGGTCAGAACTTGACCGGTTTCTAAGGACCTCCCATTCACGGTAGTGGGGTCCAGTTTTTTAGAAACTACATAAATTATAACAAAATCAAGAAGCTCGCTTTCGGTAGCTAATGATTTGATTGCTGCAAAATGTTTGAATAACATATCGCTAATCGTACGTAATTTAGTTGCAGATTCCTTACTGCAAGATTCAAGCTCGAAAATAGCCTTGAGGTGGTTATGAACCAGAATTTTTGGATCATTGTATCGATTGCACAATGCCTCCCAAGCTAGAGTATAATTACCCGCAGTAAACTCTAAACTTTTTATAATTTGGCTTGCATCACCCTGTAAACTAGCCTTTAGGTAATGCAGCTTCTGAATATTAGTCAGCGTTTGATTCTCATGAATTAAGCTAATAAAAATCTCACGAAATTCCAGCCATTCTGACACGTTCCCTGAATATTTGGGAATCGAAATGGCAGGAAGGCGTACAGCTCGATTATTGCAATGTGAACTGCAATTTGAATGCGTTGATCTTACGCTACCGTTAGGAGATCCAGAACGATCTGGTGCAACATCAGATTGCTTGTTGTATTCATTAATCAAATATTCAGCTTGTGAGATTGCACGAAAATAAGAGTTTTCAAATTCGACTTGTTGCTGCATTTCAGATTCTGTATCCTTACTGGTGTCTAAAAGTTGTTCATGAACCTCATAATATTCTGATAACACGGTGGCTATAGCATCCAATCTTTTTTGCAATTCAATAATTTGAGTACTAGGTAAAAATTGATCTTCATCATGAATTGTTTGCAAAGATTGCACGTGACTTGCGAAGCGCGTAAGCTTGCCCTTGATAGAGCCTCGTACTCTTACAAGTGGATCCATAATTGTTAAAATTAAAACAACTTAAGGATGAAAACTGTTCGTACGCCACTGGCGTGAATTTTGTACGCTTCTGGTACGCGGACCCAACGGGTCAACTATCTGTGATATTTCAGGCAAGATGCTACGCGTGGTAGCCTTACTACTTGCAGAATCTGAAATATTCTTTAATGATAAAACCTTTCGCACGCCTCTGGTACGGAATTTTGTTTACAACGCAGACAGCGCTTGATAACAACGCGAGAAACTTGTCGCTAACGACGCAGAAAACGACCCTGGTACAACGCGAGATGATTCACTTGTGACTGCTTCGACTGCAGTATGAAACATGCAGGGGATATCGCTAACAAACGTAATAGCTTGGCATTTCACGCAATTAAAAATGTTTATATGACTCATAAACCATTTGTTTACGCAATAATACGCAGCTGAAATTATGCACATGCAAACACAGATGATAGAAAACCAAACCCACGCACAGGAACCGCAAAAATAGGAAATTAGGCTTACATTGATATTGGTGTGTGTGCCGCCTTGCCGGTTTTCCTCGTTGCTGTGGTTCGTACTACCGTCTCGTTTGCAGCTGCAATGCCCACGTGCACGAACTTGGCGCCAAACTCGGCGTTTGGCTATCTCGCTCTTACGTTGATAGCACCGTCTGCTGTCTTCCTTCCTCTCGTTATGGAATGAATTTAACACGATTGAAACTGCTTGTACTTGCCAATGACCAATGTTGTCGAATGCTGTCGCTGTTGATTGGACTCGCAATGACCTAATGTGGTTTAATCCTGGCTCTGTAGGACCATGTTGTGGAGCCTTCTCAGTTTTCCGTTATTTGGAAAATTCCTGATTGCCAGCTCGCCTTGGAATTTAATGGACTGTATGAATTGTAGGTTTCACTGAATAAATACACTCGTTGAAAGCCGGATATATGTTACTTTATTAGCAATAAACAACACATTGAACATTTGAACATTTACAAGAATTAGCTTTCGTAGAGCGGACCGGTTCGCATGCTGCCACGTTGACAGATGGAACGTAAGTGCGGTGAACGGCGAGGCAAAGCCCGCTTGACAGTCTACTGCGCACAGTATGAATTCAGAATGCAAGAGAGGCGGCAAAAGTTTATAAAGTCCTTAACAAACCTCTATGACAAATTATTAATTATTTGAGTAAACGTATGTACAGTATAACAAATAAATTAAACCGATATTTTGTAATTTACTTTGTTGGGTAGTGATACGCCTGGGCGGGTTTACAATTTTTCTTTCTCACCAGCGAAGCGGGAAAATGGCTGTTGGGGATTTCCCATTTCTACGAATTGCTGTACCTGGTGCCGTCACATCACGGCTAATTATGTAAGTAAATGATTAGTGGCTGCCAGCGATGTCGTTTATCAAGCGCAATAGGTGTTCTTTTTGGAGCTTTTTGTAATCGTGCAAACAAATCCCGCTTGCGAAAATTTTACTCGATGATTGTGCAAAACTTAGTAACGTTCTTGAGCCCGGGCGTGCTCGAAACCTTTACCAGTTTCATCGAGAATTTCAATCCAGTTTCGCGAAAAAAATTTACAGATTTCAATTTTGCTAGATTACGTCGTAGGAATTCTCTGTCCTCTGAAAGGGGTCTCCTACCCACTTAAGTGATTTGCTTAATTATTGCGGCGGTTATGCCTAAATAACGTTGTAATCAGGCGGTTCGAAGAAATGTCTTATGGACTATGGACAGGTGCAGGTTTAGATTATGAATTTCTTCATTGAACAATTTGTTGGACGGAAAGGATTCTGCAGGTTTAGAGGGTAAATTTCGCTATTGATAAATCGAGTCGACGAGGAAGATTCTGCTGCCAATAAGAAATACACTTCGGCACCGAGAAATCGGTTGGAAAAAGGAAATTTCTGGTTTTTACGAAGGTTTAGAAGTACCGATAGGTTTCTTCTGACAGAGCTTTAGACTAAAGTCATTTCGACTCTCCGAATTTTGTTCTTTCATAGCCCTTCCATTCCTCTACTATCTGAATTGTTTCCCTGAGAAAATCCAGATAAAGATGCGCCGTGGTTACTTGCTCGAAAACTCTCAGACTACTGGGCATTTGTCTTATTTACGAAGTCGTCGCGCAGTGGAGGCTAACCGTTGAATCTGACTTAAGATGGCTCCGTTTAAATTAAAACTGATCTCGTGTCGTGTGAGTGCCACAGAATTTAGTCTCGAACACCGCACCAGTTATATTTAGAGGACCGTTCCGATATCTATCGTTTCGCAACCATCATGTACAATACCGCTCGTTACCGACGAAGCTCTGGAGAAAGCTTCTAAATTACCGTTGTTCACTCTTTATTGTTCCATCGACGCAGTCCAAAAAGATTTCCCGTCATATCGCGTGTAGAAGCTATCGCCAGATCATATTTTCGCCCGTCATGTATGCATGTGTTAATGATTGCAAATTTTGAATATATACTGGGCTAAGATTCCTCAGGTGTAAATTTTTGCTAATTTTGTAAATGGGAAAGTAAGTTTTATTTTAAAATAATATTTTAGGTGAGCTAATGGGGCTATTACAGTACCATTAGCGCCTAGTATCAGTGCATTAATACTGTATCGTGGAATTCTTCCACGTGTGAAGGGTTTGCTTATCCCGCGACGTGACCTCACGAGAAGCTGGCAGAACTGTTAGGAATTCTTTCAGTCATACTTTCTTGTGATCGCAGCTCTAAGTTTGGCCGGCTCTAATGTAATTTATGGCTGTTATCTGTATTTTAAAGTGAAATAAGCTGTTTCAAAGATCATAAAACAAGGTAATTCGAAATTTCTGAGCTGGACACATACATATTCTTCATCGCCGAGGAGCTTTTCACGGTGGAATTCCCCAGTACCTATATGACAAATCACTAGGCGGCGCCTTCTTGACTATCGCGAGTAAATCCTCTTTTGCTTCAGTCTAAGACTTACTTTTACGAAAAATTACCAGATCCCGGATTGATATATATTTCAGGTGTTAAAATCCGTTCGTCAATTTGTGATGTTGTAGAATTGCACATTATAGTTCTTAAAATAATGCGATGTGTAAAGAATACATACCTTTATTGGCATAGCTAACTTCATGGAGGGGTAGGGCTCATATCATATACACAACCTCTTTCTTCGACTGACCCTGGCAAAATCTTACATCACCGAGCTGTGTTGTTCTCTCTACTGCGTGCATTAAAAAACCAATGGCGGCGTGAAATTGCAATCTGACCTAACAAAATATTGAAAACACTTTTTCACGATTGATGCTCGTTTTTTATAGCTATAAATCGTTCAAAAATGTACTGAACCAAACGTAATTACCTTTACTATTTAATAAATAATGAAGAAGTTTTAAGACGGGTTAATAAAGGGAGGGAATTACTAACTACAATTAAAACCAGAAAACTAGAATATTTTGGTCATGTGATGCGCGGTGAAAGATATAACATGTTACAGCTGATAATGGAAGGAAAAATTGAATGAAAACGACTACCAGGAAGAAGACGCACCTCCTGGCTAAGGAACTTAAGAGAGTGGTTTGGATGTACCTCTCTGAAACTATTCAGAGCTGCAGTGTCAAAAACTAAATAGCCATAATGATAGCCAACCTCCGAAAGGAGACGGCACCTTAAGAAGAAGAATTTAATAAATTGTGGTTGGTCTAGTTAAAGTGGTTCTTGGCCACCTGAGAGCATAATAATTAATACACGTCTTACTGCTGCATATTTGCTTTTATTTGAAAAGTTAATGTAAATGTTCAAGGTAATTTTCATTCTACCAAGTGTGAGCGGGCTGCTATAGACCTTCTGTGCCTCTTCAGCCAAGAACGGGAATTACAGATTGGCTGAGAGAAATGAGGGACCGAGAATGAAAGAACCCAGGAGAGGTACTGCCTTAGAGACGATACAGTGTTGAAGAAAAACCATCCGAAAACATGATTAAGGGCAGACGACTGCGGGAATCGGACCTACGACCTCACGAATACTAACAAGGCTTGTTAATCTGCTCAGCATTTGGAAGGTCGTCGTAGCATTTAATCTCCTAGTAAACTTGCATACTACGCTGATGGCGCCAACAATATCATGAGAGTTTCTCTTTATGAACCGGCACTAGGGGCCCTAAAACTTTGTCCTGGATCCTCTGTTTATCTTTCAAATTGTTCAAAATACACTACCTTGAGGCATAAGTAGCACAGCTGGCGATTGCCCTTCAATGTTTAATTTATAGTTTTAGTGAATCCACTATCACCTGCCTACTTTTGAGAAGCTACTCACCTCACTGCAAATTCCCTTTCGATAACTTAGCTTCAGGAATTTTTAACTCGCATAAATGGTACTACCAACTGCCTTCGTACTTAGTGTACATGATAGTCAGTAAATGCCTTGAGAGCAGAGTAATTTATCAACACAATTAAGAGCAAATAGGGTTAGCTTAGTTTGTAGTCAGTATAAATAAAGTTCAGTTGAATGAATTAGGGCCGAAAGAATTAGATTAGGTATATATCGTGATCAAAAGCGAGTCAGTTTTTATACTACAATAGATTTTTCTGGAACAAACTTCTACTACCAACATATTTCTAACCATTCGGAATGTGCTAATATTTGCGTGCATATGTAACTCAAGAAACGTATAAAGCCGAAAACATTACCTTAGATTTGTGTCTTAGTAATGAAGGCGCGATTGACTATTTCTTTTTCCACAATGAAGATCTTTAGATTTCGAAAGAGAAAATAAAATTGCGGGAAATATGTGTATTCATATCAATCTCAACAGCTCACAGGAAGTTATTTAATGCTTGACTATGTAAATTACAGAGCGAGATATGTTTGGGCTCAAATTATGCGCATAGCGATTATTTACAGCACCCGAAATGGGGTGCTTAATGTCAAATAAATTGTGTTTTAACTGCTGCAATTGCCACGGAGTAACGAGAGGTAGCGAAGTAGTTTAAGTGATAATGAGAGCCTTACCTAAAAGTTATGAATATTCTAATAATGCATTACTACCATCATTATTGCACTCGGTAAGCTATAAGACTCATACACATGAAACCTAAATTCATAGTAAATTGCGAAATATTGTACCTACCGTAATTAAATAAGGTTATGTTGTAGCCGATGAAGTATTACTGTTGGTTAAGTAAAAGCTAACCTATGTGGACAACAATAACACCTATTTTTTATTTGAGAACACGCATACAAGAATCATACATGCACATATATGATATGGAGCAATGGTACATTTATATAAAGAGTACGTAAACACAACTATTACTAGTAAAATGTGTAAGTCCGACACTAGGCTACTTCTGTCCTTATTTTCGCGTACTTTTTCCGTCTTTCCACAGATTTCTTCTGCTTTTTTTCATATTATTTTCTTAAGACTCTTCTATCAGTCATGCAGTTTCCAATTATTGTACATTAACGCCTGTTTAGTCTTCAGAATGTCTGATTTCTTTTTCTTGGTGCTTTCTTCTAATTTCTCAATTTCTTAATATTTCTATAGCTGTTTTGCTATATTTATGTCCTTCTTCATAATTAGTTAAGTCCATATTCGCTTTCGCTTTTACAATTCTGTCTGTATTTCTGCTTCTGTTATTGTTAATTTATTGTTCAATGTAATTTTCAGTTGTTGCCTGTATACCATGAAGTCTATCATACACTTTGCCTGTTTTCCTATGCTATGTATGTTTCCTGCAAAGATTGTTGCTAAAAAGAATATCTGCATAATAAGTCGCTTGGTTGACAGATTTATAATATCTTCAATTCATTTCTAGTTACCGTTTCTTTTACATATCTTTCCATTCTATAATTCCAGTCTCTCATTACTATTGTCTTTCCACCTTTTTTGCATGCACAGCCTAGTAACTCTTGTAGTTGCCTATAGAATTCTGTAAATACTTCTTCCTTTGTGCTTTTTGTTGAAGCATAATATATACCTGTATTATGTGTATTTCTTTCTCCAGGTATTGGAAACAAACACTATTCGGAGTGGTATTGATTTATTTTTGGTTATTTTTGAGATTATCTTCTTCATTACTGCTATTCCTGCCTTTTCTTTTACTCTTTGGTCAACTGGTACCCCTGAATAGTATAAATTATGTTTTCCGAAATCTATCATTCTATATCCCACTTTTTGGTTTCACTTGTTCCGAGTATCTGTGTGATATATTCATCCATCGTTTTCATTAGTTTCTACTCTCGCCTTTTCAATATTGTTATGTTACATATTTGAACTGTAATTTCTGCCGCTGGATAGTCATCCTGTTTTTCGCTCTTTTCTCCCTGATATACTTCCAATGTTTTTTAAATCTTCTGCTACCTCCCTCTGGTGATGGTTTGCTACATGTTCTTTCTTTGTTTCTATCTTCCAGCAATTTTCGTTCGTTTTTGATCTTAGCATCTGCTAATTCTTCTTTTCCTAGTTAATCTATCTTATATGATATTCCATTTAGTAAAGTTTCTTGTATACTATGTTTGCTTTATTCCACCTTCATATGCTTAATTATTTATTTCCGCTGTTCTTGTATCTCCTTGAGGTACTCCTCGTTAATACATACTTTTGTTCCTTTTTATTTTTAGCCCCTTTCAAGGCTTATCTTTTCTTATTCTAAACACGTATTTTTCTTAATTTCGTGTCGTTTTCTCTATGTTACATTTTAGGTTCGGTTTTTAAATTATTATTTGAATTTCATTTGTTAGTTTTCACTGTCTCTTATTTCTTCCCTTATGTCTTGAATTACTATTTCTCCTTAAACTTTCTCACCATCTGGTAGAGTTTATCTTTCTGTCTATTTTTTTTTAGTTTTTTTCGCGTTAATTGCTTTTTGTATGTGTACATTTTGGAGCAGGCATTTTTCGGTGTAATTAAGTTGTCCGTTGTTCGTATATAACAAATAAATAAAAACTAATAAGCAAAAAATAGCTGCTATATTAAGCATGATGCGTATTTCGTTCACCTCTACTGTGGGTAATATTTCCACGCAATAGTTCGAAGTAATGAAGAGGTACGATTCGATAGATTATTATCACATTATCTCGAAAAACTAATCACACATAGTCGTCCCCAGCTGCAATTCAAACTTCGTAATAGATCATAGCTTATTAACGAGCAGTGGATTCGTAATTTTCACCATAAACATGTATGCCCACGATTAATGGTGAAACTTCTCATGGAGTTACGCCCCGTCAAATCTTCTCCCTGCGGATTTATTACGTTGTTTATCTATCTTCTGTATTATGACTAAGCGGAAATCAATAAATGCTGCAACTGAATAAATTATGATGGTTGTAAAAATTATAGATTGAAAGTGTAGATAAACGAATACCCAGATATTAGTCTGAACTTGCATGTGAATAAAGGTACATCGATATTCCAATAACGCATATGTATTTGACTATATAGGAAATGGGTTGAAATTTAATTTTTTAAACCTAACAGTTATTTTCTAATCCACCGACACTTTTATACGTTTAAAGAGTACACGAAAGTTAAATTTGCTCTACACGACGCTTAATTGGCATTATATGCTTATTTAGGCTGTAACTACTGTTACTATTTTATCGTTATACCCTGATGTAGTTCTGCAATACTTCCCTGTTTCGACTGCTGTACATGAAGCCAATAAATGCGACCGATACAAAGACACTGCTGCATTAGGAATTATCGAGGCTGAAGCACTAATCGATTCTTATGCTTATATTAAAAACAGCTTGAAGTTATCCCCGCCGCTAGCAATATTGATGAAAAAACGAAGGGCGTCTTCGACAGTCTCCCACCGGATGAATCGGTTAATTCGTAAGGACTGGAGTTCCGAATTGGATTTATCTTTTAAATTAAAGTCGTGATGATTAAGGGCAAGACCTTTTTTTATCCAAGTTCCAATAGATTCAACCATGAGTTTTTTTTCGACGCAATAATTTTGGTATCAACGCTTTTGTCTTATTTAACAGTGAAATGTCTATTATTGAGAAATTATGCATGCTATGTTATAGTAAGTTGATATTATATTACTTTCACGTCTTTATCCCTTGTACAAGATTTTAAAAAAATCTGTATATCCACCAGGCTATATTTCCTTTAGTAATACACATGCCAAAAGAGTAAAACAAAGAAACACAATAACTCAAAGTGTAAACTATACCAGAGGCGAAAGTTTTCTACCGATGGGGCAACCTTTGTCTCGATTGGGGTTGTTGCAGTATTTGAAAATCATGGCTTTGCAAATATTTAGGCTAAAAAAATAGGCATTTACAGATAATAGAAATTTCTCTAAAAAAATTGTTTCTAGGTGTTCGGTAATTGCTGATACGAAACCTAAACTGAGAATAATATCAATAACTATAACTGAATTGTAAGCTGATAGCTGAAGTTAAAATACATTGTGAAGCTTAATGCTCAGTCCATATAACCAAAGAAGACCTTCTTGGTTGCATACTTCTCCCCTCTACTGTTACCGATACTCGGATGCTATATTTAGAGAATATTTTGGTAAGGAAATTGATGGTCTTTTCGTCTTAATTCATTTTGTGCCTCGAAATGATGGTCAATTCATATTGTTCTCTATCTTGAGCAGAGTGCGTGATTCCTTGAAATGTTTGGCCGCTTATAGTGTCTTCATTTAATCCATTCATCTCAACGGTGATCTGTCTCTTAATCGGCGCTCCTCCACCCGCATGCATGTAGTTATTGCGTCTAGTGATATGCCCGAACAACTGCAGTTCCGACACTAATATTGGGCACATATCAGCTCCGGAACTTGTTAATGTTTAAACTACTAATTCAAACAGAGTGTTGAAGAGGGGCCGTGGCCGTAAAGAATGGGAAATAAATGCTACTAGTTGTTATAAACTGTAGTAAACCAATAGTTATGGGTGACAGATTCAACAATTTAACCTGACATGCTTCGCTGAACCATACGGAGTAGTCGAGCTGGGGCATAACACCAGACACAAAGAGATAGAAAATACTAGAAAACAACAGCGACTAGCATTAAACGCAAACAATATATGTGTTCAAAATGTATTCACATACTCAGTAATGCGAGTGGAATACTAACTCAAATTCAATTTGGTCATAACGCATTACTTAAAAGTAAAGATTTGATATTCGAGCCAACCCAGCAGTCCGAATAAAAATTTATATAGGTAATACCAGCTTGATGATTGCAAAATGAATCTAGAATTGTTAACATATAAATTAATACAATAGAATCGTGCAAGACAAAATGTCTGATTTGACAAGAGCCCACGAAATTGATTGACCGAAGTAGTAAAGAGGCCATAAATCAGAAAGCACCAATTATCTCACAAAAACTACAAATTAAGATAATTCGCAAGAGCACGGCGACACCTCACCGAGCTTAATACATAAAACAGAAATCCGGAAGCAATGTTACAATAACGTTAAATCGGAAAACAGCTTATGATTATTTCCTGCTTCCAAAAGTTTCCATCAAAAATTTACGATCTGCTGTGAGCAATTTCCATGACGGGCGCGATTCAATAATCCGTACATAAGTGGGCAAAACATTGCAACAATTGCAAGACTTGACTGCAACAGCTGTGACAAGTGTTGGAAATCCAGAAAAGTCTATCGGGGCGGGCTCAAGACTGAATTTTCCAGCATCAGGTCGGCAGAACAACAACGTAAAACTACTTTCTGTATACAGCAACTTTCGACAGGGACCACGATGAATCTCCTGATCCACGTACAAATAGCGAAACAGCAACGCACAATTAAAAGTACTACGAACAAGGTCCTAGCGGAGAAGATAAAAAAGAAGAAAAAAGAAGGCCTGCAAATAAGCGGGCAGAGCATTAGACCACGTAAAAGTAGAGATAACGAAGTCTTGCTTTAGATTGTTGGCGGCCAACAGATGTTTTACTTCCAAAACGCATCATATCCTGAAGTAATCAGACAGCTGCAGCAATTTATCTATAAGGTCGAATCCGCCACAGAATCGACGCTTGTTCGGGAGTAAATCTATTCCTGATGTGTCACGAAAAGAAAATTCTTGACAAACACGCCAAGTACTTAGCTTCAAAAGTAAAATTAAGAATTTTCAAAATTTTCGAAAAGGTAACGGAAGCGAGAAGAATATCCTCACCCTGAAACTGCTAATCGTGAATTTGAAACTTACAAAAACTATTGAGAGGATCTGAAATACACGAAGTTGCCTACTTTACAGCAGCAGTGGGACAAAGTTTGAAGTAACACCTTCGAACCGTAGCAAATTAACAGGAAATAATAATAACAAGAAGCAAGAAAACAGATAAGGTCGTTTTGTTCTATTGAAATATACAACAAGTTGAAAATGTAATAAAATAATATTTAGAACCCACTAGGTAGAAGAAGACGTGGAAGACCCCCGTAGAGAAGTTAGAGAAAATACGTGATCAACTGGATTACAGTGACATAAAACCAAAACACCAACTGGGGGTTCAAAAATTGTGGAAAGATCTGCAAGTGTATCATGGCAAGATGAAAAAGCACCCTTAACGTCTACATCATAAGGTAGTAGAAGGCCAAATATAGTTTACCCCGAAATAACTATAAACTAGAAGTAAACTAGTGATTTAAATGTCCGCAGTTTCATACTGCAAGTACATGCATAATAAATAACCATTGACAAAACTGTTCCAAAAACGTCGCAGCTATTGCAGGCGTACACGATAGTAATTATGTGAAGTTGTGTTTACTTTGGCTACGCTACTTTTTTATGTAGCTTGAAGTAAAATCAATCGTGAAACATAACTTTATAATAGACGCTTTGCTTGCATAGCCTGGTGCATAAATAGTTTCGAGGACAGCTAGCTTTAATGACTGCCCTATAATCAACTATTCAGGTACATGGCGATTAGTCGTCCTTGCAAGTGTGCCCTTGAGGCCCGAAGCAAATTAATTTTACCGGCTAAATTGCGCTTGGTATCACACTGACCTTTGCGGCAGTTGATAATACAGGAATTTGATGAATTGTGTCATTTGTGTGCTTATAACGGAAGTCGGCAGGTAGGCTAAATAGGTAAAATACCTAATGTCGACAGAATTTTGTAAAAGGATCAAGTGTTATTAAAATACATTTCCAAAAATGATCAAACATATTGCACGGTAATTCAGATTTGTTGTACAAATAGAGGCAGGTGTAACGAGGAGTTTTGGATTTCAATATGTGAAACATTTTAGCCAGTTACACAGTTCAATCACATGGCTACCTACACAGCTAATTCAATTTATCGATGGGTATTACATTACTTGTCATTTGATATTACACCCCAGTGTATTGAACGTTGTCATTGTCAGAGATTTTACATTAGTAATACCGAATTGGCATGGAACAATTACTATCATATCAATCAAAATTATCGATTGAGTTATAATTAGAAATTGCAGCGCCAAACATATTTTCCAATAAATACCTTGAAACAAGTTTCATTCAAGGCTTCGTCGTTTTCTTCTTCCTTTTTAATCTTCAAATGTGCTGATACAGCAAGTTACCTATACCTCTTCCTAAATTGATGCCGGTCGTTACCTTTAAGTCTTGATCATTAAGTCACAATGTAAGAAATTATCACTTGTATTACTTTTATGAATTGTTTATTTTTAACAGTTTTCCTTTAAGTAGCATCGATTTACAGATTTTCATTGTCATTGCACAACTTATTTTTCATTCCGAATTTTTACCATGCAGTATAAATAAAACTGCAAAATTAACCAACTACAGCAGTATCTTCATAACACTCAACATGTAATTATCATAGAAAATATCCACGTTACATACCTTAGTAGCAGTGAATTGCAAACTAGTTCGGTTGAAAAACCGATTAAGGCGAATTATGAAATTATCGATGCATGTGCGAATGCCTAGAATGCCCTCTGTGCATTTTGCACATGACTGTTTACTTTGGGCTATTGCTACGCATATAGACACGTATTAGCCCCATGGGATTTTAAATGTTGGATGATTACAGATGTAGTACTGAAAATTAAACTCCCATTTGATCTAAGCCTGTAATAAACGTCATTGTAAAATAACATGTCGACGTCGGACATGTTTCATTAAAATTATAATTCGAAAGGTCATGGTAAAGACAATGAAATGCCATTTCATTACGTTTATCAGACAACATAAATATTTGAATGAGTACCTACCCAATTACATCTGTACGCTTTCCTAAAAAGGACGAATATTGAATATTTGCTTGTAGCCTGGGAATTACTACCCTACTTAGGTTTAAAATAACAGAAACATTACAATATGATAAAGAGTAGACTATTCAATTCACCTGTCGTCTGTCAAAAAGTGACCAATGAAAATCCAGAATTCTGACGTTTTTTGACCAATCAAAAAAATATCAGTGGATATATCTTCCTAGAAGGTATTCAAGTGACTATTTTAAACAAATGTAATTTTTATTAGAAAAAGTCAACATTAGTGTTCTGTTACTATAGAAATTGCGTAGTTTGTTGCTAGATTTACTGAAAACTAGTTTGAAAAAGTATTTGGTTCATTAAATAGTCCCTCGAATACCATTCTTAGTCAAAGTTAAGTAGATTATTTTTGCGGTGGTATCACTACTCATATCCATTGCGCTTGGGATTAGGACTCGTGCTATCGCACTCGTCCTAATTGTACCAAAACGCAATGGACATTCGTTACAGCACCGCAAAAATAGTCGACATAAATTTGACTACTCATGGTATTATAAGTGATTATTAAATCATTTTTCTTTAATCTGCGGTCTTCTTCATAATACGAGTTAGCGACCACGCGCAAGTCCATAAATCAAATAATGCGGTAAATTTCCAAACTAATTATATAGCAAAATTTGTATAGGTGCCAAAATATTACATGAACAGCCAGAGCAAATACGGGTGCGACTAATCAATGAATTGGTAGCGGTTCAAAGGTCAAAACTCCCTTTTATGGTGTGTTGCCCGTTGTATTATTCCTTCGGAATTTGGCAGCCTATTATATTAATGTGTCTGTGATATCAGTTAAGCAACCGCGGATAATATAATATTTTTGGAAGGATTATGACGTCGCACGAGCCGTTTCTACAAAGTTCTCAGTATTATTGAATTACTGTAAAAACTTTTATTGCTATCAGGGCGATTTATATTTTTAATACTGCTGATCTTCAGTAATGTTCTTAACTTATTGAATGAATAATGTTGGAGCTTCAAAAAAATGTTCTTCGATTATATAAAAATGACCTACGTAGGCGTTACAATAAGGCAGTTCTGGCCCTTACGCTTTTATAAATTAATCTCGCTCCTGCTCATTGCCAGCCAGTTCAATCTCAATTAGATCTCTTTTACTTTACTGACCTCAGGTGTGGTTAAGCAAACCCCTTCTTGAAATGAACCCAGGAATTGGCCCGGACTTAAATGAAAAAACAATTTGTTTCACACAAATCAACAACAAAAAGCTATTTTTTCTTGTAAAAGATATCTCTAATTAAAAGTAAATTTAAATGGTAACCCACGAAGAAAATAGCTGTTTCTACTACGCATTTATTCTAAGAAAAAGCCACGCCTACCAAGCGTCTCTATTAACAACCGGCAGCTCTTTCAACGACGCCTATGTTCTGGCAACTTATTGCACATATGCTCAAAAACACAAAAACGAGCCCAAGCATCTCTTGGCACGCTGTGACTCACTTAATGCAGGCCTCGGTGGCGACCCTTATATCTGTAAGTATAGAAATGACCCACCTGCAGTGACGAGTAACGAATACTAATTGCAAACTAAAGTATGATCAAAAATTAATCTCATCTAGTATGACTATGGAATTGTTTCTAAATTATGAATGCAACTATGTTTACACTTAAATTTCAAACTTGACATTTGCTTTTCAAGTGAGTTATAGCTGCATTCATAAATTAGGAAGAATTCCATAGCCATACTAGATGATATTAATTGTTGATCATACTATATCTATACTAGGGTTTCTGCAGCACGACCAGGCGATGCTATCAATATTGGGCTGTTCGATGACGCGGCTGCCTATTTTGTTCACTTTTGCCTCGAAATTCGCAAATCACATTCGCTCGCTTTTAATAGTAATAATGGCGCACTTAAAGCTAATTTTAGATATATAATAGCAAGCTACAATGAACACAGATGTACAAATCGACTGGATTTTTAAATACTATTTTAAACACACCCAGTGAGAAATGTAAAGCTCGTTATAGCGTTTTCTTGAGTTACTATTAATAGAAGTTGGTGTTTCATCTATTGTACAATACGAGTATATCAAAGGTGCCAAAATCTTATTGGTGTTGATAATCAGTTCCATACTTTGTCATCCCTTCTTCATTTAGAGTTAGTATTTTAGTTAGCTTTTCTCTTTTATAGACTCACATTTCGAATACAGTATCCTCAACTTATTTTTGTTAATAATCCATGTTTCCATGCCATACAAAACAACAGAGTAAGCGATTTTATAGTGCAATTAACCTTGTTAATGGCAAATATAACTTAGCAAAGTTGTAGTTTACAATCGTGCTTATTTTTGTTTCTCCACTGTTTATCACTAAATACATTATTATTAATAACAGCTATTACTCGTTTTTGAGTAACACAGCAATTGTAAAAAGGAAGACATTGTTTTTTTTCTGCATTATTTGAAGTTATTTTCAGTCCGAGAACACTACAGGGGAAAACCAGATTTATTTAAGCCTAATTTTTAACACAATCTAGTACGTATTGACTAAAACCACATATTAAAAAGAAAGAAAATCAAGGAATCTGCATACATAAACACATTCCTTCGCCATGAATGCAAATCTTTCCTATATCGAATTAGCTTCCGATCTTCGAAGTCGTATTAGCTTGATCACGGATGGCGTGATACTGTGGATCCCCGATGGCTGACATGCCACTCAAGGACTGCTGAATTTGTGTCTCTTAAATACAATACGTACACGGGGAAAACATGTTCACTTATCTCGTAAACGCTTGTTTGCTGCACTTTAAAATTGTGCCAGCAATTATTTGCTCGCAGCATGCTTCTAGCTACTCTTAGTTAACTGGTTTTTGAACAATTTTCGCGCAACGCATGTTGGGAATCGCAGATATTTCCAGCCGCCAGCTGGAGTTAGCCCACCACTAATGTTGAACTTTAAAGCTGCAGCGAAAGATGCTTCGAAGTTGAAATTTTCCTTCGTCCAGCGGATAGGCTTGAGCGTGCATTTCTCGCCGAACACGCGAAATTAAAATGTACTTCTAGGAATATACAAATATATCTCGCAGTCTGAACTAACCAGCAATTTAAAAGAATGCAATAAGTATCTGTATGCAACTTAAGTGTGCTATCTCAAAAAAAAATCTGTTTGAGTAGGTCTAGTATTGTTATAACTTTTTACCCTGATAGTCTTCTCTTTTCCATAACAACCGCCATAAAACGTTGTTACTTATTTGATCTTCCCGCCTAATATTTATTTTTTTACCTATTTTGGTAATAACCCTATTCATGAAACGCACGATTGGTGTCACGTTTGTGAAAATACTGTTTGCGTCGCATTGTTAACATGTTCGTTTGTGCTTACATTCTCATTTAGGGAATCTAACAATTTTCCTTCGCCCGTTTCAATACGCGAATGTGTTTGCTCTGTAGAGCTCTTTAGCTTCATGCCGGTATTATTTAATTTCGTAATCAGTCTATTCGGTACTCCGTCTATTTGTCTGTCAAAACTATCAGACATTTCTCTCTTTCGTTTAACTAATGTGTCATACATTTCTAGTACTCTGTGTACAAAGGCGTGATTACACACCGCTGAGGAGTTATGATGAACACTATGTATAAATTTCAGGAATTTCCATAATTCCTGTAATTTATACATAGTGTACATTATAACATTTACTCTCAATTATGGAGAACTATTCGCAATTACAGGGATGCATTCATATTTATAAGGGATTTATTAGAAATTATAAGGTATTTTTCTAATTTGGCGAGAAATAACCTGTTGCCTACTAATTTCCACACATGCACACAACCAGATTGCCTATAGATTAAGTAGAACGTATTTGTGTATCCATCATTACTGTTGTCTATTTTCCACTTATATTATATTTCTCAATTATTTTGTTGAACTTTTTCTTGCTACACTTATATAGGTAAATACATGTTTCTACTTAACCAACCGATGTAGATGTAAATTAGAAGCCTATCCGAGTGTGTTATGCTTACTTTCGCATCTTTATTATTTGATTTTTTTGTTAGTTTACTAAATAAATAATTGTTTCAGTATACTGACCGTATCTCTTGTGATATTACTGGGTTTAAATGTAGTATTTATATTTAATAATTTAACACCTACTGGTGTCGAGATCGTAATAGCTTTCTGCATAATTCCCTAGGCTACAAGGGGAATTATAGAGGATTTACGGGATCTATAAATCAATTATAAGAACTGTGGAGGATTTACTGCAATTATTGCTGAATTCTAGAAATTATTTACGTGAAAAAGATTTATAACGTACGTTTTTAAACCATCGGTTTACCATTCCAGTACTATTTTTATGTCCGTATAGGCGAACACAGGCATTTATTGATTTTTGTGTTCCCGCTTTTCTACGCAATATAGCCGGCAAAAATAGATATAAGTGAAGTAAAATTATACAGAGCAAGTAATAATTAAGCATAGGAAATTTTACCAAAGCTTCTTTAGGCCAAAACAAATCAATTAAGCTAATACACCTTGGTACCAAAATGCCCCCTTAGATCGATACAAGATGTTAATGAAAATAATTTTCTTTCTATTTTTGAATATAACTTGCTCGTCCCAGTGTAGTAGAGAATCGCTTATTAGTTTTATTTTATTTTTCAATCGAACGACTTCCGGCTGAGCTAGTAAAAACAAACCTCCTCTCGTCTCGCTCTGTATGAGAGACTTATAATTGAGTGGTTGCTGTATCTTCTCTATTTTACCTAATCATTATCGTCGGTTAGATAAATGAAGTCTGCGAAATAACAACGTAGATTTACTGTATATAGCGATTTTTATGTTGAGTTCTGTCGTAAAGCACATGCTGGTAATTTGTTTATACGAATTTTTCATGCAATTTTAGATTACTTTACATGGGACTGGAGGTAGATCGTTAAGCCGATTTACAGCTGAACTAAGTTTTTCCCGAATGCACTTTGCGTCTGTACGCTAATCACGTCTTGTTGTTTCAAGGCGTTTTTTTGTGTTTATTGTTCTTGGTATTTATGAATCTTTTCAGTAGGGTTTTATGGAGTTACGGGATTTGGGTGTCTGAATTATGAGCATGAAGTTTTAGATTGGAGTTTCTACTTTGTCCTCTTTTAAGGCTTTGTTTTCGTAGGGCGATAGATTCAACAGATAATCCACAGCATTAATTCAAATATATATTTTGCAGCAATGCAAAATGTATTGGCGTGAATAAGTTCATAAACATGCGCTATTTAAATTATCATGTTTATGGCGGATTTACTATTTATTGGTGTAATTGTATATACATATATTTGTGTATTTTCTACGTACCTTGCGCTTTATTTATTTGTGTGTTAAGCTAACTTTGTCTCAATTACTTGCCTCTATTGTCTTTAGATATCAGAGATTTAATATTTTATTACTGACCTCTTATGTTATTTGTATGTATTCATTGGAAATAAATGTTAGGTTAATTTGGCAGTATTTTTCGTTTTCTTTCTAGGGCAGGTTACAGTCTATCGAAGAGTCTACATCTGATGATTTTTTTAGATATTTACTTTCAAGTAAGTTGGGATTTGTTACGTTACGGATAATTTGTAGTTTCGCATGCTTTAGGGAAAATTAACCAGCTGTATTTTATTTTTAAGCATTGCGTTACAATTAATAGGTGGTTTCGCAAGCAACACTTCTAAGAATTAACTAAATTCTGCTACTCGCATTTATTGTTCCCAAATCCTCAATACTTCTTGCCTGGCTAGGTAGACAACTTTATGTGCTTTTGTTATTAAAAAATGGCTGACTTGATGTATTACAATTGCAGTGTTGTTATCTTATGGGAACACTCCAATTTTCAGGGGTTTTTTGTAGTTCCTTTTGCCAAACATTTTGGGGAGTTTTGATAATCTGGATTGTTGAACAGGTGGTTGGTTTCTCACGTTATTTTCCATTTGAAAATTTGTGCAAGCAGGTTGTGCCCCACGGCTTAGTGCTTCAAAAAGCCAATTGGTTTGGGCTACACTTCATTGAATGTGGATCTAAAAGCACAAATGTCTTTTTGGCGTTCGAAATAATTAGTTTTGTTCGTACGCCTCGGCGGAATCGTTTGGGCCGGCTTTGCCCCATGCACGTTTACATCTGGCTACCCTACAACAACAGGTTAGTTTACGATAGCTCCTACATCATTATCGGGGGCTTATCTGGGAATTTTGTACGTTTTTAGCCAACTTTCAACTGGATTCACACCTGGAATTAACAAATGGCACCTGGAATTAACAATCTTCAACTGGATTTCACAATTTTTCACCTGGATCTCGCAATTTGAATTGGAAATCGTTCTGCGGAAGCGCTAGAAGCATCGCCTGCCTGCAGTCTGTTTGCTGTCCTCTGGTCTCAAGGCAAGGCCCGCTGCGTTACTCGATCCGCTGCTGGAAGCTGGCGATTTTTGTTCTCCGAGTCCTTGACGCTCCAAGAGGAGCTGGTGGCTGTAGTTCGGCTCTGACCATTCGAGTCTGTGTGAATCGTACAAAAAGGTCAAATTAGGGTGTGTACATGTACTAGCAATTCGTCCCACCTTATGTATTTTTAGTTTTGATTTTGCGGCAGCTGCATTCTTTGCGCTAGCCATTTATTGAAAGCTGCGTTTAAAGTTAATCCGTCTCACCGTAAGTATTTTAGTTTAGATTTCGGGGTAACTGCATTGCTCGTGCTAGCTATTTAATTGGCGGGATAGTATAGATGCACTTTTTGTGGTGCTGGAAGCTTCGTTTAAATTCACTCACCTCCGTTGCGTTACAGCACTATCTGGATTCCTACAAAGATATAGTAATACAGTATTTTGGAGTCTTGGAATAGATCACAAAGTTATTGTAGGACGTTAGTACTTACCTAGAACACGTTTTAACTGTGGTTCTCGGCAGAACCGCTGTATTTTAGGCCCCTTTTTGTACGGGTTTGACCTCCACTATTTCTAGTTTAAATGCGAAAATTCGGCAATAGGTTGTAACTAACGAACCGCCCGCGGCAATGTATCGCCCAAAATTTAAATATTCGTAAAATAATTTTGCAATTTTTAGATAACATTGTTAGGATCATATTCAAGCTGTTGTTTGACCAATCATAATAAGCACGATGAGTTTATCATAGAAATCTCCTTGACTCTGTATGACCATACAGTCTTAAAGTGCTTTCGCCCTTCTAAATTTTGAATATCGTTATAATGCCAGTTCGAGTTAACACTCGGGGTTAAAGTTAGCTAATCGCTTGCATTGCGTTGTATTGCAGCACTTTGCTTCACAGGGTGCGTGCTAACTTTTGTGTCTACTTTGTACAGGCGTTTTAATAGTTATTTGCTCGCCGGAATTGTTCAGTCGCCGTCGGCCGTGTGCAAACTTCCGCTTCAGGGGGTCTCCCTTTAATTAATTTCATCCTCTAGTGGGCAATATTAAAAACTTGAGTTTAAATTTAATTTTGCGGTTATTTAAAACCACCTTCACCTCTGTTGTTTTTTACTGTATGCATATGTAGATAGACGTAAAATTAATTTTGCTTATGCAGCGCGCCCCTTATATGAATATTTGTGCAGATCTAGGTTATTTGAATGTATTGGAACTATTTATTTAGGTGTATATACTTATATTTACATGGTGATAGCTATGTTTGCACAATAGAACCAATTGTTAATTAAATAAATATTTTACGAGTTATTGGTTTTGTCATTATTTGGTTTGCTGGACTTATCTTATACCTTGGGGAGGTCAGACCCAAGGATTTGTCGACGTCGAGGACCTGACGCCCTCTTCCCTAGTTTTTTTTTCGCTTAGCTGGAACCCCGACCCTTCCCACGAGTTAGCCAAATTAGGCCGATATTTACCAGCCGGCAAAATACCAAGTATAACTTTCGCCACCAGGTAAGGCCGACCCTTAATTTTTCGTCACAGATTATCAGATTACCGAGGAATCTTTCAACTTAGACCCGCTTGTTGTTGAACACAAGCTGGTGGCGCCCTTATTTTGTTTTGATTATTTTAGTGTTAACCCACCGTCCTCCCAAGTAGCTCAGCTGGCTCGTTGAACGATATTGGTTAAGCGCTATTTTGGGTATTCACCTCTTGCTATCCTGCTTATATTGACATGAAAATCTTGTATTTGTCTATACAGTTCTAACCTAGCATAATATGGAAAGTTTATCTTCAGCTACAATTTAGCTATAAGAGAAACAATACTGTGTATAACTGTGTGGGAAGGCACTTGTATTCTAATTGTTTTTACGGGTAGTGATAAATGTAACAAAGAACCGACTTCAATTTTAAAATAGGCAATAGTCTTAGACTTCTAGTGTAAGGTGGGCTATATAAGTTGGAGCATCTTACTTCTTGCGACTGCAACCCAACGTACACATACTAGTACCATAGAAGCACACAACTCAACGTTTATCCGAAAGATATATTGACGAGAGTTGCTGCGCCTTTATGTAATTAAAGCAGTTTGCAGTTATTTCAGACAGCTGTTACTTAAAAACTTAAAGACTTAAATCATAAGATTTAAGTATTAGCCAAAGTGTGTTTACAATGTGTATGCTTTATCTTCCGCAAACAGGTCCCAAACGAAACCGCAAATTATGTAAATTTTCAGACGTAACAAAGAAGGGTCCGATGAGAAGCTGCAGCTAAAGCGAAACTTGAAATTGGACCGTGCGGTATAGATGCAAATAGTCCCCTGAATCAATACAACAAAAGACGCAATATCAAATCTCCTTAGCCCGAAACGGGATAAATCTCCACCAAACACAAAGGCTAACCGGCTTCCAGTAATCTTGCCGGAGGCTTAACGAAGAGAAATAGTTTACATTCGTCTGCGTTCTGTAGTTATGTGTAAGTGAAGAGTAGATACTAATTTGTGCAGGCCATTAGAATAGCATAGCTATTTTTTATGCATTAATTTTGGAAAAAAGAATACTTAATTCGAAAGTTTTCATGTTAGAAGATAATTACCAGTCCATACATTTGTAAGTAGTTATGATAAAGTCATTGTGTCTAGGTTCTTTGATAAAATGGAGGCCCACTTTTACTTTAGTCTCTGTAACGGGTGAAAATTCGGACGTTTTTAAACATCAATTCCACCTTGTACTAGGGATTCTCAAACTTTTTTTTCTCGAGTACCCCTTTACGAAATTTAGCAAAGTAATTGTACCACTGACTCCATTTGGTCCATAGTTGGTTCACAACCCTTGCTTAACATGATGTCGTGGAAGCGAGTGAAATATTTATCAGTTTCAGTACCTAATTGTGTAAGATGTTCACCACTTAACAATAAAATCAAAAGTAGTTTTGTGAATAGAATCAAAAATCAAATATTCCCCATTAAATAATTTTTCCAATGTGCAAAACATAAAGGTGCATTCAAAATCCATCAAAATGAAATTGTAAAATGCCCTCAACACCTAATAACAGTGGGAGTAGTTCAAGAGTGGTTTAAATCAGTAAATCGTTCTGTGTCAATAGGGTTAAACATAACATACATCACATGTTACATTTTTGAAAGGGGAAAGCACTATCACACACTTGAAAACTGTCATAGTTAACTCTGTGGGATGTTCACAATTTATAATGGAAAGGAGTCACAGGATTATTAGAATTTGTAATTTTCCGCATTGCTGGAATAAAAAATCACTTATTTCACGCTGAAACATTTTTTCAATGTATAACATATTGCCGGACGTTTGCACTCTGTTAAATGCAATTTTTAAAATGTTTCAGACTTGGAGATAATTCAATCATTATTTAAATCATCTAAATCATTTGGTTTCAAGAGGGATACATATAACGCACTTCACACTACAATACCTTTTTCAAAAGAACTAGCATTAGCAATTTGAGAACCATTGAGTTTAAATTTATATATATCTATATTTATATTTATAAATGTTCAGAACTTAATAGAATCGGAATAACTGAAACTGTTTTTTAAGATTCTAAATTTGCTCTTATTTCACACTAAAACATTTTTTCAATGTGCAAAAGATTAACAGACATTTGTAATCTGTCTAAATAAATTATCTAAAATGTTGAAAACTTAAAAAATTGAAAGAAATTAAATTAGTAATTTTTTTATTTTTTTCACTTAAACATTTTTTATAAGTTACAGATAATAGTAGACAACTAAAAACTGTGTAAATTAAATTTAAAAACGCCCAAGTCTTAATAAAATTTGAAAATGTTATACACATAAAATTTGCTTGTGTTAATAGAATTAAAGAAACTTATTTCACACTGATTCTTTTTTCCATCTTGAAAATAGTAAGAAACGTTTGTAATCAATCGAAATACATTTTTTTAAATATTCAAGGCTTAATGAATTAGAAGATATTATACTAGAAAATTTCTAGATATTACCTCCCACTTAAACAGAATTAAATTTATAAGTTGGTAATAGCATTGCAAAGAACTTATTTCACCCTGAAACATTTTTTCTATTTGAAAAACATTAACAGGCATTTGCAAGCTGTCGAAATGAAATTTGAAATTGCTAAAAACTTCATAAAAGTGAAAAAAACTTTACTAGCCATTTAAATGTTATATTAAAAAAGTTAAACATTATTTACTACATACTTACACATTTTTTACTGTAAAAATATTATTGGTAATTACAAAACTGTCAGAACTTGCAAAATGTTCAGAACTTAAAATCGTAAAAAGTGAAACTTCTAAATTTGTTTGCGTCAATGGAATTCTAAATATCTTACTTTACTCTGATACATTTTTTCAATGTAGAAATTATTAAGCTATTTACAATTCAGTATAACGAATTTAATAAAATTGGAAATAGTATCCAAAAAGTTTTACATTTATAGAATAACTCACAATTATTTCACACTTAAACTTCTTCTCAAGGTGCCAAATATATAATTGCCTAATTTAAAATTGGAGCACTAAAACTGTGCAGTTTACAGAATTTCGTAAAGTGAAAATTGAGTTATATAATATTAATTATCTACTCCAGTGGGATAAGTAATGAGTTACAGATTTGACACTATTTTCGTTAGGTAATGAAGCTCATTACACCATTCAGTTATGTAATGGCTTCATTACCTAACTGAGTGGTATAATGGCTTCATTATCTAACTGAAATAGTGTCAAAGGAATGACAATGACATTTGCCTACTAAAATATTTTTGAAAATGACAGATCCGACATTTCTCGTAATGCACTTTTCTCAATTTTAGGCAGTCGTAGATAAAATTTTGTACAATACATGTGTGATAATGCATCATTAATATACTTGTGTGCTTACATACACGTATATTGATTATGCTCTTATCCCACTTGTATAGTAAATAACTATTATATACATTTATAAAACTATCCACACGTAAACATTATTTGCTTGATATCTTGTTGCATATTCTAATGAGTATAAACGTAACTTACTACCCATTAATTTTTCTTTAAATGAACCTACATGTTGATTATCAAAAGAATAAAGAGCACATTTAGTAGTATTGATATTTAGATATTATATAGGTACATTCCGCTATTTTTAAAACCACCTCGCATCTTTTTTTCATTTGAATCAGGCTGCATACCCCCTACACCTGGCTGGCGTAGGCCATCTGAGAAACCCTGCACTAGAAGACTGAAAAATTGCATCAGATGCGGTTACTGAAGCTTTAAGAAACATGAATATAACTATCAAGGGCTTCGGAAATTCCAAAAACATATTTTCATGATGTTTTTCCCCTGTGTGCTGTTCAATTGTTGATTCGAACATTATGCAACCGCTTTTCCCCAGTGTTCAAATTTTGTGTATTATTTAAGTGCTTTAAATGCCAGCGAATTTTTGTTGGGAGAGGCAGTTTTATCCATTCAATCAATTCTACCAATTATATTACATTCAATTACAGTTCTGTCTCCATTCATTAGTGGTGCCCATCTCTTACGTTTTATTGCAAAAGAATAATAAGTTACTAGCCAAGGAACTCAAATTCAGCGATAGTTGGCTAATGAGTTCGTAGTATTGCACTTGAAAAATTAGGTTGTAAATTCTCCAACAGAACTGAAAGGTAAAGTGTTCTTTTTATTTTAAGTTAAAGAGATAAAGTTGCAAATAGTCGAATTATTTTTAAAGAGCTTTGTATGGCAATACAACATACCACATGGCTTTAGAGAACTACGTTGACCTTCCTATTAATTAAATAGTCAAGGTATTTTTATTAGCTTCGTTTCCGAACTCTTCAAAGTATAGATGACACCGCAACAAATTGTCAACTAGCAAACAGTGAAACTATATAGGGTACTGCGGTACCGTAGCAACAAAAAGAATTAACAACGTATTTAATGACTATATCAAAAGCGACAATGGTTTGTCATAAGACGATCGCAATAGCAGCTGCTGCAGGCCTTTACATTACATAATTTGCATATGGTAATCTAGAACCATTTCAATTGAAGGACTTTGAAATAAGTTCAGTTCGAAGACCAAGAACTGTTATTGTGTGTAACCTGCAAGGGTGAAGAAACTTGGCTATTCTAAGAATAGTTCAAAATTCATTAGCTGAAATGGGAAGTCCATTACAGAACTGTGAGCAGTGGCAAGGAACAGAGTAAGGTGGAGGCCATTTGTCAATGATCTCTGTATCTAATATTATAAGGAAGGAAGAAGTACAAGAAACATGCTGTAAAACTTCTTCACAGTGATGATAAAGTTACAAGAAGGTCTGTATCACAAGTGTCGCAATGTAGCACTCAATATAACAATCTAAAATAAGATTTTAATTCCTAGAAGACATTTATAAGACTAGGACCTGGACGTACCTTTTGGGTATACCGCAGAGCTAGTGAACAATAGAAAAGTAACAAATCATCAATAACCGATTAGAATTTAAAAAAATTACATGGCCATGGCAAGTCTAGGACAAATTGAATTAATGGCAACGGAGAGCAACTACCACCTGGTCCAGGTAAGAGTGGTATTTCGACATATAAATATGAATGCAAAATTCAATTATCAAGACGACCAGGAGTAAGTGTGGATATGGAAAAGATAGAAACCCCCACCGAAGGACTAAAAGAGGATAGTATAAGAATTCCGCACCACCAAAGAACAATTAAACGAACAAAACTATAACACTGCAGAGGCTGCACATCAAACAGCTAGTGGGTCTAAGATACGTAATTAAGACAAATGGGAAGAAATAGTGAAATAATGGCATCGAAAGAATAAATAAACCGAAAGAAAAATTGATATATGAAATGTATAAATACTAAGAAGCACGAAGATAAACGAATATATGTCGAAAACGAAAGAATGGTGGAATGCTTAGTACTGGAAGAAAATAATACATTGAGACCGAAGATTTAGTGCCACTGTATATCGAAGGAAAAAGATGTTTAACAACTTGAAAATCGATGAAGGAGATAGAAAAGTAAATTGGTGGCATGGACTATGTTAGCTAATTTTAATTCGTTGGTCAATCTTCCACAAAATTTACTTATGTACACTCGGGTTCAATTGTCGGCCGCCAGCTCAGTCGAAGAAGGCGTATACTCTGCCAGCGCTGGTGGCCTAGCGGTAAGAGTGACTGACTAGTAATCACAGCGATCAGCAGTTCCGGGTTCAAACCCCGGAGGAGGCACGAGTTTACGTACAAAAACGTACAATATCAGTTCTTCTCAGGACTAACCAGGAACACCTGAAGACGGAAGTGGATCAAAACTCCTGAAACGTCGTGTGATATACACCCTAGACAGTGGAAAAATTCATATAAAAAACATATCATATTTTTACGTATTTTAAACAATAAATGAACATGCATTCGGGTTGTTGGAGGCAGAACTGGGCCAGAGAGGTTTGCAACCCACGCTACGTCCAAGCGCCGAGAGTGGTTTTAACAAAGACCCTTTGAGTGGGAGCTGTCTTCGCGAAGCAGCTGCTTCTGTAATCAGAATGGTAGATATGGTGGCGCTGGTCGGCTTTGTTGGCATTCGTGGCCAAAAATTTCAGCAAATAATCCCTGTTGGAGCGCCCCTCGGGTGTAAAAGTTTTAGTGCTTGTACTAGACTATCTCTGGGGCCACTTTCGAGGGCTACCGAATCGACGTAATAGTTCAAATTTTACTGCAAGACTGCTTATCTCAGATTGGGTTCAGAATTTTACTATATTCACAAATTAGTAGTTCATTTTAGGTTGTTCATCCTTGAGTAGCTGATATACGCGGTTCTAGTAAATAAAATTTATAATCTGTCAGATGACACAAAAACCTCGCCCGTGCAACAGCAATTACTTGAATGTTAAAAAAAAAGTTAACAAGGAATCGCCAGGTAATTTGATTCAATTATCGCTTGGCAACAAAACCTCTACTTTATTGTGACAGGAATGACGTAGATAGAACGCCATCCATTCACTTGTTCCTGCTGCTTGGAAATCCGCCAATTTTTCACAAAATTTTATGACGCTATGCAATTTTTGGATTATTACGGCGTAGCTGGAACCTTGGATATGCGACAGGCTTCTTCAGCAAAGTTCAATCTCGTATTTTAATAAGTTTCCCGAACTCAGACCCTCGATTTATAGCTAATTCCTACCTAGTACAGATTTCCACACTTGGCACGAAGATGAGCGGAGGGTGACGCCGTTGATTTTTCTCTGCTTGAAATGCTCCCCTGGCTGCAAGTCTCACTCAGAATGCTCCTGCAGACCCCGCTGATGTGATGCCGTGCAGACCTCTGGCTTCAGCTGCTTAATTGTGCCGGAATCGAAGTACTCAAATTTCAGTTGTCGGCGGCAGATACACTCGGAGATGAGATTGAAAGAATTTATACTTTTATCGTGGCGAAAACTGCCACAAACACTTCCACAGCTGGGCAATGATGCGTATAATAAAATGCAACACTTTTAAAACTGGTAAACACTTTTATTCTCGTAAAAACATTAATTTTAAGAAAGCACAATTTCTCTCAAACTGTCCTAATTTATAATTTAAATTGTTCTCCTCATTTAACAAAAACGCATCGCGTTGCTATGTTACCGAGATAATGTTTGTTAATTAGAAATTAGTTTTGATTAAAAAAATTTTAAATCTAAGGAAAATTGTCGTCTGCTTATAACTATCATTGCTCCTTCCGTTACGCATACAAATGTTTTAAAATCACTGCTCTGCTTTTTTCAGTTTGTCTTATTAATGCACTGGAAACTGGGTTCAAATTTACACACGTTGCTCCCTTTCTTTCGTTTCCGTGGCCTAATTTCGGGATTGCTCTTTGCAATTTTCTATTATCCTTTATTCCGACCTCATTTACTTTTCAGATGGCTTGCCATTCACTGACCTGTACTTTTATTAATAATTGCGCTCATTTTGTCTGCACTTAACACACCTTTTGCGTCAACTACTTTTGCTTGGCCTGGCGTTAAATATGTACAAACCTATTTTATTTAATTATATTAATTTATTCAAACTCTCTGAAATATGCTTTGCTTATGCGTGCCTTTATTCTTCTAATTACTACTTCTGGCATCTCATTACCAAGGCATTTAATACTTTTATTATTGTTTAAATTGCAATTTTATAAAATATCTTAACTCTGTGCTTTATTGACTTGGGTAAATATTTTGCATTAAAGACAGAGCCAAGTTGTAGGCTTAAAACCACTTTAGTATATCACCCTAGTAGGGGTTTATTATGCCGTAATCTTCGTTATTTGCGGTAACCTCTTTGGAGGTTTAAAAGTGCCGTTTTAGCGGCGTAATGATGGGGCCCGGAACAGTTAAGGGTAAGTGATCGCCAGGTATCGGGTCCAGCAATCTAGGAGATCGGTTTAGGAGCTGGTTTAGGAGTCGTATTCTAATGACGAAGCCAGCTACTTAGCAAATCCGTTAAGGAGGACGAGCTTTTGTTTGTTCTCATGCACCGGATCCGGTGACCAGGGAACGGTATCAAGATAAGAGTTTAGAAGGGTATATGAAACTCTGGCAAGCTTTACCAGATAGATTTCTAGAGTTATTTCAGATCAACGGTGGTTCGTCTTTAAAGATATGACAAAGTTGACATGGGTGGAGCTTGTTTTCCTGTGAGGTTCAGGCAGCAACTTAGGACTTGACAGGTAAGCCTTTCATTGAATCGTGCGGCTTCGGCTAATCCCAAATGACCTAGGGTTGTTGGCCAAGTTTTAGGAGAAATTCGAAAGCCTTGCAATTTGCTTTGTTAGACGCTCAGTCGCGCACCGCTGAGATTACGTCTTTATCGCCAAATTGTATACTAGAGATTCCAACGCCGATTGTGGCTTAATAACGACGTCGAAATCCGAATACATTACTTATGTGTAAGTATAATTTGTACATCACATTACCATGTCACGTTACTAAAATTATGACAATTTTTGTATATATCCACCTTCCCACGGCGCAACCCATGCAATTTCAACTCCCATCTCGCTGTTGAATTTCGCGCATTTTTATATCGACCAAAGGTCGAATAGATTCAAATGGGTCTTGTATTGTCCCGCTGCGCCTTATTTATCAGTAATACCATCGATTACCTCTACATCCATATATCATTTCGCATCCTTTCTGCATTCCAACTATGCTCTAGTGAAGCCTCTTCTACATCGAAGGTAGAATTGCTGCCAGTTTCGCCGTGGAGCTCTCTATTTTGCATCCGTTTTCGGTCTGCGCACCCCATTTGAAAAGCCGTAGAACTAAGTCACTCAATTTTAGCAGCCAGCGATTCTAAGCTAGTCCGCGATTTTTCCTGTTGCTCGCGGTTTATGACTTCCCTTTATTTCAGCATCTGCCGATACAGTCATCACTGCACCCAGCTAAGTTATACATCTCGCACTGCATGTGTGTTTTACCATCAATTTTGTATGTGTTTTGGCAAATAAGTGACGCAGTTGTAAAATAAGTTCTAGAGCATAATATGAATGTTATCTTCATAAAGTCCTGGTTTATTTAGTACGAGGGAATGTTCAAAACGGTGCGAATTCAGAGGTTGTAACTGCAGATTAAATTTGATTTGCGTAATGCTTATGGATGATACTTTCAGCATGTGCAAACATAGTTGATTCTCACCTCACTTGGAAAATAACGATTTAATAACTTCCTCTGAATTTAAATTCCACCAATTCGGCTAAATTTTTCTCACTGGAAACCTATCGCGAATAGAGCTCTTTAAGCGGAGAAATTGCAAGTTTACCTTTTTCTTCCTGTTCCGCACTTTTACACCGAAGCGACGACCGAGCCCTTCCACTATTTAAAATTCAGGGCACATTTAGAAACACTCAGACCCGCCGCATCTTTATTGCAGATTATGGCTCAAGAAAATAATTCGGCAGGATTACTACAGCAAGCTTGAAAATTAACAAAAAGCCTTTGAACAGTTTCTTTTATAGTGGACGATTCCCTGCAATTGTGTTCTAGAATTGATTTTAAACAAATTAGAAAAACGATAGATTTGAACTGAGACGAATCTTGTAATTATTGTACATCAAAGCTAAGGTGTTAATAATAATAATAATGTTGCAATGGGTAAGGTTTACTTCGTTCATATGATAACTGAACCTGTCATAGCCGTAAACATTGTAGCTCGCGTTCTCAGTAGGATAGAAATCTTAAAGTACATATTTCACTTTCTAACTGTGTAATATTCGTAACAAATGAGATATGCACATTTTCTTAGAGCTTTAGCTGACAAGTTAGATCTGAACTAAAGCTCACGTTTCTACCAGCACGGCATTCTTAACTCCAGGCAAAGTAAAAGTATTTTCTTCTAAGATAGGAAACTTTGTTAGGAGTTTCTGAAGCTACAACTTCCTCTTCGGTAAACGTCGACACGAGTAAACAAAGCAAAATTTGCTCTTAAATCCCATATCAACTCGTGCAGTATACAGATTACATTACTCGAGTACTCAACTAAACACCAAAAGTTAGATTTGTAGCTACTGTAATCCACCTCTATGCTGGTTTACACTTTCCAGTTGTTTTATTAATGGCATTAAAGAGGTTTCTTGAAAGACATCATAGAATAGTTTTTGTTGAATGTATTGCAATTCCAGAATGTACAAAAATTGCGTTTTACTGACTTCATCTAAAAGAAGAGAGAAAGTAGTGTAATCGGGGAAAAATCACCTACCGAGATTTCTCGGATCTTTACGTTTCAGGACTCCTAAATGACGAAATAGTAATTTACGATACAAGTGCGTAAAGCTACTCTTTAGGCACGAGTGGGGTAGAGTTAAAACGCGAGTGAGCGAGCGTTTTAAGCCCCACGAGTGACTAAAGATGCTTTACGCATGTGTATCGTACAATATTTTATCTACGATAGACTCTAAAAAATATGGTAAATATAAAAAATATTTCACATGTAAATTAGAATTACTAGCAACCGGTCCTAATTTTGAGTGTTTTAAAAATTTTAAAACACGTTGCTACTAACTACGTGCCTAATGACATTTTTTAAGTACGTTGCTATTAACGACGTAAACTAATAAAAACATGTTATTAAACAGTCGTTTTACAAACTTAAAACTGCCAACTAAAAGGCAATTTTACACACTGTCGTAGATAAAACGTATTTTATCAATTCCGTCTACCTGTCCGCCCGTCTGTCCGTCTGATGGTGGTATAGCTGAAAAGCTATTTGTTTGTGAAAGTTGATATCTTGCATGCGGACTATATGTCTACTTGGCTCGGAACAGAATATACTTTCGGTCAAATATACTCAAGGTCAGCATCTTAAACAATAAAATGTTGTCATGTTTAGCTTTAGCTAACTAGATAAAAGTAATAATTTGCACATAGATCATTCTTGACGAAAATGGGGCCCAACATATACAGGATAAATATATAAAAGACAAAAATGGGCAGCGATAAGCGCGTCGTATACAGGGTGTTTACGGTCTTGTGATTTTATTTTTAGGGGGTGATTAAACACCTTAAAACAAGGTCATTAATGCTAAAATGCCTTAACAAAAGTTGTATAATAAGAGAGATATGAATTTTTAAAATTTTCTTTTAGATTTAATTTTCTTATTTTTAAGGGGTGATTAAACATATTAAATTAAATTAAAGAAATACACCTTTTATTTTAATTCTTGAAAACCACGTTACACTAGTTGTTCGAAGTTATCGCCGTGTTGTTGAACGAAAAATTTGACGTATCCATGAGTTAGTTGGCATAACTTACAAGGCTTAGATCTCGAATTGTTGTCGCAGCTGCTCCAACGAGGTTACGAAGATCAATTAAATAAATTATTTCATTGGTGTATACCATGGTCTTCATAAGGCCCCATAAATAAAAGTCAAGGGGGTTAAGGTTGGGTGACCGAGTAGGCCATGGAACAGGACCAGCTCGGCCAATCCATTTATTTTCGAATACATTATCCAGACGTTAGCGAGCTAAACGATTAAAATGCGGCGGTGCGCCATCTTGAAGTAACCACATTTGTTGACGTACATTCAAAGGCACTTCTTTTAGCAGTTCTAGCAAATGATTTTACAAAAAAAAGAGAATCATTTCTAGTCAATCGGTTTGGCAACACAAAAGGACCAATAAGTTGTCCGTTGACCAATCTGGCCCAAACGTTTATCGCGAATCTATGCTAGAAATGATTACGACGAACAGCATGTGGATTCTTAACTGCCCAAATATGAGTATTATCACTGTTAGTGCGATAGGCCATTTTACGTTCCTTATTAGGATTTATTTGAAAGAATTTATGTTAAAAAACAGTGCAAAGACAACTACTGAAATAGCTTGACAGATGCGAAAAGTTATCGGCATCAGTCTACTTCGTAAAACAAATTTTAGCGTTCATTTTTTGATCAATTGTTTTTGCGTTAACCATTTTAGTGATATCGACAATAATTTTAGCATTAATAACCTTCTTTTAAAGTGTTTAACCACCCCTTAAAATTTTAAAAAAAATCTAAAAAAAATTTCAATCATATCATATCTCTCTTATTATAAAACTTTTATTAAGACATTTTAACGTTATTGGCCTTGTTTTAAGATGTTTAATCACCCCTTGAAAATAAAATCACAAGACCGTAAACACCCTGTATAATCCAGCTGCGACGGCAAATGCAAGGCGGTCGTCCATAACCGAACGGGACTACAGGGCGGGTTGCGCAGGCGCTAAATCACGCTGAGTTCAAATTCCACCGCTTGCAATTTTTTATTTGAAAATTGATGGAATTCGCATTAACAAGTCTTTCCTTTTATTTTTTTTAGTATTATTAGGAACGTTAAGATATAGTTACCGTTAGTTCGGCTGCTCCATCGAAAAACACAGTATCCAACATTTTCTGTGAAATTGAGCTGAATGTTCATATGTAGTTACTGTGTTGTCTCGCATCTTTCTAGCTAATCGCATTTGAGCTATCTATACTGGTTATCTATTTACAGCTACCCATAAACACAGTATCTACATGCACTTCTTCTGTTCTCCAATTCAAAACACAGCAAGTCATTATAATGTTCGAAAGAACCAAAAAAAAACACAGTATCTGGTAGTTACTGTGTTTTAGAAAAAACACCGAGCAATTTTTTTGTCCAAATTCTGTGTATAACACAGTATCTACGAGATACTGTGTTTTGTTGCAGACATACTCATTCAACATACCTACATAACCTTAATTTCTGAGTGTTTGTTGTGTGCAGGGCGTTAAATCATAAATTTTGGTTATTTTTATTGTTTTTGCATTTGTTTAAGTTGTCCAGCATATCCTTTTGATATAAAAAATTCGTATAGATATCGTAAAAAAAATAATAAAACTGTTCTTGTAGATACTGTGTAGAAAATTAATTTAATCTTTATTTCCGCCCACCCATTGGATTTTAAAACACAGTAACTATATTTTACCATGGAACTTTAGGGTTGCAAGATTTTTGGTCAAACAGTAAAAATTATACTTTAATACAGACTGCAAATATACGGGATTTAACTTTGGGAATGCATGCAGAGTGTGGGGCCATCGATCTAAAGTGTTACCTTGTTTCCCACAATTTTACTCATTATCACATACTGTGTTATTCGATGGAGCAGCCGCAGTTGCCTTTGACTTTAAAAAAATTGCGAGGGAATGTGTGAGTAATGCGTTTAACTGGTTTTTACTTGCTTTTACGATAAAGGAAGTATTGGATTCACCCCAAAAATTCCAAATTGAGTTTTCAACAGATGTTCACCTTTTAGAGTCCCCTGACCCTAAAATACATGTTTTTGTTCATTGATCTGTGTGTCTATCTGTCTGTCTGTGGATCTGTGAACAGAATATCTCAAAACGAAAAGAGGTGTGGTGTTGAAACTTCATACTTGTGTACTATTTAGATGCGACGGCAAGCTTTTGAAGGAAATTGCATAACCGGAAGTATGGTGTTTACTCTTGTGATGTTTCAGTTTTTTTCGAATTTTTTCAAAAACGGCTCTAATCATTTTTTTGAAACTTCATATTTTTATTACATTTTTAATGTGTATTGATATGATTTTCCAGTTGAATACCTCTAAAATGTGTTTTCTTTGTTGTATTTCTATTTTTTTATTAAGTCCTATTTTAAATAAAACACCCGGTATATTATTAGAGTTTCGAATTCAGCTTAAAATTTTAGAGAATATTGGCTCTATTTTGTACGGTTTGTAATTTTTGAAAATTTTTGGCAAATGCTTGACTATGGGCATGACTGTCTTGCCTGCGGGGTGAGATGGACATATTCGCAGTGTGCTGTATGTCATTGTTTACAATTTATTTATTATCTTGTATTGCCACTCCTAACAAGAAATCTCTGATCTAAAAAAAATACAAATTCACAAATGCAAAATGCCTGTGTGTCATAACCACTGTGGTACTCTACCTCCTAAAATAATTTTGTAACATGCGGCGGTTGCAAATGAGCTTGTGATGCATTTCCTGTAAAAATCAACTACAGGATCCTATGAAAGAAAATCATACTGCTTAATTAGTGAAAAATGCATTAAGCGAGTCACTAGGTGAGATGATAAGAAGAATAATAGAAGAGGAAAGTAGTGAGATAATTTCACAAATGTATGATTTCTAGAAGTCGGTTGAATTTTATAGCAGTCGACCTGATGAGTTCACAAAATTTGTGAAGAGGTTAACAGAAAGAAATGCACAAGTACCTAATGAAAAAGCAAGAACAATTAGAAGCTAGACGCGTACATTTCAAAAAGGATAACCAAGAATTAAAAATAGTGACTGAGTTATCGACAAAGTTCCGGAAACACAGGGAGAACATTTAGTTAATCTAGCACTCTAGCTGGCGAAAATAGTTCAAGTATCAATACTAGCAGATGACATACAAGACAGTCATCGCATCACATCCGTAAATAATAGTGAATGAACATATAACCCCCTATTATAACAAACTGATGTACTTGGCAAAGCAATTATAAAGAACCAGGCATATGTTATGTTATGAATATGTATGGTTTAAGAACTCAAAACTTTTTACTTAAAAATATTTAAAATATTATGCGAATGTTACTGTAAATACAAATATCAATCTTTCCTCAATAGGCCAGTCACCGTAGGCACAAAAATCGCGTTAGGTCGCAAAAAATTGCACAGTTCTGATTTTTTTGGATGTTGTTAGGATAGATACCAATAGTGTAAAACCAAGTTTGCAACTTCGAAAGACATGTGCTAACTGCGTGCTGTTCGAAAAACCTTTTTTTTCAAACTTTTTTCAGTTTTTGGCTTATTACTTCGAAAAGGTGCGTCCTACGGAAAAAGTCGCCATTTACACTTTTAAAGGAGAACTTTTTCTACAATTTGAGTGTAACAGCAGCTTTGTATATCCAAGACGTTCCAAGATAGAGCGCTTCAAAAATTGGCTATTTTTCCCAAAAAGTTCGAAATTGTAGTTTTAGCTGTCTTCCGAGCAGAATATCGGTTAAAATACCCATCCTACGAGGAAAGTCATGGGAAATGAAGTTGTAGAGCAGTTACTTAGCTATATTTAAGTACAAGCGGAACCCTATATGACCAATAGTTCATTTTTCAAGAAATAGTACTTCTGTTATTCACAGTTACCTATAGAATGTTATAAAAATGACATTACATTTATAAATTTGATTTATTGTTATATACAGTGTCCGCCAAAAAGTTAGCATAATATGGGAAAAAAAATTATTTTAGCTTTTTCAAAAAAACTTTTACGTCAATAACTTGTGCTTGTCTAAAAACCTATTTAGCCCCTATCATATATACCGAGTGATTCTTACTTATTCAGAAAATGGAGTTTTTTGAAATTGTCAAAAATTTTTTAGCGTGTCATTTTTCGCTTACTAAACAATCTCAAGGCCAGAAAATCCCTAATTTTTTCAACTGTAACTAAAATTTAATTTTTAAATTTTTTAAATAATTTTCAAAATTTCACATACTAAGACTTAATATTAAAGTTATAATTTTTTTATGTGCACACTTTAAAGATTTACAATTGGGAAAAATAATATAAAATGTTAATTATTCCCTTAGATTTTTATTATTTACCGAAAAGTAGTATGTTTGCATAATTTTTCCGTTCTCTATGCAAGGTCCTTTTTAGGAGAAATATTTTTCAATTCTAATTAATATCTACTTGAATGGCTTCTAGAAACTCTAATCTAGCCCTGTTAATCAATTACTGTTACAAAAATCCTGGAAATGTTTTTTGCAGTTGCCTAAATGAGGAGATTTTTCTTTGTCCAATTTACATCTTCTAAAAAATTTTTCATTAACTGGGCTAGATTAGAATTTCTGAAGCCATTTAAATAGAGATTAATTAGAATTGAAAAATATTTCTCCTAAAAAGCACGTTGCTAAAAAATGTAAAAATTATACAAACATACTACTTACTATTCGGTAAATAATAAAAAATCTAACGTACTAATTGACATTTTATATTACTTTTTATTATTATAAATTGACAGTTTTTACATAAACAATTTGAATTTTAATATTAAGTCCTGGTATTTGAAATTTTTAAAAATATTGAAGAAATTGAAAAGTTAATTTTTATCTAAAGTTGAAAAAAATTAGGGGTTTTCTGGTCTTGAGATAGTTCAGTTAGCTAAAAAACTCTAAAAAAATCTCATTGAATAATTACTTAATTTCCGAAACATAGCACTGGTGGTATATATGATAGGGGCTAAATAGGTGTTTAGACAAGTACAAATTATTGACGTAAAAAGTTTTTTTGAAAAATCAAAAATAAATTTTTTTCCCATATTATGCTGACTTTTTGGCGGACACTGTATATAACAATAAATCAAATTTATAAATGTAATGTAATTTTTATAACGTTCTATAGGTGGGTGTAACTGTGCAATATTAATAACAGAAGTTCCATTTCTTGTAAAATCCGATTTCCTTAATTTTTCGTTTTTTCCTGATACCAAGGGAACTATTGGTCCTCTAGGATTTCGATTATACTTAAATTAAAGCCAAGTAACTGCTCTACAACTTCACTTCCCACTTTTTGGAAAAAATAGCCAATTTTTGAAGCGCTCTATCTCGGGACCTATTGGACCTACGAAGCTGCTGTTACACTTCAATTGTACAAATGTTTGTCTACTTTAAAAGTGTACAGGGCGACTTTTTCCGTGGGACGCACCTTTTAGAGGTAATAAGCCAAAAACTGAAAAAAGTCCGAATAAAAAAGGTGTTTCGAGCACCACGCAGTTAGCACATGTCTTTCGAAGCTGCAAACTTGGTTTTACACTATTGGTATCTATCCTAACAACATTCCAAAAAATCAGGACTGTGCAATTTTTTGTGACCTACGACATTTTAAATGACTGGTCTACAAAAGGGTAATTGTATTTTAGAGTAAGAAACGAAATTTAGTAACAATGAAACAGTTCTGCTTAAAAATCAACAAGTGCGTAGTGACGCAATAAAAAGTAACAACTTGAATACGTGTACCTTTCATTTAAGCATCCGAAGTCTAGCACAATTTTTGTGGGCTTATATTTCTTAAATTGCTTACATGAAAGTACATTTGATGTGACTGTATTATTAGAAGCAGTTCAAATAATGGAAACAAAAACATTTAACATTTTGAATTTTGAAGTAAATTTGTAAGAAGACTAGTGAGAAGGCTGATGTTCATATTCCTACCGTGTTTATTTTATACTCCCCTCCTTAAGGGAAAGAGCCACCTATCACACGACCTTCTCCTAGAGCTGTGCACAGAAGCACAAGCTCTGTTGTTAGTTGTGATCGAATGGCCACATGTTTCGTCTCTTGGTGTTAAGACTCATCAGGGTACCGACATGCGCTCAAATTTAGTTAGGATGTGAGGGCAGAACTCTAAACAGTCAACTTACACAATTTTACAGACTTTGCGTCTGTTGGCGTACAATTATGTGTATGTTTTTGTGGATAACGTCCACTGAGATATACAGTAGGTGAGTATACATTTACTCTACCTGCTGTGATACCTCAATTGAATGAGGTCACACACAACTACCTGCGTCTCCGCCGTAAATGAAGTAAATTTGTAAGAAGACTAGTGAGAAGGCTGATGTTCATATTCCTACCGTGTTTATTTTATACTCCCCTCCTTAAGGGAAAGAGCCACCTATCACACGTCTTCTTCACTAGTCTTCTTACAAATTTACTTCATTTACGGCGAAGACGCAGGTAGTTGTGTGTGACCTCATGCAATTGAGGTATCACAGCAGGTAGAGTAAATGTATACTCACCTACTGTATGTCTCAGTGGACGTTATCCACAAAAACATACACATCATTTTGAATTTTACATTATAATAATGGTATTATTGAAATGGCAGCGCCGCCGTTCTGATTTTATCCGCCTTTCTCGCCGCGAGAGTGCTTTCTTGACTTGGTTAGTTGTGGACGATTTCGTAACCGTTGATCCAGATAGGTAGCTGTCAGCGCTTACATGCTTTTTTTTTAGTTCAATTTGGAGTGTTAATATTATGTTGATTTCTTATTTTTACCGAGTTGGTTTAATGTTTTTGGGTATTGATAGCTGTTTCGTTTTGATCTGGTCATCTTCCTGTAACGAGATATTTTGATCCAGCCATGATTCCAGTTTTCTGCTGCTGTCGCCAGGAAGTGCTAACCTGTCCGTATTGCACGTAACTTATATTCTTGATTTTATGAATTTTATTGCTATGCTGAAAGTCAACGGTTTTGATTGAGTGCCTTCAGGGCTCCTTAAATTTCATCTTTGCATATTGTACGATGAATTTGATATTGTTCTCGGACTTTGCATCTTGCATCACCCTTAAGGCCTTTAACTTGCTTTAGTATTGTCATTCGCTTTTAAACTTGAACAATCTGTGTAGCAAATTGTTGCAATTGTATGAATATATTTGACTGCTATATTTTAAGCCTTATGTTTATTGGGTGCATTCGGCGTACTGAACTTCTTCTTTCTCTTATATTAGGCCAGTTGCCTGTTTGGTATCACAGAGTTGTGGTTCCATGAGTCCTATCTACTCTTACGTACTGAACGTTTGTATTATAGTGCCGTCTTTTTAAATATTCTACATTTGACTATGCTTATGTGCGGTTTCGATGCTGCAAGCTGAGTTATAACCTGTTAAGCCATTTATTGCATTTCAAATTATTGTGATTTTGGTTAGGATTTGCGTTTATGAGTTCTCGTTTGTGTATAAGCACATTCGTTATATAACGACTCGTTGGCGTCTCTTTTGTGTTGATGAATAAACTGCAGCTTTTGTAAAGGACCGATTACGGTCTTCGTTATTAGCTATATGGTTCTCAAATGTGCCCATGTAGGCATGATGGTTTAATTTTGACTTTAAATTTGGTATTAAGATCACATGCTATAGATGTTCAAAATTTTATCAACAACGTGCCTAATTTTTTAAACGTGTCACGAGAAACGGAGATACTTGTAGTTGATATAAATATAGACATGCTGAATACAGACCGCATAGGTGATGATTACCTTACTTTCGTGGTAGAATGTGGCTTTAGGTCTATGATAATGGAAGTAACAATAAAGTGAAATAATAACTAGACTTGCATAAATTACATTTTCCGCCAATCGTACTAGAACTGACATATTATTGACTAAATTTTGTTGAGCAAAGTCAAACATTCCATTACATCAGCCGTTGCTAGGTAATTTACAATAAAACTGTACAGGAATAATATTCCCGGGCTAGGCAGGGAATATTCGAGTACTATTTCCTATTTTTTTTAATTACCCGTATCGATCGGCGGAAAAATAGTATGTGTATCTTGGACAAAAAGCAACATTCCCAGACTCCTGCCTCGCCCAACAATATTCACAGTCGTCTGGGAATGTTACGCTTTTCGTCCTAGATATACAAGGTACTATTCTGAAAATACTGGAAATTGTATCTCAACTTTAAGCGGTATAATGTTATAAACGAGCATGGCGCATTATTCTACTGTTTTTGTTTGTATAAAAGAGTTACAAGAAACGTGTCCAATAAATTATCAAACAACTGTAGACCGGATTAACGAAAACATAGGTGTTATTGTAAAGACATTTTGGAAACGCAAATCATCCTAACGAATAAGTAAATATTTTTTGAACGCAATGAAAGACTTTACACGTAAAGCTACAAAAACCGATTTTTTAAAATTTCAGATTGTAAATAAAAAGCGTGAATTACGGCGGGAGTGATATATACATAAATACTTGCGATAGGTTAAAACAGAAAGTAATAAAAGATAGCAAAATAAAATTTTAATAAAAATAACTAAAATATTTTAAATGTGTGTTGAAACAGCAAAATGTAACCAAAAGATTGTATAAAGTTAGTGGAGATGGTTTGGAAATTGGTGGCCTGGTAAATATTGCTTATTTTAACATACATAAATAAATTGCATTAAAATTAATAAAAAATCCTGGAAGGGTGAATATAAATTTTGGAAAAAGTTACAACCTAAGAACGCTTTACCTAGATTCTGTAGTAGCATTGCAATTAAAAATGTATTTAGATAATTAAAAATTGGAAGAGCTGCAGAAGTAGATGCTGTTACGCCAGAAAGAATACATACGTACTTCACTTACGCATATATCTAATACCATTGTATCCAGTGGAATCTTTCCGGAAATATTTAACAGTGGGATTATGCTAATTCATAGAGGCAGAGGCAAAACTGATATAACTCATTATAGACCAATTGCATTACTCCCAAGTATTTAAAAAACAATTGAAATAGTTATTAAAAGTATATTAATCATTTTCCTAGAGCCACAAAATTAATTTGATTTCCGTGAAAAAAGATCAATTGAAAATGCAGTTCAACTATTAACATCAAAAAATTATAACAATTGAAATAATAAACCCTTTTCAGCGGCGTTATTTTTCAATTTAGCTAAGGCGTTTGACACGGTAGAACGCGACTTACTCTTGCAGAAACTAGATGATATAGAGAGAGATGATATAGAGTTTGAAGAACTAGTAATAATAATTTAATAAGATCTGGCAATATTCTGAATTGGTAAATTCTTTCTCTGGACCGTCTCAAGTTAGCAAAATTACCTTTTCTGAATGACTTGCGTCATTTTACTTAAACTGAAATAGAATAAAAACAGTTTCAATAACATACTTATATTGGTCTTTATAATACAGTAGATCCGTTTTAGCTTAATATCAGTCACACAAATTTATATACAAAACAGTAAATACAAAACTACATTCAGGTTCGCAGTATACAAGCGCCTGCTTAGGCAGGCAGCCAATAGCGCATCCTCAGAGCCTTTGGAGATTTATGAAAGTGATTTAAGTGTAGAGACGCCTCCGTGGCATCAGTTTGGGTTGGGGGGACCGGATTCAACAGAAAATTGTGCCACCCCGGTGTAGACTTGGCTGAGAAGAGGGTTTAGAAGAGTTTTCTAGGAATAGGCTCTAAACTTCGAACTCACGGACGGATGGTTAGATTGGCGAGCGATTTCATGCTGACAGAGCTCCGTGATGTAGGTGTCGAAGCTTAAGCTCTTCGGCTGAAGCGCCGTACTCAACTGTCTTTCAGGGGCTAAGCATCTTTGATTTATACTTTGTTAGCCGTCTATCGCCGCGGTCGTTGTAAAATTGCATTATGGCAGGTGGCTCGAGAGCTTTGTGCACCGCGAGGTTGTCGTGCCTATCAAAAATCGCTGCACTCGCTAGATTCAAACGCTGATTCTGGCAATAGTGGATGGCGTTTAAATTCATACACACTAATTTTGTTTAAACTAAATTTATGCAGGCGATTGCTCAAGGAAGCGTTATGGAATGTTCATTGTTTGTTATTTACGTTATGTATTTATTAAAAATAAGAGAATAAATACAATTATACCTTATGTCAATGCAGCCCTGCCATATTCTGCCTAATATTTGTGGAATAAGATACAGTAAGTATTGAAATAGCTCGGTTGGCTCAAACCAAATTTGCTTACACTAAACGCGGAGAGAACTAATCGTGTACTATTCAGTTCGTATGACTCCTATCTTTCTGACTTTCATAGCATGCAAATATGCCATACTAATAAAAAAATGTAAATCAAAACAGAGGTACTCATATTAATGGTCATATGAAGTGGGAAGTTTAAATTACTGAATTATGTAGGAAAGCTATATTCCATGTATTTAGTCAAATAGGAACTTTCCTCGAAATAAATTAGATAAAAACTGTGTACAGTTCGGATGGGGTGAATTGTATAAAACCACATTACAACCTCTAATATGATACTGAAGGTTATACTTTCCAGACCTAAGCTCCATCTTACAAATATGTTATACAAGGAAATTGATGTACGCAATGTCAGAAAATTATTTATTGTTAATGTAAATTGCAAATTCCAGAAAAGGCAAAATACATTTCTTAAATTATGGATGTAATACTCGAGCTTTAGTAAGAAATTTTCAAGTAGCTATCGTATTGTTGGAAAAAGAACTGTGGGACTAGGGGCTAATCATATATTTAAATATTACTTTCGTCCCCAGTTTTCATCACCGGGAGGGTTTATTTTTTTAAGCCCGCTAGACATTTGGTCTACTTTACAGCTCGTCACGCATTTTGCCTACTCTATAGGAAGCCGGGCGTTTTGTCTACTTTCGGTTCTGGTGACTAAAATGTAAACAAACTCTACTGGCTCCGTTGTGCGTAAGATTATTTTAAGGCATTTAGAAATTTAAGCTTGACTTTATAATGGACATATTATTTAGATGCTATAATTACATCAAAAGAACACTTTCATGTTAACTAATAATCTTAGTGACTGCTTCTGGACTGCTCCAAAATATAAACAAAATAAGCGCTGGCAAAACATTCCTCATCGTTTCAGTTAAATGCTTACACTTTCTGAAAACAAGCTGTCGCCTACACCTACAAAGTTTAAATGAATATTTCTGTGATTCTTGTGTTTGAGAGATGAAAGCTATACTTGGCATTTTTTTTCTGTCATCACCGGCTACCCTTGCTCTAAACAAGCTTTTCGCTTGGAGTCGTAGACGCAGGAGTTGTTGGGTTATACATTTTTAGGAAGGAGCGGCCGTTCAATGTACAGACTTAATTAGCAGGGAATGTAATAAACAATAATTTTGTTCTGTAGTATTCATCACAGTTAAGACGTATACTTCATACTGACACTTTTTGCACATACGCGTTTTTGTTCAGATCTACAATCAACGTATAACATACTAAACTACTGCATTAGTTAGAATAGAAATACTAAGAACAAAACATTGCGTTACGCTACCCAGCAATACACGTAAAACGTTGCAATTACATATTGTGGTGCAAACCACGAAGCAAAATTTTGGCAGCCTCAAGCTGGAAGTGCGCAGAAGACGCTTTAACTAAACACAACAATAATACATAGTTGTAAAATGCACTGGAATCGCCCACTTCCATTTGTGATTTGGTCACGAGCATATCGTTGCCATTTTGCTGGGTAAGTTTTGTAGCTACTGATGATGACAGCTTGGCTGTCGAAATACGTATTTAGCAGTTGTTAAGTATTTGTGTCGTGAGGGGTTTTAACGAATTGTGACATTTCAAAGCACAGGCTCCAGCAGTGCTTTATTAAAGATGGCTACCAGCCCACAGGAGATGAACAGGTACCATAAATTAAGTTCTGCACAAAATTATCGTGTCCTGAAGTGGGAAACATTTTATATTACACCACAATTTGTTAACGTTCTTAACATTCGAATAGTAATCATTACGACGTTTTTGCAAAACGACACGTTAAAATAACGTTACGATAACGTTACATTATAATCGAAAAAATTGATTTGGATTGGCTGTATCATTGACGTCGATAGGTAACACAAGCTTTAGCGGACCGCTATTTTAACCGAACGTTTTGCAAAAACTCCCTATTACTTGGCAGTCCAGAAGAATTCGCTGCTAAGAATCTGAAAGAGAGCGAGAGATAGTCGCCCAGCCACCCCATCTCAAACAGGACAGAAGGTAATCTATATCCCGAATATGAAAAGTTTGACAGAGTGAGGTAAATCCAAAAAGAAAATCTTGTCAGCACAACTACACAAAACGTTTAAGCTCTGGGTTTTCTTGATTACATCCGATAAGAGTCGAAATCCCACGCAGATTGGCCGGTATCCCCAGTATACATTCATCTTAACTCACATACGATCGGTTAGCATGTGATCGAGACCATCAAGCAAACAAAAAACTGTCGCGTTTGCATACAGACCGGCAAATTCAGAATACCCTAACATATTTTGATGGTTGCATCCTCCTTTTTTTACGGTTCAAAAGTCATTTACAGCTATTTATTTAATTATTTGCCCTAAACTCGGTTAAAATTAACTTTTTGTCTTATATTTCTTTGAGCTTGATTTTTCCTGCAATGACACTGAGCATTCAGATCTTCTATAAGCTATATTTTAATCTAAGTAAGCTATTGAATTTGGAATTGGTGTTCGAGAGCCCCTGGAGTGTAGACTTCACGCTATGCATCTGTGTTGGATTGCATATCTGGCCCCTTCCCCAAAATTTGATTTTTTAACGGGTTTTTGAAAACCATTTTTCAACAGTCGCCATGTTGTGCTCCTAAAGACAGCTGCCTCGAAAATAACGTCTTGGAGACGTACCTTAATTGGATTTGTTCCATGGTATCTTGTTTGTGAAATTACTTTTGATTTGGTTGGAATTCTTCGGAGGTTCTGGTACAGGCCCTGAGAATTGTATTCTTGATAATTTCCAAGCCCAAACCTCGTTAGTATTTTGCTTTGGCAAAGCACATATTTTCCTTCTTGGCGTAATGCAGCCGTAAACAACTGCAACAGGTATGTGTTATTAAGTTTAATTAGCTCGACTCTATGGCCTGATGCCTTTTTAGTTTTTTTCCGTTTGGTGACGTACCTTTCCCTACCTGGTGACGAACCTAAGGCTTTTCCCACCTGGTGACGCAGCTTTCGTTTGGTTACGTCCCTTCACCTGGTGGCGATTCGAGAAATACTTAGCCCCTTGCGAGCACATCTGCACCTAGAACCAATTCGCCGATGATGGCCTCTAGCACAGAAGAGAGATTATACAGAACAGACACTCACGGTTCGGCTGATACTCGGCTACCATCGAATCCGATCAGCAGGCTCCGCCCATTAGCATGTAAACTGCACCACGAAATGCATTTTGTAGTATTGAAGTTATGTAGTTATTCCACTTTAAGAAGCAAGTGTGTACTGTGTGCTCTTCTTATCGATTTTATAAAACAGCAAAAATGAATTCGAAAAAGAAAGGTGGTGATTGGTGCTCCGCTTTAAATTGCAACAGCAACCGTAGTCTTAATAATGAACTAAGTTTTTTTCGCTTTCCTCGAGATGCTACCAGGTAAATAACATTCACAATTATTTATAGTTTCTTAGAATTTCTAACTTTTTTGGAATATTCTATGATCTCTCTGCTTTAAATATGACAAATCTGCATTATTTAAACGTCAAACACCAAGACTTATCAGTGAAGAATTTTAAACTCTTATTCATGTAAGCAGTATCATTTTTATTTTGGTTTTACGCTGGCAAACGCCATTAGTATAAAAGCAAATATAAAACACTATACACAATGTACACTTTTATTCATAAAAAAACGTACAAGTGTTGAGCGAGATTTTCGCAATATTTCATTACTGTAAACACAGGTTTTGTAAATGTAATTAGCAACATTGAACTATAAAAATGTGACAACCACGTTTCTGTTCAACTCTATTTGAATTAATAATACAATTTTTTAATATCAAATGTGTTAATATCGTTTCATTTACCACATGAAATAGTAGATGTACGTTTTTTATAAATACAAGTGCACCTATAGGTACATTTTATGTAAAGTTTTGAAAGTGTACCTACATTTTTAAAATTTTTGAACTTAATATCAATTTCAATAACTCAGGTTAAACAGTTGTAGGTTACTAACCACCTTTGGTACACGCGATTCCTACGTACTTTTATTTGCAGTTTTGAGTTTACTGTAACTAAAATAGTTTATTGGCTTTGTAGGTTATCGTTTCCTAAAATAAATTAGTTAGTAACAAAGGAACAATGCAATAAAAATTGTATTTATGTTTAGAAAACCCCGTCATATTTCTGTACCTTACTATTCCTTGCAGAACAAAACAGTGGGTGGTTAATACCAGAAGAGAAGATCTCATTATTAAGGATGCAGACTATTTATACAAGAACTGCAGATTATGCAGTAAGCATTTCGAGGACTGTATGTTTACAAGCCATTTAAAAAACAGACTTCTTGAGCTAGCAACTCCCACATTATTTGACATCCCGAATCCTCCCCCATTAATTACAAATAAAAGAAAAGCTCCATCAGAACGATTTATGAATTCCCCAAGAAAAAAAATTAAACTTTCAATACCTACAGCTGCACTCGCCTCCGACACTGCAGAAGCTATCCCAGCTTCATCGCAAAGACGCGAATCAATTAATGAAGAACCACTTGTCGACTTAACATGCCAAGATTCAGAAAATATAAATGCAACTGTCAGCACTCAGACTAGCTCTGATTTGTCTTCCAATACACCGAGAAAACGTCGGCTAAAACAAAATTTAAAACATCTTAGGACAGAGCAGGAACTCTTTAAAAAAAGCACTACAGAAGGATCCAGTATGGAAAATGTCACCATTGCTCAATTCCAAACATTGTGTTCACGTTTTTTGCCAGAATCGCTAGCGAAAATTGTCCAAACACAAACAACGTTAAAAGCAAAATCCAAAGGAAACAGATACTCTAGTGACTTTAAGAATTTCGCTTTAACAATATACTTTTTAGGTCCAAAAGTATATAACCTTCTTTCCAATATTTTTTCTTTGCCTTCTCCTAGAAGTCTAAATCGAATAACAGAAAGTTGGCAATATACACCGGGAATCCATAGTTTTGTTTTTAACAGCATTAAGATAAAAGTTAATACGTATAAGGAATATGAAAAATTTTGTAATCTGTCTATAGATGAGATGTCTATTAAGGCAAATTTGTTTTACAATTTAAAATCTGATATAGTCGTCGGGTTTCATGACACAGGTTTACAACGTAAAGCTTCTGCTGCTACTAGCGTAATGGTTATCATGGCAAGAGGAATCTTTTCAAATTGGAAACAACCCTTGGGATACTTTTTTGTAAATTCATGTTGTACCGGAGAAGAACTTTATACAATAGTTTTAGATGCTATCTCCAATTGTTTTACAATTGGTTTAAAGGTTTTGACAGTGATAAGTGACATGGGATCAAACTTCATATCTTTATCAAAAAAACTGAAAATTAGCGCGAAGGAACCATTTTTCCATGTTAATGGAAATAAGATATTATATATGTTTGATCCACCTCATTTATTAAAATCAATCAGAAATAATTTAATCAAATACAATTTTCACTATAGAAACGAGGTTGCTATGTGGAAACATATTGTATCATTTTATGACCAAGACGGGAAAAAAAAACTTCGCTTGGCGCCAAAACTTTCGAATACTCATGTTCATCCTAATTCATTTCAAAAAATGAAAGTAAAACTAGCAGCTGAAACATTTAGTGCAACAGTGGCTGCAGGGTTATCAGCTTACATTGACTTTAATATTTTACCGCAAGAAGCTGTAGGTACCGTTAATTTTGTTTATAGACTTAATAAGTTGTTTGATATTTTTAACTCCAGCACAAAGTTTTCTAAAAACAAATATAAAACGGCGTACACAGGTAGCGATTTTCAAGAAGATTTTTTAAAAACCACTTCTGAATTTTTTAAAGACATAATTATTCTTGACAGCAACGGTAAAAACGTTACAAAAAGTATAAAATGCGTTAATGGGTGGCAGATAAGCATAAACGCTTTACTTCAAATATCGGCATCTCTAAAAGAACTTAATTTCGATTATATACTGACAAGACGGTTCAATCAAGATGCCTTAGAAAATTTATTTGGTACATTTCGACAACAGATTGGTAACGGAATGAATCCTACGCCCATTCAAATAGTGAGGGGTTTTAAGAAAATATTTTGTTTAAATTACTGGCACCATTCGTCGAGTGCAAACTGTAAAGCAGATTTCGACGAAATTTTGGCAAAAATGGACGAAATAAAGAAGTCGTTACAAGATGACCAAACTATTAAAAAATGTTCTGAAAATAAATCAGTGAAAATATTTACTACAGATTACCAGCAACTGCAAAACATAATATGCAATAAAGCAAGTAATTTACCTATGACAAATGCATTGCGTTATGTTACAGGATATCTGTATAGGAAATGTATGTCTAGGCACACCTGTGAAATTTGCGAAGAATATGGCAGGAAGGTCGATATTCAGAGTTCTGATAACAATCTATTATTCTGCAAATATAAAGCTTATGGCCAGTTATATATGCCCCACGATGATTTCTTTGCATATATTGTTATGTTAGAAAACACACTGATTACCAACGCATCAACCATGGTACAAAAACAGGAAGTAGGAAATTGCTTGTTAAGAAAACTGCGTGAAGTACCTCAATTCGAACATCCCTGCAAAGATTTTCCACTGAAATATCTTCTAAAATTGTTCGTAAGACTACGAATTTATTATATAATAAAATTTGCAAACAAGGAATTCATTAATTCCACACCTAAGAATTTAAAAATAATCACCCTTTCGCATCAATAATATCTGTAATATTTTAAGCATGTATTATGTTCACATATACCTTTATGTTCCGATCTTTTATTTTTGTTAAAATAAAGTTTATCTGTACCTAAGCGCAAGTCAAGTTTTTTCTTATTGATTTAGTATATTTCTGTTTCACATTTATATTAATTCGATAGCGAATATTTTAAGAACGCATGCTAGCACTGCTAGAAAGTGCAGTGGAATACTTGCTAATGGGCGGAGCGTATGAAGGCGCGTCGACTGCAAGGTCATCGAAACATGCAGCTGAAGATCAAAAGTACCGACGGTAAGTGTCCGTTCTGTATAATCTCTCTTCTGTGCCTCTAGCTGCTGTCCCCAAGCTTGGCACGCTCGTAGAGATAGCGCAGGTTAACGCCTGTGAAACCTCCTGCGTACCTGGTGGTCGTTCGTTCCTTGGCCGTCTTGCAGCCCTTCGACCTCTGTCTACGCCAATGCAGCTGGGGAAAAACCATCGCAAAAGTCGGTTACTTAATATTTTAATTTCGGCCCCTCGAATTTCGAGTTCCGCCTGGAGGTGCTTTCGTGATTGTGCTACGGCGTGATAGATCAACTTTTAGATGCTTTTAATGTGTATTTTAAGCGGTTAACTCACCTGGGAAATGTAGATTGATGAAGTTGTCATAGTAAAGCAATTTTTGGCGGTAGTTCTTTTTAACAAGCCTTCAGCTGTTTAGATTATCCGAATGGTGGTGTCTCCGGTCCCGTTCAAATGCTAACGGTACTGTTTATTTTGTACGGCAATTGCATGAAAAGACTTGTTTCATTTTCGATCGTCACTATACTTTCGTGACTTAATATACGGTTGAATACAACTTTAGCGTGCGCCCTGCTTCTGCAAGGAATTTATTAGACGTTTCGCTTGCGACATTTTAATGCAGCTTGATTAACATTTTAGTCAATTATCGGATTTATAGTGCTATGATTGGAAGCAAGATCTTGAATCCCATGTAGGCGTCTTTGTGAAATAAAGTTAAACCTTGCATGGTGGGCGGTTGGTCTAAATTTTTTTAATTATAATAGTTGTGTCGTAGCCACGATGCTATCGACCGTTTTTATTCAGTAGTGCATTTGGCCAAGTTAAAAATCAACTTGTAATTTCTAATACCTATAATTCATAGCAATCAGTTTATTGCTTTCCGTTTAACTATTTAATTTAAGTTGAACCTACTTGTCAACTTCGCTTAAATGTTTATGTAAAATTTATACGTCCATATTTTAGTAAGATTTAGCCATACGCTTAATTATTATTAACGAACTGTGATATTATCTCCCTATTGAGATCTTGTGTGGGTTCTTTTGTATTATTTGTTGTGTAAGATAATTGTGGAGCATCTCATTTCATTATTGCTTATTATATTGAATCGTTACCTAGGCCAGCAAATTTTATTTATGCCCTTGCCGTTATCTCTCTTTTCAGGAAGTGTTTGGTAGCGCATTTTGTTGTATGCCCTTATGTCCGATTAGCAAAGAGCTGGGTTATCTGCTACCTGGCGCCCGTCTTTTTTTTTAACTGAAGCTTGAGTCACTTATACAACCCACGCCCTCTTCTGGCTGAGAAACCGGCTGCCTTTGCTTACCGCCCTTACCATCAGAGCAACGGTAACAACGGTAACACTTTTTTATCTTACCCTTACCCATGGTTGATAGTTATTAAATGTAGAATAAACGAATCTACATTAACAATAAAACTTTTGTAAATAAGGACCGAAAGTAGGACATATTGCAGCGAATCGGGGTTTCGTTATTTACACTTCACGATTGCGAATGCCCTTTCTACGTAGCTCAGAAGCCAGAATTCGAAATTTCTTGACTAATTAGACAGAGAATTAAAACGAAATTGACAGTTATTACATGTAAACAGGAAAACTTAAAATGTATTTCATAGATAACGCATCAAAATGTACAAATAATATATGTGTTCGAATAAATCTTCTACGCTACCGCCAAGGGCACTTGGGCGACACGAAATCCAATGATACAGGTGCGCCGCAAGGGAGACCTCATTGGAACTGCATTTGGTATCGGTAGAATTTAGTTGTATTTAAAGCAGCAGTTTAAGATCCCAGTGCTAAAAAGAAAATTATGTGTATGTGATATTTCATAGCGGCTTGTGGTTTATCTGATTGGAAATTCCTTCAACACGTAATATTGTAAACTTTTGATTTTGTAATATTTTTGACTTTTTAAAGTTTTTCTTTGGTCTGCTTAAAATGTAATCAAATTATTCCTTCTATACCCGTTCTAGCATCCCTCTAATTTGATCATCTTCTGGGAGAATTAGGGTGAGAATTCGGGGCGTTTACCTACCATGAGAACTTGCTCATCGCTGGGTGGCGATATGAATTACCAAGTCTCTGCGAGGCAAAGGCCAAACGGCTGTTATGTCTTAAAAGGCCACGTCCATATTTTTGCACATTGTTGTTAACTCCATAATTCTTACGATCTCAAACGTCGCAGTATAAAACTATTGTACCTATATCAATAATGTTATTCAATTACTAAATCATATGGTTTCACACCTCCATATTAGACAAAATGGAAGCTCATATTTGCTTGTTTCTTTGACTGTTTTGGCCTTATTCTCCACTAACATGATTTTCAAGTGTGTAATATATAAACATTTAAGAAAAGTAGTTGTGCTTCTAAGCTGATGCTATCTTCTTCAGCAAGAAATACAATAACAGATGGATTAGTCTTAATAATATTAGCCATTTCGACAACTTGAATTCTCTATAAATTAATTGTACAGAGAGTTTAGGAAGCTAAGTTTAGTAGAAGCTAGCGCCTAGTAATATCACCACAGCTGCTAAAATTGATCGTTTCGACCACCCATAGCGTAGGTAACAAAGCGGAAGACGACATAATGCTGATCTATGCTATATAAAGGGTAAGCTATAGTCGATAGAAACTTAATTAAGTGTATTACGTAACAACTACCTTTGAATTATCAGTTTATCAGTTAGTAGTTGGATAAGATGGGGCTTCACAGCTAAGATCAGGTTTTTCTGTTTCATTTAAGCAGAGGTTATAAAATGTACATTTTGTGATCGCCAACACCATGCACAGAAAATAGAAGCGTTACCAGAGTAGACCTAAAGTAGTTTATAAACGTATCGTTGCTCTACCACATTGTTAATTCCTTGTGAATGCTTTATGTAGGCGTCTCAGATTTACAGCAGATTTATATATAATGCAAATTACATGCTACAGTTTTCGGAAACTTTTACAAGTCCGAATAAGAATGCCACAGTGTTTCTCTTGATTTTCTTTGGATGATAAAATTTATAACAATGATTTAAGAGCTTTCGTTTTTCCTTGGAATTTTTAAGTCAGTTTTTGAACAAAGCTTCCCGCCTGTCAGATGTTTTTGCAGCAAACCGAGTTTATAATATATAACTTCGCGTCTTAAATCTGTGTCCTATCGCATATAATCTGCTTTGCAGAGCCATTTCTCATAAAAGCAGAAGACGCTTGTCAGTTTTTCTCGTGCTTCCATTGCGTACATCAACAAACGACCTTTGTTTTGCTGTTCAACTTTTTCGAAGCTACCCAACATTACTAAATAGAAAAAGTTTCCTAGTTTTATGTAACGGGGAATTACTTAATCAACAGGATGAAGTGCTACAAGAGTGTTAAAAATTCGAAATTTATTACGTTTGTTTCGGGTTAGGCTGAGTTCTGCTACAAGTTAAATTGTTGTGTAAAAATATATATTTATAGTAACCCACACCTCTTTTGTGTTCCACAGATGCACTGCTTATTTGGGGATTGTTCGAATTTGTGAAATATTAAATATCTCAAGATTAAAATAAATTCAGAATGTATTTTGAAAAACTTGTCATGCATGTGCCACTCTTTGCATCGGGAATAATTAACAAGAATTTTGTTAGACTTCCTGTTTAAAAATGAATTTTGCTCATAGAACTAAAAATGTATCGCTATATTTCCAGCATTTATACTCTCCATTTCCCAACACAAACACCTCCCTAAATATATTTCATTCATGTCGCATTGATGACATACCCATCCCGTTGGTGTCTACCATTTTTTTGTTAATTCTGTCAAATTTCTATCACAACGTTAGCTTTAATGCTTAATGTCTCACTTAGCTGAAGCTACTTATTGGTGATACACATTTAAAGAGTATACATTATTTTAACTGACATAGGTTAACGTTGATGTTCGTATAGTTTTGGGAATTTATCAAATTATCTCTTCACGAGTAATGTGATATCTTCCAATTTTTCTAAGCTTTCTTCTGAAAGAGTTTTGTGGGTTGATTAGCTTGGAGAGCTCGACTTACATGTTAAATTGGGTGTCTATTTTGATATGTTGAAGGTTGACGACTCGCATTCAAGTGCACTAGACGGTGTCTATTGTACCACTTGTATGAATCTATTTGGCAGTGTATTCCCTATATTTCCGAATCTGCGTGTGATGTCTTTTACTTTTTCTTTGGGGTTTCTATGTCCTCGTTATTTGTTTCCAATTCTTATGGTTAGATTAAGTAAATGGAATTTGAGATAGACACCATGTAGGTGGATTTATATGGAGACAAGCAGTAGTCTTTGGTAAGTCGTGTGAACGCCTACGAGTATATTGGCAATTTTGCTTTAGACATTCTAGATGGTTTTCGATAAGTTAATGAATCCTCTGAATATTAGAGTACTAAGCCGATTTACACCAGAAGTAGATTTTCTAAAGGCGTTCCACTTTTGTGTGTTAATGAAGTAATTAGTCTTTAGACTAATGGATTTGGTTTGCTAATTTCTACATTTGGGATTTCAGATTTGGTTTTTGATGAATTTTTGAAATTTGGGTTTGTGAACTGAATAGATTAGAGTTTCCAGTTGCGGATTTGTTCCTTTGAGTCCGTTTTCATAAGACGCTGGATTTAAGAGGTAAATTCCAACCTTGCTCTATTCTAAATAATTATTTTAGGGCAATTCAAAATACATTAAAGTGAATAAGTTTATGAAATTATGATATTAAAATTTTACTGTTTATGTCGGTTCTACCATTTAATAATACAGTAGTAATTCATATGAGTATTTCGTATGTATGTTGCACTTTTTTATTTGTACGTTCAACTTACATTTGTATACACGTCGTGGGTTTGCTATTGAGTTTGCCCCGCGATTACTATATCACCGAGGAACCTTCCAACATAAATGCACGAGTTGTGGAATAATCCAGTTGTTGGCACCTGTAGTTGGTTTTGATGATTTTAGTGTTAACCCCCTCTTCCGGAGTAGTTCAGCTAACCTATTGAACACTATTGATTGGCTGGCTTTCCGGGGTATATTAAAGTACAGTAGGGATATCTTTAGTTTATTCTAGTACTATTGCATAATGAAAAGTTCAGTGGTTACAATTTACCAAATGTTCGGCAGATATTAAGCGAGAAAAGTGTATATAAAAATAATTAGAAACCAATTTTTGCTGTATATTGCAATGGTTTAATGCCAACAGCAATTCTGGTTGTCTAACTAACACGAAATTGAAAGAATTCAAAATGATTACATAATTAATATTTTGTTTATTGCAAGATAAAGTCAGTATTTTACCCTAATAAATGCACAAGATACGATTAGCAGTAACTATAATATCATGGAGAAAGATTAGCATTAGATAAAGCAGCATCAAAAGGGTTACGTTTACCGTTTTATACATAATTGGTGTTCGGAATGTCGAACGCACCTTAATTTGTGTATCTGGCAGATTTGATTTGGTAACGTCAATACAATAATGTGAATTTAATATGAGATAGAGATAGTTTGTAAGTAAGTTACAAAAATTATATGAGCATTCGTATTAAAAATTATATCACCAACAAACGGAAAAATAAGTGACGGGTGAAGAAACGGTGCAAGAAAGCAAAGATTGCAAAGAGCAATGACAAGGCAACCTATTACATGACACAGAGAATTGTGAAGTGCTAAAATAAACATGTAAAACAGTGCATTTAAAAACTAAAATTATTAAAAGCAGAGTATAGTGTTACGATTGACAATTTTCAGGAAAATGAGAGTTTAAGTAAAAACATTACCCCAAAACTAATTTCATAAAACAATTGTAAAATTTAGTTGCTAGGAAACGAGATATTCAATTGCTTTATAATAAAAAAATGGCTAAAAAAGCCTTGTAAAATTGTGCTGTGTGCAAGAGGTGCTCCCAGTTTTATGTAAATTTTAATATTGACCAATCTGCATAGTGTAGTTGTATAAAGTAGTTTCTTCGTGCTAGAATACCCCAGTGAAGTGGGAGAAGCTTTGAACAGGTTGACCAGGTGCGACCAGTTTTTTGGGTAAGTTTTCGAATAGTTGGAAGCATCGGCCCTCAAGCCTTGCGTATACTGCGTGTTGGGAAATTCTTTATCGAGCCCTACATCCAGAGATTTGGAGCAGGAAGCCATCACCAAGTTTATAATTGCCGTGGCGTCATTTGATTTTGTGATCCAGCCTTTGCAAGGTAAATTTCACAGGGAAGCAGTTGGAGAAGGCACACTAGCTGTGGGTTTCATCAAAAATAAATATTGCACAATGGGTTGAACATGATTCCAGCTACGTAAATGCATCCACGGTTTTATAATCGTGGTAGCGTCCTTTTATTTTGCGATTTGGACCAGAAATTTGGAGGATTTTGCAAAAGTTAAACAAACGCAGATCTCGGGGTCCCTACAGCACTGAAACGAAACCAAGTTAGCTGGAAATTACGTAATATTATTTGCATTGTATTTACCCGATGGGATTTTTGCCATTTTTGGTGTTTTGCTTGCAAATTACGCTATTTTTGTAGAAGCAATCCATTTCTGGTTTGATGTCACTTTGAAGGTTAAACCGCAATGTCAGATACGAATTCAAGCAATTGCCATACGAGTTAATCTGTCCTACTCAAAGGTAATTGTAATACAAGTGTTAAGACCTAACGCTAGAGTTTACCTCATGCTAGACTGGAGCTTTATTTTATTTTATTGCAAATGACTAAAATAGAAAGAGCAATAAACCATTTATTTTGCAAATATTAATTATAACATCATTTTAATTGGCCCTGAGATTACACAGAGACTTGCACTAGGTATTTATTTATATTATTGTCAAAACTCCTTATTAGTAGAAGGCATCATTACAATGCGGATATTATAAACATGACACCAGACCTACTAACTTCGATGATATTTAATATAGATAGTTGTGGACAAATGTGTCCACAGCTTTATTCTAATGCAAGGGTATAAGATGGAGTAATTGAAAATAAAAGTTATCTCTTGCAATATTCAAAGTCTTAGTAATATGTCCCTCGACAGTAATATAAACACCTAGAAATGTGCTACAATACCAATATTGATATAGATACGAGACAGAAATAAGCCCAGAAACAAGTGAAACAAAGCATCTTTTAAACACACTTGGGGTATGTATGTTTAGATCGATAACAGGAAAGACAATCCGGGACAGAGTATCAAACCAAGAAATGCGCCAAATATGAAACATTGAAAACTCAGCAGGGTTTGAAAACAGCACATAAGTAGAATACAAGGAAATTGCATACCACTCATAGAAAAAGGTTTACGAAAGCATCATCTGGAGGACCTAGAAAGAAGTGGGCGGGAAGTTGGGTGTCAGCGTTGGTCCAGACTTCGCCCAATAAGGTTACATTTAAAAAATTCAGTTTTACCATACAAACGTATAAACTTCAAAGCTGTGTAAATACCTATACCATTTAACAACTATCTTTTTGCTATATAACTAATTATCACAAGCATTCGGTTTCCTGTTAGAAAACAACATACTTCAGCTCACTTAAAGTCGCTATACTGAAAAACCAAAGCTGCCGCGAGCAATGCCGCTATAGCAGATATTAGCTAATTTATTGTAATTAAACGCCACACGTGTAGAATGAAATAAATTGCCAGTTTTCTTAATAATATTGTTTATGGTTAAGTTAATATTAAACTTAGGATTAACAACTTGCCTACAGAATAATAAACACTTCCATAAAATAGTTATTTTTGTTAAGAGCTAAGCTGTTAGACGAAAATTAATCCAGAAGTAATTATTAGTCCATTAAACCAAGTTTTTCACATTTTTTTTATTTGTTGTAACTCTACACGCAAATATTAAACTAATTATTGTATAAGTTTTTATTTAAAACAACTAGTTATTATTTCGAAAATAAGGACTTTAATTGAATATTTTAAGTAACTCATTCGAATAGTTTCTCTAGTGCAATAAATACGATTGCAAATTATAGAACAATAACTTTACTTTAAATACCCTGCAAAACATTTAAAAGCATTCTGCATAATTAACTGATTCTTTAAACGTGAAAAATAGTCAACTTTAATATTATTTTTGACAGTGTTAGTTTGCTCCCATGCATTACTTTTTCTGCCGGCTAGCAGAAAAGTGATTTTTACTGCCGCCGGCGATCGTTTAAGCAGTCTATATTTTAATTGTTTTTAAATAAATATATAATTTTGGTTTAAAGCTTTTCCCACGTTTGAACAAAAACAGTATATTTTATGGAGGCTCATCTGTATTTGTGGAAATCGCTAACTCTCGTCACACAAAGTTACAGATTCGCAGCAAAAACCTTCAAGGTAACTTATGGCCAGTGTCTGAAAATTATTGGATTGATAAATTAGGAGTCAAATTTACAAAGTTTATTATTAAACCTAGGATAAAAATAAAGAATATCTGTGGTTTAAACTAATTATTTACAAGTCAAACTAAACAAAAGAATTATTCTAGAGGCTCGAACTCCAGCAGGTCAGACCACCCTCTGGACACCTGGCTGAGCATTCTACAGCGGCGTCAGCAAGTGGAAGAGCTGCATTTAATTTGTTTTGTGCCGCCGTCAGTTGGAAGCAGGTATTACACACAATATTTAACTAGCACTCGGGGGCGTAATTCTCCCAAGCAGTGGGCTAACCCTATTAAGGAAATGAGTCTCCTCTCCGCTCGATTCGGCCGATGGAGAAGACAGCTTTTATTTGAGGTCCTACCAAAACGAAATTCGCCGAGTGCATGACTTTGAAGATCGCCTTAATTTTGAACGCCTTGTTGTGTCAAAGTCAGGCTTCTGCGGCTCGCTTAAATTTTGAAAGCACCAGGGATCTTGTTGCAGAAAACTTTACGGAGGCGGTTAAGTAAGATGTCATGGAATTCTGGGCTACTTTCACAGCAGTCTTGGGTATTGGAATTGATAATTGCGTTGCTTACATTTTGTGGGTCCTTTACAGACTTTGCTATCAACCTAGTTCGATACTGATTCGGAGAACGACATGAAAGTATTTAATTATTAGGAGAAGAATCTTTAAGCTGAGTCAACACGATTTGCCGTGCTCCTGTTACCGACTCGCAGAATTGAGTGTCAGGCAATCACCAGTCAGCATAATTTGATGTGCGCCTAAACCCTGGACGTAAAAGTATCTGAGAAGGGACCTATATGCCTTTTCAACATGATTTTCCGTGCACTAATGACTTAGAGATTAAGATGTTACGTAACAAGGAAATTAACTCCAGCCCGTCACTATGATTTTCCGTGCGTCAATAATTGGAAGAGAAGGTTGTTCGAAACAGAAGGGTTGCTAAAGGCAATTTTACTAACTCAATCAGAAAGGGAGGTTTCAGGTCAGGCTAAGGTTCCCAAGCAGTTCAACTGTTCAGAAAGTAGCGAGAAATAGAACTTGCCTTACGTAAGAGTGGTTCGCGAAAATGAAACGTTTCTAGGTGCTAGTTACTAGATGCTGGTTTTCTCAAGTACTGGACTAGCGGTTCCTTGCTTACCAGGTTTTCATATTTCTATGGGAACATAAGTGAGACAGATAGGAGGTTGCAAGGATTCTTGCCGGGCCCCATCTGAAACACGTGGTACAATCGCCTACATCTTGAGGCGATCATATGGCTTTATCTAACCCGAGATGTGATCCATATGTTTTAGTGTCACGACCGAACGTCTCGTTTGTTGGTGATAGTGCCGTACAAATTAATGGCGGTACTGTCAAACAATTTGCAAGAACGCAAAACTTTACAATTCTCACAGTGACTGAATTAATAAACAACTAAAACCAAATAGAAACCATTTAGGCTGACTTTGCACAAGCAATTTGACACAGTCCATAGCTATACACTTCTCTATGCACTTCATTTGTGTGGTATTTCAAGTACTTCTTTAAAATTAATCATTTCTGATCTACGAGAGCTTCAAAATAGGTATGTAGGTTTTCGTGTCTGCCCATCTAACATGTTAGCAAACGAAAATGAAATCAAGCTTGGCTTTGAAATATTTGTTTGTGTTGGTGGCACTGTAAGGTTATGTCAAATTCGATGTTCGCAGGTTAGGTTTTGCATCAGTCTGTGGCAAAACTGACGCAGAACCTAACCTGCTAACCTCGATTTTTTTTAAATCGGTCTTTACTAATTATTAGTCTATCATCGTAAACTTCTAGCAAATATTCCAGAGTAGCTTGTGCAACATGTGGTCTAGCAGAATCTTGTTAGAAATAGCCATTTGGAATTTAATCGTCATGGAGCTGGTTTATAAACGGTTCAACAATATTATTGCCATAGTTTTCTCCGTTTAAATTTCCGTCGAAGAAGATTGGACCAATGATTCTCTTTCTGGATAGAGCTATTCAAGCTCCAAATGTTTAAACGATGTAAACCGATTTCACGGAAGTAATGTGGATTTTCAGTGCTCCACCTGCTCATATTTTGAGAATTGGTATAACCAGTTAGATGGAACCATGCTTCGTCACTAAAAATGTTTTATTCAAAACTTCATCATTATTAAGATTTTCCTGAAACCACTGGCAATATGTAACTCTCTTTAAATAATCTGAAGGTAACAATTCCTCGCACATTTGAAGTTTATAAGGGTACATTTGAAGGTTTTGTGAGAGAAGAGTGTGAGCCGATTCTATGCTTAAATCTACCTGTTGAGATAGCCGTCGTACTGAAATTGTCAAATCTTCCTGGACCATATTTTTTGCATGTTTGATAACATTTTCAGTTCTACGGCGAGGTTTCCCTGTTCTTGGTCTGTGATTTACAGAACTTGTTTCTTCAAAACACGTTACTATTTTCAAAATGTCAGCGGAAAAGTTGCTGTTATTTACCTTGATATTTGGAAATCTTTGTCGCAATTCTTGTTTACAAGCATTGATGGAATAATTCCAGTTTCCGTTTTCATTCCGTTGACTACTGCGAAAGTAAAACTTCACTATAAATGTTTTGTGTCCTTAGTAAACATTTTACTGTAAAATTAATTCAAAATTAAATTTGTTTTAGTGTAAATTGAATTTGACTTAAGTTAAATAAATTATGCGCTTTACAATAAATAGCCGTCCAGTACGTAAAGAATTTCTGTACACGCGTTAAATCTAGAATTATGTTACAGATAATTTAATGACAATAATTAATTTTCTATCAATGCATTTTATTATTATTATTATTTTACATTAGGGTAGACGGCATAGCCGATAAAACCCCTATCAAATTAAAGCAATACATTATAATAATACAGTTAAATTTAAGAAAATTAAAAACAAATTAACTAAAATCAAAATTCTTGATAGAATAATAACAAATTATACTTATACCTAATACCTATTAAATTAACACATGATGAACCCAATTATACAAATTCTCAATAAAATAATACTTATTACAATAAATAATAATATGCGCGCAATTTCAGAAAATTAGAAACAAATTACTAATCAAAATCAAAATTTGTGATAGAATAATAAAAAATTATATACCTAACACCTATTAACTTAACACATGATAGACCAAAATACACAAATTCTCAATAAAATATATCCTTAATGCAACAAATAATAGTATAAAAACATGACACAAGAACAAGTGAACGCCCATTGGGGCTATTGTTTTTTACTGTTATGCGCATCTAATCTGTTTTTGAAATTGTTCGTAGTGTCCGCTGATACGACCGAATTTGGCAAGATATTCCATGTTTCGGTCACTCGATTGCATAAAAAGTATTTTCGCACGTCCTTACGGTATCTCTCGTGCACTAGTTTGTACTCATGGCCCCGTAGCTGTACATTTGAATTTAATAAAAATACATCCATAGTGCAGGAATAATGACCATTGAGTATTTTAAACACTAAAATTAAATCACCTCGTAGTCTTCTTTCACTGAGTTCTGTTAGGTGAAGTCTGAGGAGACGGTTCTCGTAATTTAGATGATGCAAAGCAGGTGATAGTTTAGTGAAACGTCTTTGTACTTTTTCTAGAATGTCAATGTCTTTTTTAAAGTATGGACACCACACCGATGAGGCATACTCTAACAATGGACGTATATATGTAATATATATTTTTTGAAGCAGTGATGGACTCAAATCTTTAAACACGCACTTTATCAGATAAATGAGAGAATTTGCCTTTTTAACAAGCATTCCAATATGTTTGGACCACTTGTGGAAAAAGGAATTATATACTGTTATTCAATATTATGTTGTAAGTAAATAACACATAAAACAACCGTAAAACGAAAGTTAATATAAAGGACATTTTTGCATGATTAACGATGACTCGTTTGAAAGCTCATATGACAATAGCTTTTGAACATATAAAAAACGGGATCAGTATTTACAAAGCAGAAAATGTACCTAAATGGGTTTATATTAAACGTTGAACAGGGTTCAATACGCAGCTAAAAACAGGCAGTTGGGTGTTTCATAAATATCCGTCTGAGACAACATAAATGTAATGAGTTCTTTGTCCCAAAAGGAGGGATAATTTTGGAAGCTCGGGCGTAATAGTACGCTTCACGAGTCAGTGAGATTGTCATTAATTAAACTGGAAAGGTGGCGTCAGGTAGCACAGAATTGAATGCGTGGTGGCCAGGTGTATCGATTTGCGTGGTGCAATTCTTTACTAGCTAACAGGTTGAATGAGCCCCGGAATTTATTTGCACTGACCGCTGGCACAGGCCCAAATACAATGCATCAACGTGTAAAAGAATGAGGAATCTAAAGAAGGACATACATTTTTCTTTGGTAAAACGACTTGAACTTCTGTTCGTAAATCTTATAGCTAGGAAATCCTAGCAGTAAAAGCCATAAGGTATCAAATTACGAGGGGCACTAAATTGATAATGTAGCTAGCCGTGAAAATGATTTTATGGCATTTCATATGGTAATGTACTAAATTTTTATATTCAAAATCGTTTTGAAATGTTGTACTTTGCTGCATAGCACATTTCTGCATAGCAACGGCGATTGGTTTTACTTTTGGCAGTGCTCAAGTGTATTGTTGATGGTACTGTAAGTTTATCTCAAATTCGAGATTAGCAGATTAGGTTTTGCGTCAATTTTGGCACAGACGGACTCAAAACCCAACGTGCTAACCTCGAATTTGACTTACTTTATTACATTGCTGCCAACAATACACTTCAGTACTGCTAAACGCATGACATCAACTCGAGCTGCTTATTGTGATTTAGTACATAGAAACGAGTTTTGCTCATTTAGGTTATGTTTTGACATTTAGTGTCACTTGTATATAAATATTTAATATTACACATTTCGTATGAAATGCGATAAAATAGTATACGCAACGCGTTAGAAAATGGTTTTACTGAACTCGTATGGTCGTTTAAGCACTCGCTGACGCTCGTAATAAAACCAGCCATACTTCTTCAGTAAAACATCGCTTTTCTAAACTAGTTGTGTAATATACTAATAATAGTACGGTACACGCCATTGCATCCTAATATACTACGTTTTAATATTTCTTGCAGCCACAGACCTAAACTTATACATGAAAGGATGCTAGGAGTTAGTAGTGAGAACGGAAAAAACCTACAGCAATTAAAATACAGATCGAAATAGTTCATTAGTCGCTAGTTAGTTACGGGACAAAATCAGGGCCGACCGTTTGTTACCGGCTAAATCGATATTATGACAACAAAGAACAACAGTGGCACCATATTTGGATGGCAGCTTGTTATATTACAAACTGACTTTACGACACAAACAATGCTAACTGACTAGCACGTGAACTGACTCAAATTCCGGAAGGAATTACATAGGACCTCTGCCACACCCCGTAACAAAAAGGATGCCCGCATAGCACCAGTGGAACAAGGAAAGAGCGCCCAACACGAGATAACACTGGGCAAAGGTCTAATAACAGAAAAAGCAGATCTTAATTGCTCAGGCGCCACCACGTTCCTACAAGGAAAAATGCACAGGTGACTCCACTGAGGAAAGTGAAAGCAGAATGGGTTCACTTTATAACTATAACCGTGGCAGTATCCTGTTCGGCGAGCCACGGACAACAGCATCGAACTTACTTTTCAGGAAACTCACTTGTTCAGCCTGCGAAACTCCTTTCACAAAGAAAATACATACACAAATCGGATGCAAAAATCGTAAACATCTCAAGAAAAACCACAGTTGAATAACAATGAACTGTATTAGCAAAAACATCTAAAAGAAAATAAGGTTAGTACATAAATGTAGGAAATGGGTTAGTAATGATTAAATATTTAAATTACGTAACGTCTTAATCTAGTTAAATTGCGGTAAACGTGACATCAACTAATGAAATGACTTGTAAACGGGTAATTAATTAAATTGACATGTTTGCAATGTTTAGCATGTTTACATTGGTTGAACAGCAAATACTACAATGACCACAACGTTACGCAAACTGTCTGGTCCGTCGTAAAAATACTATGTATACTTTAATCTAGGCACTATAAAAACTATCACATTGAAACGGTACCTGAAGAAGTTTTTGCTTAGCTGCAATGGACGTCCAACGTTGCTGCAGACGGCTGCCTTCCAGACAACTGCTCTAAAACTCCTGGAGAAACTGCACCATAACAACGAAGAGTGGCTCACGAAAGGAAGGTTGGGAATATTTCTTAACGAGGGCATATTCGAAGCCCGCGTCATAATTATTGAGATTTCCACGGGAGAATCTGTAAACTACGTGTACAGGAGCTGCTACTCTACGATAAAAACAAAGCCAAGCTCGCCTAATACAAAAAAACACGTGCAGTTCATATGGAAAAAAGTCATCATGTGCGACACACAAAACCTGCATTAAATCAACGGGAGATCAAATATGAAGGCAAAACATGCGGTACGCACTCACACAAAACACACGTAATCCGCTTATCATAACTTAAACGAAAGCAACACCTCACGCGGTCAAAAAACCGTGCGAGGCCAAAAAACAGCTTGCAAACACTTGTTGCTTCTTGCGACGACAGACCAACAATCTCAAAACACCCAAAACTCGTACACATGCTGCGCGAGGACAGACAGGCCGGGGAAAACGTTCGGCCTCTCTCATTCTTACACACAATGTCTCTTATTCTTGCTACCAAAAGTTAGCGTAGCCACGAAATTCACGTCTGAGACGGGTCGATAAGGAACACATGTTCGTCTGGCAGTGCAGACTGTGTCAGCAACAGATCGATAGACCGGAATGTGGGCCGCTTAAAACAACTGAATGCAAGCACAAAATTCGAAATACTTATGTATAGGCGGAATCGTAATTCGCAATCGAGAAAATAATGCAAATTAGCCGTAGGTTCCCAACAATTAAAAATGTCTTCACATCTTCTTTAAAATTTACATTTGTATGTAGCAGAGAAAGCTGTAGCGTTGAGGACATCCGAACCAAATGTTCTACACATTTTGCATGAAAAGCATGGAATAAGTGAGGTGTCAGCCAAATAGATTCCAAAACATTTGGCTCCTGACCGGAAAGATTGTCGTCGGGAGATATCTTCAAGGAATTTGAATTTGCTAAACAAGGTCGAAATACGTTGTGCAAAATAATGGTAAGATATTAAACCTGAGTCCATTATTGGGATCTTGAAACTAATTCAATTGCGGTGGGTCCATAAGGGTTCGACGCTTCAACAAAAATGTCGAACACAAGCGTCTGCAGGCTAGCTTATGGTGAGGGTTTTTCTTTTCGGGCCACCCAGGATTTTTTTACATAAATAAAGTAAAACAATTCATATTCTTATATGGGTATTTCGCCACAAAGAAGTTTCAGAGATTAAAGTAAAACAATCACCGCCGATGCCTACTCTATCACGCTTGAGAAACTGCATCGTTCTTTATAAATAGTATGATCAAAAATTACTTTCATCTAGTATGTCTATAGATTAGTTCATAATTTATGAATGCAACTGAAACTCACTTAACACTCAAATGTCTAATTTAACATTTATTTATAAATGTAGTTGCATTCATAAATTAGGAAGTATTCCGTAGCCATACTACATGAAAATAATTGTTGATCATACTTTATATGGGAAAAGCGCCGAAATTTGTTGAACAACGATGTTTTGATTCATCACAACAATACAAGAGTGCACAAGGCTCAAACTGTTTTAATGCAAAAACTAGGATTCCTTGAACTAGATAATCTACCGCATAGTTTTAGTACAAATTGAATTAAAACACATTTAATGTGTTTGAATTTGAGCGACGCCATATTAAAGTCATAATTGATGCCTGACCTCCAGCAAGCAGCGATTTGCAATAGGGACAAAAACTACGCTATGTGCAAATTTGATTGCAAAGAGCTAGAGGTAAACCAGATATAGGATATAAGAAAAAGATGCTTGGCCTGGCGAATACGCTTGAGTACAGCGCTTTAGCTGCCAGCCTTACGCACCAAGGCAGAGCTTAAAACCAGACCTGAGATTTTCTAGTTTGCCACCGCTGCCGAAGCCAGTCTCGCCTAATCCAATCGAGCGAGTCGCTGCCAGTTTACGAGTCTTTCCCTGAAACTCCCCTGAACCATTTGCCTAGCTATCAACGGTGGCAAGCATTCTCTGCTTATCCGCGCCCTTGCCTAGCTGTTATCGGTGGCACGAGTCTCTGGTTAGTTTGTTTCCTAGCCTAGTCGCCAACTTTGGTAGGATTGATCTCTGAACCCGCTTTCCAGCCTAGCCGTTATCGGTGGCGAAGTTCGACCTATAAAACATCTCTACAAACCCCCCCCCCCTCTTTTTTCCCCGCGGTAGCTTTGTTATCTCCTGTGCCGGGTAAAACACCTGGAGCCTCGGCTTGAAGCTCTTCACGAATAACGTTTATGATTTGATGTTTTTGTACAACCTGTATATACGTAATTTCCTAAGCATTTAGCACAGTGTAATTCCAGTTTCAGTAGTTTCTGGTGTGCCCATAACATTGACATTTTGACACTGATGGATATCAGCAGATTTGCTCCGTTACTCGACTGCTACTACACAGCGAAATAATAGTATTCTATGCAGTTTATAAAGCATGCCTACTCTTACAAGTGGGGAAGTTACATACACAAGCAAAGCTAGTGCTGTAAACCCACAAGCAAAAAAAAGACGCTTTATAAACGAGTTTCATACATACTTTTTTGCAACACCTCAATGCTGATTAATAAAATTCACTAAATTTGTATGAATTTTAAACTTCCAATAGTTTACAACGCATGGTTGTGTGATATAACCCCCTTTCTTGAGTGGCTATCACAAATAATATCAAATTAAATATATCCTTTTACTTAATAACAAGAAATAGCATCAGGTAGGTATAGTTGCTTAACTACTTACCTTACTTCTTACTGAAATAAGTCAAAATTGACGTATCTCACAACTCAAATATAACCTTTTGAATTATATCTGTGATTCTAGTTTTTTAATACCTCGGCTAGACAGTTAATAAGCATTGAGAATCCTAGTTCCCCGCTGAATGAGTTAATGTTCAACTAATAACTAATAGTTGAAGACTAAATTACTATAAAATATTAATAAATTGACTTCGTTGGTCAAATACACTCTTTAGTACACAAAATTGAAGTTTTTACCCAGTAAGTTATTATCACTTGAAACCTTGGTCTGTCATTAAAAAAATCAGATAGATGTTGTCAAAATATTTAATCAAAGGTTTAAATGATCCAGACTTGATTTAAAATTACGTTTATAAATATCCTACTCCAAAGCATATAAAGTTCAAATTATAATGACCGAAATACGTCGAGTACTCGAATCACTATTCAAATTTAGAAAATTAAGTATTCTAAATTTAAGTTCTAAATATAAAATTACAATTATTTTCAATAATTTGTCGTACCAAACTTGCTATGTATATCTTAATGTTACAGAAGAAAGAGGCACTAACCTTCTGAAAGTATCTCTTGTACCTGAGTGTGTATTATATCAGCTCCTAACTGGATGCAAACACCTCCTTTGAGTTGTTCACGACTAAATTAAACTCGTTGCAGCTCTTTGACCCCTTAAGATGTGGATAGACAGTTCTACAGCATACCACAAACACTCACTTGCACTTTTTTACTGGTTTCGAAGTAAAAATACCACTTCAAATGGCTTGAATTCTATTTTGAATAATACTTGTGACCCTCAGTCAAATTTGATCGTAAAGAATACTATATTGCTATTACGTATCAAATATCCAATTATTACTCTTCACAATTATTGGGAATCTAACCCTCTGACGTTATTATTTTTCGTCGATTATATATTCAAGATATTTTTCTACTTCATGTAAGCAACACTCTGGTTGCCCGTTACAACCCCACCAGTTAAAAACATACAACCGTTATCACATGATACCCATTGGATATCTGGATATTATTATTAAATTAAATTCATCATTCACACAGTATGCTGTATTACAGTTGTCATGTGAACATTGTAAAAAAATCTGTATATTATTGCGGGCACTCGCAGTCGACGTCAAATGCAAGGTTAGCAAGTTCGGTTTCTCGTCAGTCTGACAAGAACTGATGCAAAACCTAACCTCGAGTTTGACATAGACAGCGTCATCAACAATAGTGATTTTTTTATATACGTTATGTTTGTATTTTACTCTTTTTAATAATGATATATTTTAAGCACTAAAAAGTGTAAAATAACAATTACTTATCAGTGAGGTGTTGCAAAAACGAGTTATTTTTAATATGTCTTTAGATTTATCGCCCGGTTTATGTAATAAGGCACACATTAAGACTAGATTCTTATCTTTGTTGTGGAAACGAGTAACACTAATCATTTGAAATCAGTTGGATAGTTTTTGATTTCTTCCTCTCCGATTGGTAACGGTAAGTTTTGAACGATAAGGGACAAGTTGGCCATGTCTGAATTTCAGAATTTGTGTTATTTTATTTTGCAATTATTTTTATATGTAAATAATATTGAGAATTGCTTAAATTAATTTTGACCATTTCATAAGCACATACAGTTGAAAATTTTACTGTAACGAATTCTTGCATATACTTAGAGACTTCTTAATAAATAATTAGTTGCTTTGTGGGACTATTTTGACACTGTTGCAGTTTTTAATTTACTGGTTTAAATAGGTGATTAAAGGTTAAGAGCATGCAATTTTTTACGTTTTATTTAAAAATTCACCAAAGCACTAACAACCCTGATTTAAAAATGCTTTTCCCGCTGCTGATCATGTAAGTCAGTGATACAGCCTTAGTAACAAAACGTGTAAGTCGGTGATTATATTTGTTTGCTGCTTTCCCTTGACAACGGAACCTAATATTATTATTAAGTTCCTAGGATAATAAAATTAGCAAAGCAAGATGCAGATTTAGACGTTTTGTTTAGAAATTGCAAGTGTTTATGTGACATGTGACACTCACAGGTAACACGACTCACGAAAACTAATCCTGGTTACAAGTGACAAACCAAACGATTTTTTCAAAAATCTAGGAAAATTTCGATGAGCAGCGGGAAAAATATAATAAGATAACTCGGAATGTATCGCCTATTAACATTTTCGGCAGGCAACAAGCCGCGACATCGTCTTGGCTTGTACTTGCCAACCTCAAATGTTAATAGGTCCTTACATTCCTTGTTACTTAAATAACTATTTTCCTGCATTGATTTGGAATTACAGTCAAGTACATTCAAAAAGTAGGCGGAACAGCAGTGGAATTAGATGCTAACATCACACTTAGTCTATGTAAAACTTCGTCGGCCAACTATGAAAAACAATCTTGTGTTCAGAATATTCATGGCAATGGGCCTATGGCCACAAAAAATTAAATTATTCGAATAAATAATAGCACTACCAACAAGGTTGCTTCTTTAGCCGGAAACGCATGTTGTCGTCACGGATCGTTAACTTTATTTTCAGAATTCTCGTATCCTGGTCTGGAGATTAATCTTGATTGGGTTAATATCCCCAGAAAAATATTTTTATAATAACTAGTAATTTAAATTTGGAAATTATGCTTTTACGTTGTGTCTGCTAATATTTATTATTTTCTTATATTTACCTTACCTTACCACTGGTAACTTGCATATAATATGAAGAGATCGAACATTTCTTAACGGAAAAATACTTATCTCTTCATAACATTTTAGCTTGTTGGTAGTAATACTGGGTACTGTAGACAGTTAATAAATGTAATCTCAGTTTAATTATTAACTAGTAATTCAAGAGAGCGTTTACTCTAAATTTTCCAGGAGCCTGGTCACGTCTTTGGAAATTAAATTCAGTCTACATACTTTCCAGGAGGATGGCGACTTACTAAAGGCTTGAAGATCCTTGGCTCTTAATGAAAGAAGCGAAGTTGTGTTTTCCCGCCTACGAAATTATTTTGCGGAGCCGGACATTTGGGCGCGGCCGTTTGGGCGCGGCCGTTCGGGCGCGGCCGTTTGGGCGCGAAGACACTTGGGCGCAGGGCCACTTGGGCGCGAGACATTTGGGCGCGAGGAAATTAATTAAAGTATATTAGTATCAGTTAGTTTTACTATTAATATTTCTGAAAATTTATTTTAAATAACGAAGATTACCTAAAGCCCGTCCAAGGAGGTGGCGGGCGGCAAAAATTTTGTATAGAATTTTATTAATACAAGTAGGTTCGACGAAAACAAATTACAAATTTTTACTTTCCGGTAAATACTAACAAATCTTTTGGGGAGATTTATTACATTAAAATAATAAGTAACAAAGACTAAATGAATAGAGATTGGGTACAAACAGAGCCATCGATAAACCATCCAACCATTCGGAGATCCATCGACAGCCTGCAAACTGTTCAACGAGGGAGAGACGTTACTTATGAACAGTTACTTGCGAGAAATGAGCCGACCCAAAAAAAAATAAAAAATTTATCCAGGCTGATAAAAGAATAAAGAATTTGATTGAAGATTATAATAATCAATATAATCACGTAGACGGCGCAAACAATAGGAACATTGTGGAAATTTTAAGAAGCATTTCGTACAATTATGAAATGAATGCCTAGATGCTTCTTGTTTTTATTTGAAAAATTGTATATATTGTACTTTAAGAATAATATGTATTTTAATGGTAAAAATGGCATGAATAAATTTAAATTTTTAAAATTAATCTTTTTATATTAATATTTATTATTATTCTTATTTCTGCTTATCTTCAGTTAGTCGGTTCATAACATAACGAAAATAATTGATTATTTTAAAATTTAACAGTTTACTGTTAAGTATTATCATTATAAACAAAACTCGAAGCCAACTAGTTTCGTTCCAAACAGAACACATATTAGAAACATATTAAACATTTGAAGCATCAATCGATTAAATATAGCATAGTATTATTCATTTACCAGTACAATAAATGTATTTCTATTTAAAATTATTTTCAACACCTATATATAAACTCTTTCCATCTTTATTTTAATTCAAAATTATTATTCCATATCTATCATACTGCCTTTTTTATGTATTCAGAATTATTTCAAAAGTTATCTAATATACTACCTTCTTTATTTCTATTCCGATTTATTTCAACATTTAACCTTATTTAAAATTAATCTCATAACGGTTTTAATAAATAATTGGATTATTCTCTTAAAATTGTTTGAATAATTACATTAACTTCTTAGAATAAATAATGATGTAATAAATGTTTGTTCCTTTATGCCAAATTTAAATTATTCACACTTAATGTGTTCCTAAATCCCAACGTTGACCCTTTCTCGCGCCCAAGTGTCTCGCGCCCAAGTGTCTCGCGCCCAAGTGTCCCCGCGCCCAAACGGCCGCGCCCAGACGGCCGCGCCCAAACGGCCGCGCCCAAATGTCCTAGACCGATTATTTTGGCGTGCTGCATTCTCATTTAAGTAGCAGCGTAAGTCTACATTTTCTTGGTTTTGTTTCTGTACAAGATTTTTATCTATAATTTTTGTAGTGCACTTATAAATATTCAGCTGTTTACAAGCAAGGAAAATTCTGCAATATAGCAGTGTTCAATCAAGCATTGACGTTGTTACTAAAATAACATTGCGAGTATAGACTGCTAAATATTCAAAAGCCTCGATAGTGAAGATGGTATAGGGAGAATTTAGAAGCCAAAGCTTGCAGACTGGAAAATCGATATGCCACGAATATAATTTTTCCACTGGATGGACACAATATAAAGATATTAATTTAGTAATTGTAGGTATAGTACCATGGAAAAGTATTGGCGCAAATTAATTGCACATGTTTGAGATAAAAGTAACTACCGACACAAAGTGGAAATTGTTGGAGCACTAATTGGTGGATCACATTCTACACAACATATTTATATGAAATTGTCGGCGAAAGGGGAGATTTCTCACGAATAAAATCGATCAATAGCAGATTAATACTTTCTTTCGTTCATAAAAAATTTCCCTGTCTGAAACATCTAAATACACCACCAGGTAGATCATTAAACCGTACGGAGTGTTCTGCGATAGAAATGCAATAATATAACTTTTTTTTTTGGTATGTAGATACGTACATTTGCTAGTATATTTAGTCAAGTACGATTTTAGAATTACATGATATTAATATGCAAACTGGAATTATTGCCGCAGGTTTTGTTAATAACGCTTGGACGCAGACACATTGTAATATGGTTGCTTTATATATGTATCTACCGGATTAATCAACTATACATTTAGTGAAAATCGGTATAATCAACGCGGTCTACTTGTTCCAGGCCATGACACTGGCTCTGTTGCCAGATTGTGTGCTAGGCCATTCCAAGACACACTAAGTTTTGTTTATTGAAATATTTTGACAGGGCAATTCATATACGTTACAAAACTGCCTTTGAAGTATTACGTACCAAGCTGCAAGTCAAGTTTCCATCTAATGGAACGGTGGCACAAAATAGAAAGACATTTTGCATTTAAATTGCTAGCAGATTGGAAATGCGAGTGTTGTGTCTGAAAAGCGCTTTAAAAGAGTAGATATAAGAGATAATAAGATGTAGAGCCTTATTTCGACTGCAATTTCACTAGCTTCCAGGCAAGTTATTTTAAAGAAATTAATGTTTTAGATGAAGTCAAAATTCGTAACGATTTACTTGCAATCGAAAATTGGGTACCTACCCTTTAGGAATTGTTTTTAAATCGAATATTACAGCGAAGTGACGCAGTGCGATGTAAATAGCAGTATATTTATATATTTTTTTCAACTGGAATGCATCACGATGACAAGGGATAGTGCACTGACAGAGTGTTCATTTAGTGACCAAAACTAGTAATTTTTTGTTAAAGGTTGGTGCAGCCATGTTGGCAGATTGTGGTAGGCCACTCCAAAGGTCACTCTATACCCCCCCCCCCCCCCAGTGTCATGGCCTGGAACAATATAGACCACCTTGGTATAATCCCTTTATTTATGGAATTAATACTAAGCGTTACATATAAGCCGTTCACGACCTTTTTGGGACAGAGTTGGCTATGATTTTTTCTTTTCATGTTGGACTAACTGATTTGATGATGTAGCGGATGCAACTTTTTTTTCTGTCAGTGTCTGTTCGACATTTTCTTGCCACCACATTGCCAGATTTATTATTTCAATATTCGTAAGAAAATAAATAATGATAATTTTAATTTCCGTCAAAGGAAAAGTCAAAATGCCCAAAATAATTTTGTTACAACAAAACATTTCCATTAAACGATGCTACTTCCAATGTAAAAAGGAGATACCAAATTTAAAAGAACGCCAGTCGATGTGGAAACTAGAGAATATCCGGTAACAATGTATCTATTCAGAACATATAACCTTAAACTGAAAACAACCTAACCTAACACAAAATGTGTCAATTTCCATGAGGGAGTTTAGTTGCAACAGAGGTCCTGCCAACAAAATTACTAGATGGTCATAGCCTCACCTGACCCAAAAAGATCGTGAAGGGCTTATAGTTGTACTTTCTGGTAGCTTATAACTGAATTCATTTTCAGATTGCTTTTCCGTTCTGGCAATAGAACTGTTTGTGCCTCCGTTCAAATTATGGTTAGAAGAAATATTTGAAAGGCATTAAAAATCAAACTTGCAGAAATGCCTTAATTGGACATTGACAACGTTAATTAATATTTCAGAGGGCATAATAAATAGTATCAGCAAACCTAAAGCCCCACTGAACCGTCTATTGATTGATTACGTACCAGTATTTGAATCTGCTAACAGAGATCATTTACGGGTAGTTAGCTAATGCTTCCGATTCTGTAGTAAGGTACTAATTAAATTAAGTAAGGGTTATGTTAATTTTCAATGTCGGCTAATGCATGAAGGAAAGCCATTCGACCATTCCTTGTACGTTATTGCGGTTATTTCGGGAGGATTGTAGTCGCCCGACATGATTAATTTAGCTGATCGTGGTGGGAAGTAATTGTTGATTTTTTAAATGGTATAGCAATTTACTCAACTGTAAATTTTGCAAAAGTGCGTTTGTATTTCTGCGCAAATCTCTAACATTTTACTGACAAATATTAACTTCCTTGACTCCCATGTGCTGTATATTGCAGATTCATGACTGAGCCCAAGAAAACATTTGTTTCAATAAGTAGAACTTTAAAATTAATAAAGCAGTGCATGTTTCGCTCATCCATCATATCTAATTGACTTTAGTTCATTCATCTAGATACTTGGGCCTTCAAAAAATGTTAGAATGTTGCGTATGACAACTGGAAGGTAAATAATCCAGGGTAGCGGGGATGGGCGCGTGACGTGAAAACAGTCGGGTCAATCCGGGTCACGGCGGATCCCGTCGTAAACGTGAGTAATATTTGAAAATCGGGCCGTGAACGTGAGTGAACATTTTCAAGGGGTAATTCACGTTTCACGTTAATTTCACGTTAAATATTTAGTAAATAAAAGACTGCAGGGTGCCCCGCACCCCTGCTGCCATGTGGAATATCTAGAGTTGGAGCGGGATGTCACTGTGTGGCAGCCTGGAGCGACGGAGCTTCGCACTTGTGTTGTGTTGTGAATGCTGTGTCTGCAGTCAATCGCGTGTCTGCGTCTATAGGCAACCAATTATAAATTACTTTTAGTTCTCGGACCTAAGAGTACTTTTAAACCTAGGAGTTAAAAGTGTCGCCTAACAAACATATACTTTCTTGCACTCGTATCAGTAAGGGAAACGACAATTCCAATGACAGCTTTTGGTATTAAAAGTAATGTCTTTGAAGACCGTTGCAAGAAACGTTTTTGCGATAAATCAGTATTTATCCTTGTTGTGAGCTATTGTAGTAAATTTTTATTTATTTCTTTTTGTGTCTACTACTCTGAATACAAGCTATACCTGTTTATTGGAGGCGGTAAAATTCGACCAGAATCCCTCTTAGACATAGGTTCTTCTTCTATCGAAGTAAATTTCATGATACCCCTTCCTTCTACACGCAAAATCAGAATGAGCTTTTCGTCTTTCACACCTTCTAACTAATAAAAATAAAGCGAATTGCATTGTATTTTAGTCATTTACTTCAAAACACCAAGTGAAGAAGACGATGACAAAATCTTCGGCTGAATCGGACTTATTTGAATAATCACATTTTGATCTTAATTTGCGTTTTCATCCCTTTGTGTTTTAAGTGCCCTTTGATTTCTCTTTTTTAGCCGCTTTTCTGTCTCTGCTTTTTCCCTTCTGACTTCAGCTTTGTTGCTCAACGCTTGTTTGACATGAGTACTGTTAAAACAGTTGAAACAACATTTTTTTTACCAACCCGCATGTTCTTTAGGCCGCAGGTTTAGGCTGAAGTTTAACTTCTTTGTGTGCCATATTTACAGGACCTAATGTATATCATTAAATACCGTTTGAGACTTTCGCGATTACTCGAATTATTCTTGCTAACATAGAATTTCGGTTTCGACAGCGTAGTCTTTGAGGATAAACCCCAGCATTCTATGGCTAAAGGTGCGTTGCACCTTGTGAAGCTTGAAAATAAGAACACATCCAAATAAAATAGACAGAGAAGATTGTTTAAGCTTACTAAAACGTGGACTCCTGTGATAAACGATCTAAAGCACTACAACCACTGTGCGTCATACGGCCACGCCCCAGGATTACGTTGCACTTGAACGACCAATCAGCGTTACGTCACTCCGAGCGCATGGCGCAGAGGACTATAAATAGCTCCACACTGACCTCTCTGATGATACAAGCGGCAAGGTCTTATGAAACGTTAATTAATATGGGTGCACAAACAGCAACAAGACCAAATCTGCTTAAGTTCGATTTCACAAGGTGCAAGACACATTAAGCCAGAGGATGCTAGGTGTTTATCCACAAATATTACGCAGTCTAAGCCGAAATTCTATGTTAACAAAAATACCATTAAGTTTTTATTTCATTTTAAATCACGCATTTTCCTAAAAAAAAACTAGGCAACAGTAACTAGAAATCAAGAATCGGAAGCAAATTCTCCTGCTCTACCTGCAGTGTCTGCCTAGCTAACGCTAAAGCTATCAGGTTGGCAATCATTACTTTATTGACACTAGCTCTGAATTATTTTGCAAATCACTGGCTCTGGCGTAATGTTCTTCTTCTTCCTCAGCTTCTCTTTCTATATATTTTCCCCTACTGTTGATTATAAATTTTGCTTCCTTTCTTCCGATTGGTAGAAGAGTTTCAAATTGAAGTGGTTAATACGTTGAGTTACCGATACCATTTGATAGCAGCTTTAACGTCATTTATACCGATTGGGTTATTATATATAGCAACTTTGAGCTAGTATGACCAAGAAAATAGAATACAATGCTTGAGTAAGAAAGAGATAAACACATAAGCAAATATTTGAGTAGGGCTGACGCATATTTTAATTATGACATATGTCAGCTAAATATGCCTACTAAAATATTTTTTGTGTATGGCTATTTCTTTCTTACTCAAGCATGCTGTTATTTTGCTCATCCTATCTCATTGGTGTTAAATGCATATCGATGGGGCCATAATCCTTTATCTAATAGACTTGTCCGTCCGGGACGCTGTTTCAGCAGCCAAACCGTAAGAGATAGAGAAAAAGTTATTAAAGTTATATGTTTGGAATGGTCATGTCAGGTCAGGAACCGAATTTCAGTCTCTAACACTAATTATTATCGTAATTATCCTAATCCGAACTTTTTAGGTTAGATTCTAGGCAAATTTTTTCAAGGCGAATGCGACTGGTAGTTTGCTACTAACAATGACGTCATATACGTACGTGTGGTGAATACGCGTTCTATTGGCAAAACGGTCTTTTTTGTTTTATTAAATGAGACATTTGTCTCATTGGACTGCTAGTTATATATAATATCAATTCAATTTAATTCAATTCAATTGAAGCCCTTTTGGGCACATATATTAGAGTAGATAGAATTAATACATATCATTTTGGAGGTACCATAACCCTCCTTAGTGTAACTAAGATATCGATTTTAACTAATAAGATCTTAAGTATGTCATTTTACTTAATTATATTATAATAACTATAATCCCCCGAACCTGAATTTTAAACAAAATGCGCACACTACGTGCAAAATTAAAACAATTCTAATTCTAAAATTGTGGGACTCTGGTCTGTATTCATTTATTCAGTTGAAGTAACTGTTGCATCTAACGAAGTCGAATCTTCAGCATCGGATTCTTGCCAATCTTCAGGGCCATCCTCTTGTTCCTCTTCTGATGGATCGTCTACTTGGAGTCGTGAGCGTGCAAAAAACTCTAATGTTGTGCACGGTTGAGCCGACGGAAGGAAAAGGCTCATGGACATTGGAAAGTTGTTGACCACTTCAGGAACGATATCGTTTAATAGTAAGTGAGAGTGTGCGTATAGCGTGCAGACCGTCAGGCGATGTAATGGAGTATCTGGTTCATCGCATTGAGGGCAGTTTGGGTCATGTGTTCTGCCAATTCGGTGTAGGTGTTGACGAAAGTCTCCATGTCCAGTAAGTACAGAGACAACATCATGTGACCATCCAGACGGATGCTGGGAAGAAATTGGAATGTGGTACGTCCCTTTGGTGATATATCCCATTCGCTTTGCCATTCTTGCATGGTAACGTTCAACATCCAGTCGTCGAGAGCTATCTTCGTAGTAACGACTGGTGGTACCGGCCGCCAATTAAAATGGCTTGGCCTGTAGATCTCCATGTGAACCTTACGTGGCGTTGTAACGCAAGGTACTGAATCGGCGGGGAACCATGGAGCACATCTGCAGCATCTGTGGACGTCGAAGTATATGTTCCAGCAATAGCTCTGGAACAAAAGCCATAAAGTGCATATAAAATCCGTTTAACATGGGAGTGCAAAGCACGGTGACCCCAGATGTCTGCAGCCTAAAGGACGATGGGAAGGACCTCTCTCTCGTAGATGACTCTCAAGGATTCTCGGACATCATCAAGGCATGATGCCGCGTAGCGTCGTAGTGTGAAGAAAATGGATCTGGCTCTTGCTGTGACCGTCTTGAGATGAGTGATGTAGGTGAGGTTTCTCTCAAGCATGACATCTAGATAACGAGATGCTGTATTCCTTTTAAGGGAATTTTCGTTCATTTTAATAACTGGGGTACGATCCAGATACCCCTTTAACATGATGAAATTGGTCTTAGAAGTGGAAATCGTAAGCTTTTGTGAGAAAACCCATTGATTGACTACTTGTGACTCTGCGATTATCAGCACTGACTAGGACAGTTATATCATCGGCATAAGCAATCATATCGCAGTTATCTGGGAGTACTTTGTCAGCAACCATGTTCCACAACGTGGGGACAAGAATCAACCCTTGTGGGCAACCCTTGGATACAATCTTGGAAACCTTGGTGTTTCCTGTTTCCAGAGTAACAAATCTGTCTTGAAGGTAGCTCTTGAGAACCCTCAACAAAGAATTGGGGAGTCCTTTATCATGCATAATCTTGAACAACACAGGCCACCATAAGTGGTCAAAGGCACCTGAGATGTCTATGAGGATAGCTAGGACATAGTTCCTCGGAGAATCAGAGACTTAGGCTCAGAAGGATCCTTTCCAGGGGACTTCAGAATAGTTATGACATTGCCCATTTTCCAACGGGACGGAAAGTAACCAAAAGAAATACAGTCATTGAAGATGCGAACGAGAAAGTCTTTTATAGACGGCATTATAACTATTATAATTTTCCCGGGAATTTGGTCAGGACCAGGTGCCTTGTTGACCTTGATGTTACCCACTGCATCGAGAATGTCGTCTTCAGTGAGGACCATGAATGGAATTTCTCTTCCTCGAAGGGTGAGAACTTCAGAACGAAGTGCTTGGTTTTCTGGAGCATCAACGGCTGGTTTATCGTCAGGCATTAATGTATCAAGCATTACTTGGAGAGTGTCGCTCATATTCGTGGTATAGCCACCTCCAGTGTTTAACGACGTGGGAATCGATCTCAGCTTCAGTTTATTGGCTGCCAGCTTATATATAACATCAATTAGATAACGTTGTTAGCAAATTTTTATATTCTTGGGTAATCTTCCAGAAAATAAATACTATGTACACTCGGGTGCAATAGCCGGCCGCCAGCTCAGCCGTAGACGGCGTACAGGTCTTTAAGAGATTAGTCAGTAGACAAAACAAATATTTAATTGCCCAGTGCCAATAATTTTTTTTCAAATAATGGCGAGTGCACTTCGGTGTTCCAACGAGAATTTGTCAACTTCAAACAAGATAGGTAACCGTAACTAAAGTCAAACCTTCATAGCTGGCATAATAATAATGTAATTTCAAAAAAATATCACAGTACAGGGTGTCCCATTTTCGACACTATAGAGTATTTCCGTAATTGTTAGTGCTATCGAAAAAGTAATATAGGCGTCATGTGCTCTTTTTTAAAATGGTAAAATAAAAAAATTTTAAAATTATCGCTCGCTTAAGAGATACGCGGGAAAATCAAAAAATTGTCAATTTCAGAATGACCCTATATTTTCTTAGTTAAAAGAGATACAGAGAAAAATTTTAAGGAAAAGTTTTTTTTTATAATGATTGTTGAATAATCTGCCGTTTTCAGAATAAGTATACGGGGTCAGGCAAGAAAGTTATCGGACCTAACCTCATTTTTTAAAATATATTTTAATCTAAAAAGATAGCATATTAAATTCTCTTTTCAAAAATAGAACACACCGTGGATGATGTTGGTTTTCTATGGGATGTATTTAAACTTTATTACTTTAAACCACAGTAGGTTACGAAACAAAAGCTAATATCTTAGAAACAAAACTATGTTGATATTCTAGTTGTTATTAACATTCAACGTGGATTTCATTTTTACATATTCGTTTGTGAAAATGACTTATCAACATTTTGAAAAATTTGATATGATATCAGTTTGTATTGAAACAGGAAAAAACGAAGAAATGGCGCAAAATTTATATATTGTTCCCTATCCGGAAAGACGGCAACCATTTAAGGACATATTCCGACGACTGTAACATAATTTAGAAACATACGGCTCTTTTACGAAGCCAAGATCAACAACTTATAATACAGAAAACAAGGAAAATGAGAAATAAGCGTGTTAGGATTTGTCGAGGCCCATAATCAGGTAAGAATGGTATATCCTGTAATAGCTTTGAATAGTAGTAGCTCAACTTTTATTGAAGTGAAAACTCCTTTGGGCACGTTTAGCACTTTTTGTGGGTATTGAATGAGACTGAGCAGTCAGACTCGGCTATGCAACGCTCATGATGCAGTCGGGAAAAAAAGCCAAATACTAAAATATGACCAAATGCATAGTGTTGAGATTTGCGGATGTTAGATTGTGAAAGGTTAATGGGAAATCTCGTCTTGGTGAAGTTTTCACTTCTGTTTTGTCGTCTTACGCACACACTCTAATTTTGTTCTCTAAAATCACTTTGGAATTTTAGGAACAAAAATCTACCTCCGTCAGAAAAATAGAAACTGAAACTGGAATTTCAAAATCTAAGGGCGCACAGAAATTTGACGTCCAATAAATATTTTCCCTATGTTGTTAATATTACCCAATATTTGCACCCTGGTGATGATGTGAGAAGATTGGAATTTTGTCACTGGTTTTTAAATAAATCTAACGAGGATCGTTCTTTCCACAAAAAAATTATTTGGTCAGATGAATGTCGAATAACAAGTTGCGGTATTCTTAACCGGCATAATGAAACACATTGAAACTCCACAAATCCCCACATGGTACGACCTGCTCGTCAACAAGGTCGATTTAGGGTATATGTAAGTTGTTTTTTATTTCAAAATAAACTGGCGTATCGCTTTAGAGACCGTTGGATAGGAACACATGGAACTATAAGGTGGCCACCACGATCTTCGGATCTAACACCTCCAGATTTTTTTCTTTGGGGAGTATTGGAAAATAAAATGTATAAAGAAGTCATCTTAACCCGACAACAATTCATGAGGCCTTTGCAGAAATAAAACCATTAGACATCATGAATGCCTTAAAATCCGTTCGAAAAAGAGTGCATTGAAAACAAAGGAGGGGCTTTCGAACAATTGCGATGATTCCCGTTATTTTTTCCCTTAATCTGAATCTTTTATTTCGTTTCAAAGTTTCTATAGTTTTTTAATTTACTTTCTTGTGCCAACTATTTCTTCTACTCTTTGTCTGTTAAAATATATTGTGTAATGTCTTTTCAGCTACAATGTCAACATCGTTTTGTTTCTAGGATATTAGCTTTTGTTTCGTAGCCTACTGTGGTTTAAAATAATAAAGTCTAAATAAATCGCATAGAAAACCAATATCATCCACGGTGTATTCTATTTTTGAAAAGAGAATTTAATATGCAATCTTTTTAGATTAAAATATATAGGGCGTTCTATTTAAAAAGATGAGGTTAGGTCCGATAACTTTTTTACCTGACCCTGTATACTTATTCTAAAAATGGAAGATCATTCAACAACTGTTATTCTGAAAGTGACAATTTTTTTATTCTCCCCCGTATCTCTTAAGCGAGCAAAATTTTTCAAATTTTGATTTTACCATTTTAAGTTTGACCCGAAAACAGCACTTTTTTTATGCCAGCTATAAATTACAATCGAGGATAATGCTTTTCAGCAAAAAGCGGATGAAAACTTTTTCTTGCGTCCACAAATGGTCAAAACCTTTTTAAATTCGTAAAATATATGGCAATTTACTTACAAAGCAAACGTCAAATAACAGTTAATATATATGTTATTAGAGCTTAGAAGTTTGGTCCACGGCCTCTTAGGTTTCATTCCCATTATTATTCAGCGCATTGTTAACTTGTTGACCTAATTTATATTTTGCTGCTTATTTTCGATTTAGAATTTTTTAGAAGTAACAAATATTGCCAGTAGGCTGATATTGTAGAGTTAACCGCTACACGTCATCAAAAAGGGATTTTCGATGTACAAATACGGTTGCAGCCACATGCCACACGTACTCCAATTTATTATTCACAAGCAAACCACGCGCTGCGAGTCTTGAATCGGCGCCCACGTGAAATAGGATACGCGAAAGGTCAAGCTCCGATCCGAGCGCTAAGATAAGAAAAACAAAACCTAAACAATATAAACATCCGTGAAGCCGGAACGTGAGATTTTATTTTGTGCCACAGACACACATTAAAGAAAATTATATTATAGATAGTGGGAGCGGCGAGCGCCGCTTCCCGTTCGCGTTGCGTCGGGCGGCGCGTTCGCGTTGCGTCGAGCGGTGCGTTCGCATTGCGGAGCGGCGCCACGTTCGCGTCGCGCAGGAGTATTCAGAGTTACCGCGTCTACCACGCGTTGAACAAGCAAGCTCAGTTTGCAAAATGGCTCCAACAAAAGCAGTTCGTTTAATGTTTTTGGTCGAGACACCGTATTATACTTACAAGTTAAAGAAAAGTTGGAATTCACCCTATAAACAGGGAAAGATATGTATTTGGTGAATTTCACCATTTGTATCACAAGCTAAGAAAGTTTCCAGACCGATTTTTCAATTATATGAGAATGTCTGTCGGGACATTTGATTATCTGTTAGAAAAAGGGTCGTCTCAAAAAAAACTGTAACGAATTTCGTGAAGAAGAGATATATTTCACCTGCGAACACTGCAAACGCTACGAAAAACAATCTGGATTGTTTCGGACGCTGACACTGTGCGAACGCTATACACAACGCTAAACGCAGCGCTCTACTAACGCTCTCACTCTAAACGTTTGTATTTAAATACATAAGATAGTTAATAGTGGACGCGACGCTCGACGCAACGCAAACGCGACGCGGCGCTCGCCGCTCCCACTATGCATAGACCTTTTACACAGACCGCATTTGTGTGCGGACATATCATATCAGTGGAGTCTTATTATAAATTGAAATGTAATCAATTTAGGCAATTCTACCGCACAAATGTGTTTATTCCATAAAGAGCAATGGCTTTTACGCAATTCCGAACTTTTTGTACCAAGCCTCGAAGGAAAAAATTGTATATTTTCCTTAACATTTTCTTTATATTCTTCATTTTCTATCTAGCTAATCTAAGAAGCCAACCAATTGTAGAATTGTAGCTCCGCGAGCTACCATTAGAGTAAAAACGTCCACTCTATGGATTTTTTTGTTTTAGTAGCTGGAGCTGTAATGTTGATGCAATTTAAAGTTCCGTCTCTAAACGCCTCCAGCAAACGAAGCGCGTCCTGAGTTGCAGTTGTGGTTACAGGCTGCAATTATTGTAAACCGTTTCCAGAAAATTAGGGATTTTGCCAACGAAATTATAACGCAATTAGTAAAAACAAAGCAAGCGCGGCTAATGTCAGGGTATTAATCCACTTGAGATTGGGCAGGTGTCATCGAACTGCTGCTTAACTGACGGAAAATAAAATTATTTCCGTGCAAAACAAACGGTACGCTTGGCTTGGTAATTTATTCTCAAGAAATTGTAAGGCAGTAAGCAAGCTGTAGGTATTTGAAATTGTAATTCTCTTTATCATATTTTAATTTTGGAAGCCGTAGGCTTGTGGCAATTTAATAATATTTTTTTGATTTTTTCGTTATTACTCTACGAAAAATAGAATTAATTTAATAACGATAAACAGCCAATTAAAAGCACCAAACTAAACTAATGCAAATTCTGATTGCCCAAAAATGGATCTGCGACCATTGCGTTTAATAAGGGCTGCTAACTAACTGCGGCAGTAGGGAATGATTAACACTAAAATGGTACAACTAAATACAGGTGCCATCAATTTAAATAACTAACCATTTGCAAAATTTAAATACTGATATTATCAAATGGCAAAACTTGTAAGAAAGATTACATTTAAAATTCAGCTCTCAAAAAATATCGCAGAATCTTTAATGAGCTATAATCCATCACAGCAATAACAAGATATAAATGATATGCAACTACAGTCACATTGATTTTACTATGTATATGCAGGCAAATAAAACATGTATATACATAAAGACAGTTTCTCGTAGCAAAGTAATATATTGCGATGGTATTAAGCCCTACAAACTCAACTCTGATAGCATTGCCAAATTAATGGATATTTTACTAAAGCTCAGGGTGAGGTATTTTATATAACTGCAAGGCAAAATTTGAATTTAATAGATTGAATGCATTGGTAAAGAAATGCCAATTAATAGCAGTATAATTAATGAATTAAAGAACGGTTTCAGCAAAGCTCAATTCTCACAAGGATCTAAGTTGAATGTAAAATAAAATTTAAAATATGAGGTTTGTGCAAAGTAATAGCCGAACTATTAATTACAAGATGGTTTGCAAAGGCAATAAATTGCAGCGAATAATTCAAAGAAAGTTAAACAGTGAAATATTTGTCAGGGTTTTAAAAGAAAGGTAGGAAAGGCTAGATAAGCTAATGAACGTTGCAACGAGTAACTAAGAAGGCTGAAATTAAGGCATTTGATGGAAAATTGTAAGAATCAACAAGCCAGGGTTAAAAATCAAGAATAGCACACAGCAGATAAACTTAAAATTTTTGTGGAATAGTAGACATATGAAATCAAGCGACGTCTTGGTGAAGGAAGTACTTTCATAAATTTAATCAGTGCAGTGACTTATATGAACAGTTTAAAGCAAATTAACATACGTGCAGTGACGCAAAGACTTGATTATCTAATTATGTGGACCATAACATTAGAATAATTATTTGTAAATAAGTTGTAGATTTTAGGCAAATTTAGAATTATAAGTAAGCATTTTGAACTTGATTCACATCCGTTTTTATTTAAGAGTAAAACTAGCAATTTTTTAAAGCGGATATAAGGAGAAGAAATGAAAAAATATTAGAATTAACATGTTGTAAAAGGTACTAACAAATAAAGTTAATTTTCATATAGTAAATACATAATTTTAAAAATAAAAATTATACCGGCCAATTCAGTGCAATTGTGTGGTCATGTGGTGCTATTTCCATCAAAATCCAACACCGTAAGTTGTAAAGTTCTCCGAACCACGAGCACCATAACCTCACATCGGAACCAGCCGTTGGAACTTTGCGTGGAGGCCTGCAAGCCGAGACAGCCCAGAGGGGAAGACTGCAGAGCGTAAAGCAGCCCGTGGAGGACGTGCCCGAGGAGTTGCAGCAACATCAGGTCCGTGGCAGTCCGACAACGAGACCAGCGTCGCCTCCGAGCCCGAGATAAGTTCGGCAACAACACAGGTACTGTATGCCAAAAAAAGCGAAGTGAGCACCGGGAAGTTTTTACATGTGCACCAAGAGTCTTACCCAAGGTAATAAAAGCCATATGCATTGCTGTAAAGGGGAATCCTGACCGCAAATTAGCCCAACTCCATAATTTGGGGTTATGTGACAGTTCGATCCGGAAAAGACGCCAACTGAAACAATTGGTGTGTGGATCTGGGTCCCCTTTTAACAAATGCTAGAAAAACAAATGATGTAAATGCCGCGAAACAACTTAATTCAAATATTTACCGGTGGAACTGTGATAAATATTCACTTGATTTTAAATCCACGATCGCAATTGTCAGCGGAGACCATTTTGATTTAACGTATGACCTATTTTCGAGCATTTCCTTGTGCGCAGTAGTACGAAGGCGGAGTACAGATCCGTATTAAGTTAAATTAAGAATTATACATTCAGCCCAACTGAACCTAACCGAGAGATAGGGTAATTGCTTACCGAAAATTTTGAGCTAGCCATAATAACTGTTAATACTTGTAGATAAATAAAATATCAACATAGCATCTAACCATTTATTTCTACGAGTCATTAGATTACAACTCCTTTTAATCGTCTTAGAAACATAATATTTGGGAGATGGTTCTTAATTATTTCTTTAATTAATCATATTAAATTAAAAGCTGTCATTAACCATAGCAATATGTTAAATGTTATGATATTTTCATGAAAATAATATTAAATACGCGACCTCACTACATGGCGTTTACAAATCTAAGGCATTACAAAGTACTACTGCTACATGTGCAATATGCGAAGTGTGAAAAATGTAATAAGTGCTTTCTCTTTGAATGCGCAATTAGTGTAATTAATTAAAACAAACTAAAAAAAGAAATCTTGGAAACGTTATTAGTGTACAGGGATAATCAACCGCAGCCGTAACAACTCAAGTGCTACATAGTCGTCAATTGCAATAAATGAGACGAAACAAGTAACACCAGTAGCTGCTGCTAAAACTGCATTAATAGAAATCATGGATTCAGATACAAACTTACGATAAATACACTCATAAAAACTACAGCGAATCAATATTTCGAGCAAAAAAACTACAAACTAAAAATAACTCCCAAAAACTGTGGACTTTAGCACGAGTATCTTTAAATAATGCAGAAACGTCACTTACTATTAACTCACTTTTGGTAAGTACAGTAGACCTAAAGAACGTAGATGAAATTGTCTAACAAGTTAACAAATATTCCATTAATGCCAATAAGACGCTTCCAGAAAAATATTATAACAGATGAAGAACGTATATCAGAAATAATTAAAGCAATTGCGGTAAATTCTAGTAATTTTTTTTAACTCCTATAACTGTTCCAAAAATTAAAGATGCAATAAATAATTTTTAAAAACAACAATTTACCTGCTATGATTCAATAAAAGCTGAAACCTTATAGATCTCATACGAAATCGCTGCACCGCTTGCTATAATACTTAATACCTGTTTAGTAGATGGGCATTTCCCTTACTGCCTATAAATGGCAGTAGTAACTGGGCTACATAAAATGGCCCCACTAATAAAATGAATAATTGCAGGCCGATATCTCTTATTTCTAACTTTTGAAAAATATTTCAAAAATGAATTCATTCCAAACTTATGTCCTTTTTAAAACAATTCAAATTGAAAATAAAAAATGTAGTCCGCTGAGATTCGAACTCCCTGCTCCGAAGCGAATATTTCGAGCCAGTGTCTTGTCCGCCGCTAAAATAACTGATCCACGGGCGTATTCTAGTTGGACGTTCTAAAGCACCATACTGTTCTGTCCCATTTGTGATGTTTACCCTGTATCTGTTAGATCTCATTTTCGCCAATGATAAATCCTGAGCTATGCACAAATTATTACTATTATTTTTTGCAAATAAAAAATTTCCTGGGTTTTTAGTCAAGCGAAGTAAAAATACTGGGACTCACACTCCGCGGCTTAACCGCTAAAATAACTGAGCCACTGGCGTATTCGAGTTGGACGAGTTTCTGCTGCGTTATAAAGCATCATACTATTTTCTCCAATTTCTGATGTTTACCCTGTATCTGTTAGTTCTCATTTTCGCCAATGATAAATCCTGAGCTATGCGCAAATTATTAATTGCGTCTAGTTCTGGGGCAAAGCAAAACTAAACAAAATTTAATTTTTTTTAAGTGCTCACCCTGTATACAGAGAGATTTTTCTTACTACGAACACGGCAGACGATATGTCGAATTTACAAATGCCGAGAATTTAACTTTGACAGTTCGCGTATTTTGTCAGTAGATAATATCTGCTGTCATTTCTATCTTAAAATCGATAACTACGAAGCAACGGATCAGTGCAAATTGTAAAATGGTATTATCAGGGTCCAACGGTCCGGGAAATTCAAAATTCTTTCACAACATTTGAAAATAGGCGTTCTTTATCGTTATCAACGTTACATGGAGTTATTTTAAATTTTGGAAACTTTGGATGTGTTTCTCCCTAAAAGCACAAAAGCCCTAATGTTCCCAATGAAGACAGGTATTTAAAAGAGGTTTGTATTACCGCTAATGACTATCCAGACTATTTATTTAAATAAATTGCAGAACTAGTAGATTTAGCTGCGATATTCTTCCCGTTAGCCATTTCAGAAGTATGGAATTTTGTGAACACTACAACTAACGATTTGAAGCACTGCGTTTAAAAATTAAAAGGGTTGTTCAGAGTACTAGCACTAATACGTTTCTATGATCGCTTGGGATATTGTTTAGCGCAAGAAGGCAGGCTCTTTGAACAAGAGCTAATTTAAACTTCTTGAATTTTGTTGTTTGAAATCAAAATAGTTTAATTTTTGTTTGCATCTTTTTTTTTACCGAGTTAGTTTGTTCGGAAGAAATTATTTCTTTCTTCAGAATGCTTTTTACTTTATGAACTACCTTCTTTTACTGTACTGTTAATCTCTAAAAATCCTGTTTTTCAACTCTGAATTTATCACCTGAATTAATCACAGAATAACAGTACCTCATACATTCTATCTGTGATATAATAATTAATTTAAAAAAATTACACTAGGCGTCTGCGTTGAACAATTACTTAAACAATCAACGCAGACGACCCGTGGATTAATATCAAAGTACCTTAGACCGACTGTCCATCGGTCTTGGCGTATTTTTAGGCAATCGTAAATTCGCCTTGATTTACTCGTGTTCGCAGTTCATGAATTTTCACTGTATATTTCTCCGAAACTTTTTTGATGTTATGACTGGTGGACATATAATGATGGTGAGGCACTAACACCCCATGAAGGAGCTTGGCCTGCAAGGCGGAAGGTCAGAGCTTCCGTATCCTCGCTATCACAACCGACTGTCGCGTGTCAAATTTTTTGAGAAATCCTGTTTTTCGTCATCTAGGAATCCTGAAACGTGAAGATATAAAGAAATGTCGGAAGAGAATTGTTTCATAATTATAATAGATACTTGCTTCGTATTTTAGAAGAGGGAAGTAAAAAGAAAAGTGTGCACTGAGACTTAGAGGAATCGCTCTCAGATTATTTGAAAATTATTTTAAAAATGTAAAGCAGATAGTAAAAATTTACAAACACCACAGCCCAGCCAATACTATTACTTGTGGCGTGCCACAAGGCACCGTTCTTGGCGCATGCTTGTTTTTAATATATATTAGCGATCAATTATCAAAATCAAAATGGCAAATAAATACCGTATGTAGACGACACAGTATTAATAATTAAAGGAGAAACTTGGGTATTGGTCAGGGAAGGTGTAACCACAGATCTTGTTTCCATCAAAAAAACGGCTCAAAGCAAACATATTTACATTAAACTATGTTAAGACTGTCTTTATTGCATTTAATATATATGAAAATAAGCAACCACATTTTTCAAAACTGATAGTGCGTAGTAATCTACATAATACCGAAAATTGCAAATGTAATATTAGTCAAAAGTCATAAAAGCAACGTACCTAGGGATAATTGTTGATCAACATCTGAGGTGGAAAGCGCACATTAATAAGTTATGCAACAAGATTAAAAGGACAGTATATATCTACCAAAAGCTTAAAGTAATTCTATCAATAAAACAATTCTACGCCTTCTACTATGAATTAGTGCAATCACTACTGTTATATGAAGTAATAGCTTGGCGTGCCGCAGCGAACTTATACAAATATAGGTTAGAAATAATTCAAAAACAAATTTTAAAAATTATAATGGAAAAGTCTATATTATACTCATCAGAATTATTATTTCAAAACTCGCAGAAAGTTACGATAACGCAATGGTTTTCTAAAGCAATATTAAAGTATATTTACAAATTTCCTGAAATCAATTCAAGTAAGCATGCATATATGACTGGAGAAAGGAGTGGTGCTGTACTTGTTAGGAATATAAAATCAATTGTGTAAAAACTGTGTCCTTTATTAAGCTCTGCAACTTTATAACCAACAACTGCAGTACATAAAATAATATAACATTAATATAAATGATAAAAATTACACTAAAGAAACTAAGAAATGCATACTGAAATTTCTATGTCTTTGTGAAACTTAAAAAGAGAAAAAAAAACAGGCACAACTTTATAATTTTATCATTACTATTATTATTTTTAATATAATTATTCAGTATTATATGTAATAACTTACATGGCACGCATATGTTAGAGATATGTAAAACCACACAAAGTTGTTTTTGCATCTAGGTAGTGTAACCATCCTTTCCAATTCTTTATTGTACTATAACTTGATATATCTAGTTTACTTTATGAAGAGCAAAACTGAAATACGCAAGAGTATTTCAAAAATGCACGTCACTATATTTTTTAATTTCAAAGTGGTCATTTGAATATAAAAACGTGATTTATCCAAGAATCCAAGAATACTGCTATAAAGATGTCAAAAGGCCTAAAATTCCAAGTAGAAACTCTTATGTAGTAACGAAATTCAAATCTAGTAGGCCGAATCGAGATGAAAAGGGAGGCTCACAAAATATCGACAAATTGTTTGCTGCACTTTGTTCAAGTTGATTTTTTATATTGTTTAACGGTTTGGTGGTTACTTGAAGTATTCTTGTTAAAAATTGACAGCGGTTTTCTAGTTCATACTTCAAATTGTTATTTCCTATCCCTAAGTGACGAAAACAAAAATAGGATAGTACCACCAGAATGTGACGCAATGGCACTAGAACTCCTAATCGGAACTTGAAGTTATAACAATGCCGTGTTAAATCGTACGGCAACCAAACGCATAGCATGATGAAGCAGGTAAGCAAAATTCCAAACCTTAACAAAGAACGTCAGATGAGCTTTCAAATATTACGCATAAATTGATATGGCGACCCAAATTTGGTTTTAATGAGCATCAGCTGTCAGTTAGAGTCACTTTACACGTCAAATGCCAAATTTCAATCATCAAAAATAGGTAATTATGTTAACTAAACTCTAATCTAAACTTAGCTAGTAGTTTCAACTATAGACAAAACTATTATTTCACGATAACCGTAGGAGTGAGCGCCTGTTTTATTTCGTATTTACAAATTATGGGTATATCTTCGGTATAATGCTGGGTTAATGGTGCTCTTTTTTCGTTCGGACTAGTTGGCAGTACTTTTGCCTTTGACTAGTACAGGTCTTCGTAGAATTTCTCTATATATTTTAGAATTTCTTTGCGATTATGCAGTATGTTCTCTGTCATCCACTAAATTAACTATCACTTTTCTTCCTTCTTATACCTTTCTCCTAACCACCTTGGATCTTTATTTTCTTCAATAATTTCTCTAATAGTTTTGTCATTGTACTCTGATCAGTTTATTCTCACTCGCCTTCTAACTTCATTTATCTCTTCTGCTGTCATATTTAATTTTTTCTTATTCCTTCTGTATATTAGTTTTCTTGTTTCTTATGTAAGTTTAGTTTGGCTTTTGGTTGAACTTATCTTCTTGAGTGCGCTGTTTGCAACTTCTTTTATGTTGCATGTAATATAATTGTGAAGATTTTCAACATTTGTGGTCCCACTAATGGGGTTGTTTGAAATTGCCTTCTGTACAACATTTCTGTAGATATCCTATTTGATTCACACCTCAGTGTAGTCTATGCTTGTATCCCCTCCATCAATTAGTTCTATTCTCTCTACTCTTGTATTTAGCTCTACTCGCGTTCAGACCATTCTATGGCCACTCATGATAATTCGATTGAGGACATCTCGTATAATATTCTTCCGATCTGTGATGGTAAAGTCAATCTCGTTTTTTGTGACTGCATCAGGGCCTTTCTACGTCCATTTTTAATGTTTTTTTTAGGAAAAATATTTTTTATTGCTTTCAACTGATGTTTTTCAAAAATTTTACTGATAGTTACGTGTTCCTACTACATGCAATCCTATGGATGTTTCTCTTCTCTGGTACTTCCCAATGTTAGCATTAAAATTCGATTCGGAGTATATAGTAGGTTAGGTTTTCATCCATTGCTCTCCCTATGTTTTTGTGAAACTCTTCTATTTCTTCTTCTGTGTGTGCAAATGTTGGTGTATAGGCTTACATAACTTTCAGGTAATACTTTTTGTTTATCAAAACTCCACCACCAATCATATATATTCTCCTTTATCATATAATAGGTTTCCTGTCTTTTCTTGCCTTCGCTCAATCTAACAATGTCGCATTTAATGTGTCTTAATTCTTCTTCCAACTGTGCTAGTCTGTCCTTTCAACAGATAGAGTTGTATTCAGGGTTCCATTATTTATATTCTTCGCACGATGGTCTATTCTTGTGTCTCTCATTGTCGAATTTTTGCCTCGCCCAGGTCCGGGTTACTGTTGTGGAATTGTGGGCGATTAACCCTACCCACCTAAGGTACTTTCATTTGAAAATTTGTCTTTTTTATGTCACTTTTAATGGGGATGGTTTGTCATCTAAGCGCCACGCTTGGGGAGTGGGTTGGCTAGTTTTTATCAGCCGCTTCTCAGGAGTCCTCTACATTGTATAAAACATTTTCTTATTTTGAATGCAAGCAAGTCCTTATGCTTTTGGCAGCATATTATGCCATTAAAAGAACAACTTAGTTATTCCATCATAGCAAAATATGTAGATTTCAATGATAATTCCTAAAAAATCCTCAAAATGGTGTCACTCTCACAGTACACCGTTTAGCAACCACCATTTTTTATAACATGTGAACTCCTCTGTAGTCGTACCCTTTAACCTATTAATTGTTTGTTACAGCTGTATTATTTAATAAATTTAAAAAGTGAAAAAATATGACTATTGTAAGTCATGTTTCTTCGTTAGAAGATTTTGCAGCTAATTTTGTTGTTAATATACAGTGAGCGCCAAAAAGCATTGGTCAGTTTCAATTTGTAATAAAAATTTATTTGCTTAAATTACACAGTTAATCAGAACTATTTCTTAAAGACTAAGAATGGGAGATTCACTTATGAAAAATGCTGTCGGTTAAATGACTCCCCTCTTATTGAATGCACTCTTTTAAACTGTGGCCGAAATCTCTCATCACACGTTGCCGCATATCCTGCAGTATAGCTTCAATATTTTCCCGAATAAACATTTTAAGCTTTTCCAGATTTCTTATCTTTCTTGTAAATACTCTGCTCTTCAAGTAATCCCAAAGAAAAAATCAGGAGTGGTTATGTCCTGCGATCTCGAGGGCTAATGAAGGATAGCAAGAAATCAGTTTATTTGGAAACGATTGTTGTAGGAGATTCGTATTAATTCTTGCGGTGTAATTTGTAGCACCGTCCTGTTGAAACCAATATTCATTTACTATCTCCTCCTCTATTTGCAATAAAAAGATCTTTAAAGCATGTAATGTCTTTGAGATGTAACCGTTACCGTTTCACCAATTTCCTCGAAAAAATGAGCCCCGACAATCTTTGACGGTGAAACACCACACCAAACTGTCACTTTCGGAGGATGTCAAACATTGAAACAAAACTGCCAAGTTTCCGATTTATGAAGAAATTATCATTGATTCCATAGGTGAAGTGTATGGGTTTTTATTAGGTATTGAAACTGACCAATGCTTTTTGGCGCTCACTGTAAAACTTTACTAATGGTTGTAAGTTAAATCATTAGTTGTGTCATAACATATTAGTTATTTTTCATTAATAGTACTTTATGTAACTAGTCCTCAAAGCAAGGCTTTAGGGGACGAGTCGTAATGTTTCCGGACGAGGCGGAGCGAAGCGCAGCCGAGTCCGTAATATGAAGATGAGTCCTCTAAAGCCATTTGAGGGCGTGATGCATACAACGTTTTTTTTGTATTAGCTCTCCAAACATTATAATATGAAGTTTCAATTACCATTAACGCGGAATTATATTAGGAGGCCGCGCGAAAATGTATTTTTCGCTCCCCAAACTGGTTACATTGGAAACTGTCTAGGATCCTCAAAATGGCCATTTAGAGGCCTTGTACTTAAAGTCGTCATGGCAACTAATGTTTGAGTCCGCTAAAATGTTGCCATGACGACTTTAAGTACAAGGCCTCTAAATGGCCATTTTGAGGATCCTAGACAGTTTCCAAAGTAACCAGTTTGGGGAGCGAATACAAAAAAATCATTTTAAAGCAAGCTTTTGCTATTTAATATAGCTTCTTCAGATTTAATACAATTTGTTTACAACAATTTAAATTTTTTTGGGACAAGCACAGTTAAAAGGCACAAAGGTTTTTTATCTTTTGTTTTGTTTTTCATTTTAATTTTTATATATGTTCCAAATTATAAAATGGTCATAGTTTTATATTATTAATTTCAGTTTTAAATTGGTTTAAAAATAGTGCAAAATTGGATTTCACCTTTTGTTATTTTTAGTAGTTTGTGGTTATTTAGTTAGTTGTTTGATTTGTTTCTTATTTTATTTCCCCTCTTTTTCCTCTTTCTTCGACGTGTTATGGATGTTTATTAGGTAAGGAAAGTTTGAATATTATATAAATTATTTTTGGTATTATTTATCTGGTATTTCTTTGTTAAGTTAAAATGGTTGTTTTCGTATTTTTATTTTTATTTTCAAAACGCTGTTATTTGCTTTCTTTCCCTTTTGTATTTTACATTTTTCTCTTTAGTGTTGGTGTTCTTCCACCCTGGTTGTTTTAAATTCTATATATGTATTTTAGATACAAATGAGTCCTTTATTTTGTTTTATTTTCACTTGGTGTTTTTGTAGTTTAGTTTCTTGTTTTTTTTATATTATTGAACCACTGTTTCGGGATGTTTTGATTACTTTTGATTTTTAATCGAGAAAATTCGCCACTAGGTTAATTTACTCTTTAAGAATTTGATGTAGATTTTATCAGTTTCGTTTTTGACGTTTTTCAATCGAAAACTTTTGCGTAGTGTTTATTAAAACTTTTCTTAAAGTGGTAATTGATTTTTTGTTCTGAAAGGTTTTTATTTAATTGGAAAACATAGAAGTGAGGTTAGGATTCTGCAGCGTCGATTTGAGAAACAACGAAGTTGTGTTTTCGCTTAAAACAAAAGACGAGCTACTGACGCTTCAATTAAGCGGGAGAATTTAAAATTACCTGTTAGATCTGCTCACTGACTTGTAATTAATATTGAAAAACACTGAACGACCAGCACTTGATAAATTTCATAACGTAAATTTGTGACAGATTAGCTCGAGTGAAGCATATTAGTTTGCATTTGACCTACGCTCCAGTGGCGTACCAATAAATTTCAAAAACTAACTGTGAACCCATACCTTGAGTAAGAGCTCATGTCTGCCGTGAGTTTAGCCAACAAAATTTAAATTGCAGGTAGATTAAATCACAAGTAGGGGTTAACGATCATTTATTTAAACTTGAGTTACTATACAGCTTATTTTTAATTATCCCTGAGACACTTAGTTAATTCATTAGTTCTTTGACGAACCCAAACTAAAATATTTGCTTTGAAACTCTAGTTATTTATTTAAATCATTTAGAGAGCAATAACCACTGCAATATATGTATTTAACGACATCCTTCTCTGTTGCTTAACTGTAGTAAATTCTCAAAACAGTTTACTTTATTTATTGCATCTCTAGCAGAAGCACATGCTATTAAATAAAGAAGTAGAACATTGCAAAGCTGAAACAAAAAGAAATAGACGTCAGCTATCTAAGGATATATTTAATAAAAATCAAACCAGAATTGAATTTGCTCGACTTCCTGTTACTTTATAGGAATTCAAGAAACGAGAACTGGAGATAAGAATAATTAGAATTGTTAAACCTCCGCCTAAAAACCATTCATCCTGGGAAAATGAAATGTCAAATCTGTTAAATGTTTGCCTTTTTTGATTCAACTTTATGCGATTCAATTTCAATTGCCCAAATTAGTAACTGTTCTTTCAGCAATATTTAGTAACTATTATCTTTGTTCCAGGTGAGAAGCCTTCTATTTCTGATCAAATTCCCGAACGAATGCTTGTAAATATTGATAGGTAAGTCATGCAGTCGATTTAACAAAAATGCATTCGAAAATTCCACTGCATTAACAAAATGTTGGCTTCGTAATAGTTGTGTCCGTTGCTGAACAAACTAACTTTCGCCTTTATAAACTTTCTGATGTGGTTTCCGATCAATATTTAGTAAACGGTGTGTACACCTAAGCTGTTATCGTTATTAAACAAACAGCAAAGCTCTCAATATCCGGTAGCGAAGAAGTTGTCACAGTCTCGGAAATGCGAAAATCCGTTCCAGGAAATCCCTCATACCTCTTTTAATTAACATCGTTTTCGATTGTAGCTTTGGACATTGATAAATCTATTTTTGCCGGTATAATGACAAAATGTGATACGTCCTGGAAGCAGACATTAGAAAGTATCTAAAACGTGTGTTGTAGCTCATTTAACATTGGTCGATACTTTCTTTTTCATTTTTTATAGCCTGCCAATGTATATCTCAAAACGTGTAGATAATGTGCAACATACCTTCCGTAACTTCTTATTAATGGTGACTTTTTGGAAAACTTATTTCTAACTTTTATCTGAGACATAGATCCGTTGATATTTTTGTTGTTTTTATCCGCTCCGCCACTATACCGTTTGATGATCTGTGAACATTAGATGTGTTTTCCTATACGCATTTAGGTGTCTTTCTATAATTTCCATTAAGCAGAAAATATTATCTGTGCAGAATCTTCCTTATAAAGCTATCTCGTTCTTTTACCTTTTGAGTTTATATTCGTTTTCTATCAGATCTTTACAGTTTTTTGTCGTAGAGACCACTAAACATACTTGTCACCGATATTTCTCGATAATTAGAGCAATCTAATTTGTTACCATTTTTCTAAACGCAGAACATGTAAACAATGTTCCTTTATTATAAACTTTAGTCAACAGTCACAGTTTCAAATAGCGGTTAGCACACTCAGATGGATATGCTCAAAATTTAGGTCCTTTGCTGTGTTATTTAGCAACGGCGCTATTATATTTAGGAATAGGCGATCATGCACAAGCAATGTTATTTTACACACTGATGTATTACTTCTAATACAATAATAGATGGTACACGCGAGAAAGCGAGATATTTTCTTTTACAAAGCTAATATTCTCATCATTATTTCCACTTCCTTGCTTTTAGTTTTCTTCACTATAAAAATAGCATATAAGCTATATACAGGGTCCAGCAACCCTGCGATGTTGGAAGATAAATATTGTATGCCTACTAATACACAGTAGCTGGATGATTATTTCATAAATCGATTTCAAAAGGAAAAACAGCAGCTATTTTGTTGTTACATGTTAAATTTAACAAAACGGCAAGTTTTTAAAAATATTTCACATATATTTCGACACCTCGTGTCTTCTTCAGTGTTTTGAAAACATTTTAAAATACAAAGTTCTCACAAAAACGTTACGATATGTAAAATACAAAAACATGGTATTACAAATTAAAGATATTAAGCAAGTGAAACAATTAACTTTCCCATATGTTTATATTTACCTGTTAGTCAAATTTTTTATTAATAGTTTTATAAGCGTAAGTTATTATTATTGGAAATCCGAAACATTATCCATCTTTAAGCAAATTGTGTTAGATGTTAGATTTTCTGTAAGTGAAAAAAGTATTAAAAAGCAAGAGAGATGAATCCAATACTTCCTTTATCGTAAAAGGAAGTAATAGTTATAGTAAGTACATTCATGAAATTAATCTGCTTTAACTTAAGTAATTATACATGGTTTTTACAGGTATTTTTACTATAAAAATTCCAAAATATTGTTTATTATAAAAAATTACATTTTAACAACTATATACAAAACTATCAGAAAAATCATCTAAATAAAATTCAAATCTGTTAAAGCAAGTACAATAAGCAAAATCATATGCACTTAGTATTAATCCTAAATGAATTTTTTATAGGTATTTCAATATAACTACTTCATTCTTATTAAAGTCAGTCATGGTCGAATTTGGCAGACGTTTTTTGATAAAACGAAATAAGTGAATTTATTCAAAATAGTCGGACTATTTTCTCAAAACATTATTTAAAACTTGAAAATGAGTACATTTATCCAATATCAGTTGCAATTAATACTAATCCTACATGAATTTTTACAGGTATTTCATTTGAAATTTTCCCATTTAATATTGTCAATCATGGCCGAACTGGCAAGCTTTTAAGATAATGCAAATTAAATTTATACATATTGGTCGCACCAATCTTCAAAATATTCATCTGTTTTGGTTTTTAATACTTTTTTCACTTACAGAAACTCTAACATCTAACACAATTTGCTTAAAGATGGATAATAATAACTTACGCTTATAAAACTATTAATAAATAATTTGACTAACAGGTAAATATAAACATATGAGAAAGTTAATTGTTTCACTTGCTTAATATCTTGAATTTGTAATACCATGTTTTTGTATTTTACAGATCGTAACGTTTTTGTGAGAATGTTGTATTTTAAAATGTTTTTAAAAACTAAAGAAGACACCAGGTGTGTTTAAACACTTGTCGTTTTGTTAAATTTAACACGTAGCAACAAAACTAGCTGCTGTTTTTCCTTTTGCGATCGATTTATAAATATTGTAAATATAAAATTGTAGGTAAGAAGGTGATGAGTATTACTAAAATAGTTTTGACTATACAGGGCGGCTCAAAAAAGAGTGGCAAATCAAACATATTTTTAATTAGAATGTCCTACATTTGGGTAGCTTAAAAGTTTTGCATTGAAGTACTGATAATTTTAAAATCAAGTTGTATAGGTTTTCAACGGTTTTGGAGATATTAACGATTTTATGCAAAAAAATGCACTTCAGGTGACCACTGTAACAAAAAACAATTGAATGAAGAAAACAATAACAAAAAATTATATTCTACGTGAACTGCCTTTCGAGTATTTTTGGAAAGCTATTTCGAACGAGCTTTTGTTTGATATGTTACTTCATACATGTAAATTCAACTGTTTTTGAGATATGCATGTCTGAACATAAAAACAATTTAAGCCCATTCAAATGATCTATTTCAAGGGCCAACAGACAAACGATAACAAACTAAAAACACAAAACCAAGTTTATGAAATATAAATCCAGTCAGTGTTGATACAAGAAATAATGCAAGAGTAAATTAATTTCAAGATCAACTAAAATCAGATTTAAAAACAAAAGCCAATACACCAAAATCCTATACGCTATTACGTTAAATGTTCAAATAGCTCCGTCCCTTGTTTTAGTATACAGCTACAGAAAACTCATAAACTGCAAATATAATTATTTCAATTTATTTAAATGGCACACCCTGTATATCTCTGTATTTCTGAAAAGTACTTTTATCCGCAACCTCAAAAGTGACAACTTATGTGTCTTTATTGACAAGGTAAAAGTGTCACTTTATCGGATTAAGCAGATAAAATAGCAACTTTTTCGTACTTTATGTGCACTTTATGTGTGTACACAAAATACCGAAATGTTTACATCGTAACCACGAAAAAATTGTATTAGGTATTAGATTATTTTATTCATTTACTTGCTAATAATAATTAGTGTTACTCTTTATCAATTTTTAATTTATTTGAATACGTTTGCGGATAAAATAGTATATGTTATTCGGAGCAATAGTGACTTTATGTGGCTTAGCTGAATTATTTGCCTCACTAACGTTCGGCTAAATAAACTTCACCTTCGTCACATCAAGTATCACTTTTACTACTAATAACATCCATATCCTTTATCTAATAGACGTGTCTGTCTGGGACGCTGTTTTGTCCGGGACGCTGTTTTGTCCGGGACGCTGTTTTGTCCGGGACGCTGTTTTGTCCGGGACGCTGTTTCAGCAGCCAAACCTTAAGAGATAGAGAAAAAAGTTATTAAAGTTATATGTTTGGAATGGTCATGTCAGGTCAGGAACCGAATTTCAGTCACGTGACACTTCCGGTTTTCGAGAAATCACAAAAAGACCGTTTTTCAAATAGAACGCGTATTAAATAAAAACTGTTTCGGCCGCCAAACGTAGCTGCGACCCTCTGCGCCTTAAATCCTCGATCGGTTAGGCAACCACTTTGACACCTTCCAGGTCTGGTTGGTTGCCTAACCGATCGAGGTTTGAAGGCGCGTTAAATGAGACATTTGTCTCACTGGACTGCTAGTATATAATATATAAAATAGGCTTGTCTGGGACGCTGCTTTGTGTGTCCGGGACGCTGTTTCAGCAGCCAAACCGTAAGAGATAGAGAAAAAAGTTATGAAAGTTATATGTTTGGAATGGTCATGTCAGGTCAGGAACCGAATTTCAGTCACGTGACACTTTCGGTTTTCGAGAAATCACGTGATTTCCGTCCGTCCGGGACGCTGGTCTGTCCGGGACGGTCTTTTTTGTTTTATTAAATGAGACATTTGTCTCACTGGTTGCTAGTAATCTACTATTAGACCTAAATTCAATCATTATTTTAAAGGCGTTTGTTTGTTATCTCTTGAAATAATGCATCTTAAGGGGCTTAATATAATAATTTATATATTCAAACACGCATATCTCAAGAACAGTTGAATTTATAGATATGAGGAAACATATCAAATAAAATCTCACTCAAACGGCTTTTCAAAGATACAAAAGTATACAGGGCGTTCCATTTGAAAAGGAATCATTAAATTTGCAAATGTTGAGCATCCTGTAAGAGCATTAATACCCAGATCCCCCATTTTACACTCGAAAGGCAGTTCACGAAAAACATAATTTTTTGGTATCGTTTTCCTTTATTCAATTGTTTTCTCTTACTTACAGCGGCCGCCTGAAGTTCAGCATTGTTTTCGCATATAATACAAAATAATTGACAACATACAGTTTAATGCAAAACTTTTAAGCTACCCACATATAAGGCATTCTATCTTAAAAAACGTAAGATTAATTCATCACATTTTGTTGGGCCACCCTATATAATAAAAACTATTTTAGTAATGTGCATCACGTCGTGTATAATAAAACTTTCATATACACACTATGTATGTCACTCTCATAGTTTTAGAAATACCTTCCACCCCACATCGTTGCCGGATCGTGTATGTGAAATTCCATAAAATTCATTAACCGGTCCTTCATTAACCGGTCCACCTTTAATGATTTGTATTTTATAAAAGCTCTGGTACAGTCTGAGAAATCTAAAATAAATGGTAACCAACTAACTAAAATCTCTGGTTTTATTGCATCGTGAATTATGTTAACATTGAAGCAAAATTATTCTTCGTTAGTACTTTAGATGGCGTTTTTTCCAAGCTCGAAACGTTTTCTTCTATTCTTAACCACTTTGACGATAGCCACATCTGCGGGGTGTAATATTGTCACAACTTGCGAGTAAAATGAAACAAGAATCATTTCTAACCTAATCCTTAGTTTACTTTGCAATTTGGTTGATGATTATTTGTAGACATGAATCACCTTTGAGGCTCCAAATTAGGAAATGACTGTTATAGATATAGATTTGGCATCTTCAATGTCAGTTTAGTACAAATTTCATGCCCTCTAGAAATTGGAATATATTTGTTTCTAAGAGACAGATCAAAGTTTCTATTTATCCTTAGAGCGAGCAAAATACAGAATTGTGCACTGAAGTATATGGAGCCGAACCCAAATACCAGTTTCAGATACTTGGGAAATGACTGACATTATTGTTTCGGATGTTCTCTTTAAAAAGACGAAGATGAAAGAACCTTCATAGCAGAACAGGACATTATGGAAAGGTGGCAACCACGCCATTTTCGGGAACTGAAACAGGGTTTCAAAGTAATTCAAGGTATAAGACAAGGTACTTTAAAGTAGATGTGAGCTGGATGGATTGGGCATAAAAAAAGTTGTTTTTTCAGTATCATGGAGCACAGATAGTAGTAGAGGAAACTATGAAACCAATATAACCAATATGAATCAAGTCCACAGCAATACTGTAGGCACCACGGTCTAAGCAGAAGCTTTATAAACAAAAAGCAAGTGTCAAAGGAAAGAGAGATGCTCTTTCGGAAAGTAGGTATCCATATATATAATAGACTTGTCTGTCTGGGACGCTGGTCCGTCTGGGACGTTGTTTCAGCAGCCAAACCGTAAGAGATAGAGAAAAAAGTTATGAAAGTTATATGTTTGGAATGGTCATGTCAGGTCCGAAACCGAATTTCAGTCACGTGACACTTCCAGTTTTTGAGAAATCACATGATTTCTATCTGTCTGGGACGCTGTTTTGTCTGGGACGCTGTTTCAGCAGCCAAACCGTAAGAGATAGAAAAAAAATTATGTTTGGAATGGTAATGTTAGGTCAGAAACCGAATTTCAGTCGGGTGACACTTCCGGTTTTCGAGAAATCACGTGATTTCCGTCTGTCTGGGACGCTGTTTTGTCGGGGACGCTGTTTCAGCAGCCAAACCGTAAGAGATAGAGAAAAAAGTTATGAAAGTTATATGTTTGGAATGGTCATGTCAGGTCAGAAACCAAATTTCAGTCACGTGACACTACCGGTTTTCGAGAAATCACAAAAACGACCGTTTTTCAAATAGAACGCGTATTAAATAAAAACTGTTTCAGCAGCCAAACGGAGCTGCGACCCTCTGCGCCTTAAAACCTCGATCGGTTAGGCAACCACTTTGACACCTTCCAGGTCTGGGTACAGTTTTTATTTAATACGCGTTCTATTTGAAAGACGGTCTTTTTTGTTTTTTTAAATGAGACATTTGTCTCGCTGGTCTGCTAGTTTACGAATAATAGAGGGTACAAGCAATTAGAAAGCAGCTATCCTGAGCTGGTAGCAGAGCGAGTTCTGGTTAATTGCAAACGCTGTATGCGGCGTTATTTACACATCTCGACGAGAAAGAATGATCTGGCCTTTGAGGATGTTGATATGCAAAAATAGCGTTGTTGCATGCACTGGGCCGACACCGAATTGCCTCAAAATATGGGCACGGCAAAATATAACTGGCAGTTATATCCCCAAACTGATTCGAAGGGTAACTTAATTAACGGCACCTTTAATGAGATTTACCCTTCGTTACTTCTAATTATTAAGAAGCTTCTAGGGTTAATCCGACTGTTGGCCACAATTGAAGAATGACTTCACGATAAAGGGGTGCAGTTTTCTTCTCGCGGGCATTATAAGGTAAGTCCCCATATTTTTGGGGGTTTTTCCGATGCCAACACAGCGGGCTTCACGGCACTGCTAGTTTTTGGTTGCACCATGCACTGAAGCCTACGGAACCATATGGGCAGGGCCGGTTTAACCCAAAATAAATGACAACTAGCTAATTTCTACAAGCGGCATTAAGCATTGAAATTAACCTAATACCCCATAAAGACAATAAATATAATAATTAGTTGCAGTGTCTACTATCTGTGCTCCTGTTTTTTCGTGTTTATCTTTTTGTTACTACTAGCTAGAATTGTAAGCTTTTAGTTGGTCGTTCTACTGGCTTGATGGTAAGTTTTGGGCCAATTTCTTGAATATTCATCCAGCAGTCAGCTTACAATTAGTCGAAACTGTTCTTATGCTTTAATCATTCCCACCGCAAGCTCTCCTACATGAACGTATTACCATCGAAATACTTTTTCTACATCTTAAAACAGTTAGCCTTAGATATGGGATAGTTAGAAGTTAGGTTATTGGATTCGTATGCGTTGAGATTACCAAGAAGGTGCTCGACTGACTCAAAGGAGTGGATACGATCCAGCTAATACGTTTCTTGAGTTAAACAAAGTTGAAATTATGAAGTCGGCAAGAACAAGATTGATCACACTAAAATCTCCACACTAATTTGATACGGAATAGTGATGCACACAACACCAGAACAACAGCTTATCGGTCGAAGGCTTTCACAACTATAATACTAATTAGAGGTAACAACAAAGGAACCGTTGCCAGTCGCTTTAAGTAATAACGATTTAATAAAGGCATAAAAAAATCAGCATCGTAATTAATAATAAATTGGTTCTTCCTAATAATACTTACAAATACATCCTGAATAGCAAAGACAATATATAAAATGGTTCAGAATTCGAATAAGATTAACGTTGCCCCTTCATAATTTAGAAAGGTTAAATGTTGACAAAGTTAAATAAATCAAATCAAATTAATAACTTATTAATACTAATTAATAAAATTTAACATACAGGGTTCAAACGTTTTGTTGCCTATAACTTCGCAATCAGCTGTTAAGAGAGCAATGCTTTGTTTTATATTTTTAGGGCACTAAGTACAGATCTGTATAACAACGTTCATAATATTCAAACTACTAAAAAAAATGAGACTTGAAACAAACATTAGTGCATAAAATATTTAACGTAAGAATCTAAAACAGATAGTTTTTTACTAGTGTGACAGATTACTTCGAAAGTGACTGAGATAAAGAACAAAGTTGTAATTCAAACTATGATTTTACATGGAGTTATAATGCAACCAAAGCCAATTGGTGTAGATACATTTAAAAGTTGCTGTGAGTGCGAGAGAGAGCGAGAGAGCCGTTACGGCTAACGGCGGTGTGAACAGGATGGAGAAGTGGTAGACGTCCCAAATTCATGGGAAAGCAGACGCAGCCCCAAAGGCAATGACATGTTGTAGAAGAAATGTCTCAGATTATCTCAACGATGCGGTACATCAAGCGACTTCAAAAATGTATTTAAGTCTTTGTTGTATCCGACTAAGTCTAAATTCTAAGAGGAAAGAAATTTTTCTGTAATTAGAGGATATATTAACGTGAACTGGTACTCCCCCAACACTACTAACTTACATGGGCTTTGGCATTGGCGACTGCCTGAGACATAATGCTTTTCCCGGCGTGCTGCGGTTTTGCAAACTCCTTCCGAACTGAAAAATTCCAGACGTGGTTATCTGCCAGTAAAGATTAAATATAGCCTACCAATAAGGTGTATCTATAAATGAATGCAAAAATATTCACTTATAATACCATGAGTAGTCAAAGTTATGTCGAATATTTTTGCTGTGGTATCACGAACGTCCATTGTGCTTAGGTTAAATTAGGACGAGTGCGCTAGCACGAGTCCTAATTCTAAGCGCAATGGACATGAGTTGTAATACCACCCCAAAAATATTCAACTTAACTTTGACTAAGAATGGCATTCGAGGGACTATTATTCAGTGAACCAAACTACTTTTTCAAATTAGTTTTCAGTAAATCTAGCAACAAACTATGCAATTTCTATAGTAACAGAACACTAATATTGACTTTTTCTAATAAAAACCACATTTGTTTAAAATATTCACTATACCACTAGTGAAAATTGTCGATTATTTTCACTAGTGAAAATTGTCATAAAATATTCACTATACACTAGTGAAAATTGTCGATTATTTTCACTAGTGAAAATTGTCAATATAGTTTACGCTAATTGGTGCAAATAACAAAAATACTAAATTATGATTGGTTAATAGTCAACATGAAGGGGGTGCGTTGAATAGTCAAACTTTATTTGGTAGCTTCCTGTTATTTGGATCCCTTTTTGAACCGCTTATATCCGTAAGCATTTTTGAAACGCCGAAAGGGATATTTTTAGCACATTTTCTATGAAGTGTGGCAAACATAATACATATTACAATTGCTATTAAATTACTTATACCTTGAATATTTACCACTGTCAATACTTTTCAGTTAATAACACTTAAAAATATCTTATTTATTGCTCACATCCGAACGGAAAAGGCACTAAAAATCATTTTCTGCAGAATCTCACATTTTTAATCGAAGAAGTAAAGTAATATCAAAGTTTTAATTGCGGTTTCCATGATTGGAAAAGTTTCATACTTATGAGTGGAATAGAATCACCAAATTTACAAATGTAGCTGGGGTTTCAGCGTTTGTGGTACATCTGACTGATCCCAAATCGTGGATTGTTTTGTACAAGAATAAGAAAAAACGCAGGCGAATAACCGGCCAAGTTTAGACTGCTAAAATAGCTGGGGGTTTAATTTCCGCTTAATGTTTGGGAGAATGTTTACTCGTCGTCCCAAAGGACAGTTGACAGATCTACGTCGCAGGGAAAGTTCTTGGTCTAGGTTTCCATTCCGTTCTATTTTTAAGCTTTCGTCCTAGGTTGACTTGGAAGATCGATTTCTACTGTTATCCGTCTAATAAACTTTGTATACAAAGCTGTCATTGCAGTCCAAATTGAGTGATTTGTATTCCTGTTGCCCGCACGAGCTTCAAAATTTAGGGCTTTGATTTTTGTTTGGCTGTACCTGAGAATCGAAAAGGAAGCAAAATACACAATATGCGGCAGCTGCTGTACTCCAATGTTGCCAATTGAAAACTGAGACGAAAATAGAGTATTACTTTTCGCTATTGTGTACGCTTGTGTATTTTATATTCAGCTGGTGTCCACTTTCAACTCTTTGAATTACGTATAGCTGCAATGCCGTTTGTATTTGTGAACAATCTGATGGAATAAAACTTGCGTTTATAAATATTTTATGTGTAATTTTGGGGTACAGGTAGTAGTAGCAGGCTTTTTATGTTAATAAAAAATAAGAAATAAGTATTTAAAGTCGCTTATATTCCTAACTGAAAAGGGCTTGATGATAAAAACAGGATAGATAGAAAATATCGAGTAAATATCCGTCACTGAAGTGCATCCATGAGACGCAATAAAGTGTAATGATTTCTTTGATGGCTCCTTCCGTAATGCGCAACAACACAGCAATAGATGTAGAGTTGAATAGATTGCGCCTTTGATGTCTACTTCCGACCTTCCAGAAATTGGGAATCGTACTCGAACCAATTTCCTCGGCGCTGTAGAAATTGTGCTTTTGCACAACGCTGGCATTTCTATCGCTACGTTTGTTATTATGTCAAACATAGCATTACACGTAATTAGCATAGTAACAAAACAATTACTGCTAATGTTCCATTCATTCTTCTTCTAATTCAAAGCATCTTTGCCACCTGTTTGGTAACTTTCTAATCCCGCTAAAATTGGAGGTCTATTGACAGCAGCCTCATTCAGTTTTGGCATAAAAATTCATATATTAGTACTATTAGAAATAGTGTTACGTATAATGTTTCATTTAGATACAAATACAAGTTCAGAAAATGTCTTGGGTGACCTGCAATTCCTAACTGTGTATTTCGTTGCATAAACTCATTTTTCATTTTTGGAAATCCTTGAGCTTTAGGGGATTCTACTGGATTTTTAAAATAGTTTGAGGACCAACTCCTACACAGTTCTAAACTTTTCCGTTACTCTAACGGCTTTCGAGAACTGAGACCCACACAACCTTTCAGCCGTGCCACAACTGGAGAAAAAGCTTGCTTCATCCTTATTTGCACATTTGCTCTCAGTAGGAACCCTCCAAGCCCGCAACCCTGGATATCTTCTGCATAGATGAAGGCTGCTCTATTCCTCCAGGTATCTTCAGCGTATAAAGCCCGCGTGTTTACAGAATCTGATTTTTCAAAACTGAAAATACCATTAGTGTTGTTTCTTTGAAATTTTAAGCGTTCTACCCTACGGTTTCCGCTGGCGAATTTCTAGCCTATGGTACAGAGAATTTAAGAAACCTGTCGCTGCGATGTATTCACTTTGAGCGTTTGGTTGTGAGAATTAGCTTAGTTCTATTTATATGTATTGTTTACTAGATTGACAGCTCTGTTAGCGTTTTTAGTTGCGTTCAACTCCGGTATTGTTGCGTTTCTCAACGTTTAAAATTATTACTTATGCGAGGGACTACTGAAGCCAAACTAAAAAAAACTACTTACTAACGCTGAAAACACACAAATTAAAGTATTTAATAGACCCTGGGCGCGTGGTACCATTCGGTAGGTTTCGGGTTATAATAAATTATACCTTCAAGCCACATGGTGAATCTCGCGTTTTCCGATATCGCAGTACTTTTATTTTAAGTCAGCCTATACTCGTAGTTGAGATACGTATGCTTGAGAGAATTGCGAGTAAAATCGTGGAGTTTGACACTACAATTTATTAAAATTATAATTAACTACACTTTATAATTAAAACTAAGTTAAACTAATAACCGTACGACTAGTTTAACATCTACAGAATATTGCATATTCATTTTTCCCCTTCATGCAGCGTTGTACTTGTACATAATATAAATAAACATTTAGGTTATTTCAATTTCTGGCATTTTCCTTTATTGATTGTTTTTTTATGAAACAGCTAACTGGTTTAGAAATTTACACCAAGAGACAATTCCCCGAGGGCTGTGTTGTAAAGCAACACCGAATTATTTTGTTTTTGTTATTTTTTTGTACAAAAATTCCCCGCGTAGCAATAGTAACCTACGTCAGGTTAATACAGCAAGCTACGCTTTTGGTTCGGTTATTATGGTCATTCGTTTAATGTAGTTTCGTTAAAAAAATGGACACCAATTTTCTAACTCAATCGCAAAAAATATATTATAGTTATTTTTAAATGTACGCCTATAACACAGAATCACATAATTAATTGTGATACATACAGCTAAAATAAATTAATGATACGTGTCACGTAGCCAAAATTAGATCCGCCGTGACTGATCAATAGTATTTTCTTAGAAAACTCTACTAGACAATTAGAGCTTTGCCGAATGGGAAGCTAGAAGACTGCTCATTACAAAAAGAGCTTTGCTGTTATATAAATTTTTACTTTTAGGCGCTTTTACTCTCTAGCATTTTGAGCCAGTGCTCCCTTGGACGTCGACTAAATATACCCCATTGCTTTATATTGCATTTAAAGCACTCGACTTTAATCTAGAAAGGTGGCTATCGGAATGCGCGCAGGACGATCAGGAAATTTATACGGCTGCCTCACAACACAAATCGACCTGCGGTAAATGCTGTCCGGTGTTGTCGCAAAGTCCCGATTATACGCAACAGTGCCTGGATTAAAATACTTTGTAAAACGTGTTCAAGCTTGTTGCAGTTCTTGATGGAGTCTAACGCGAGTAGCGTAAAGACTCTCGGAAGTTCAATCCAAACAGTTATTCCAAGTTACCCCAACTTTTGTGTAAAGTAGATCTCTCAATTCGATAAGGTTGTAAAAAGCGCATGGAATTAAATTTGATGACCTCTGACATGTTCAGTTATGTAACCTAAAGTCGGGAGAAAAGGCAGCTGAAAATTCCATTTAGATGTCTTATTATTAATTCCGCCTGTAAAAGAAATCTTTTGGAATTCCAAACTTGAATAAAGAGAAGTGGAGAAATAAAAAATATTCGTTCTCGTATCAAAGGATTCAATATTTCGCTGCGGAATTCGGGTGCGTTGTTGAATTTATAATAGCTTCGTGAAATTTGTTTTCTACAGGAATTAAATAAGGTCTCAAAAATAGAGGCAATGTGTAAATCTTAAGCAGGAGGTCGTGGAAGTAATTATTATGTTTTAATTACATTCCAAATACTCTTTTTGTTTATTCTTTTTTGTGTAGGCGTTTAATGAATAAATTCTAACTGTGTCAGTTCGTGTTGTTTGCTAAAACTAGGCGAAAAATTAAAGAAAAATATTTTACAAATATTGGGTGATCCACACAAAATAATCAAGATGTAAGTAAAACTTTTGGTAATCGAGACACTAACTTTAAATGTAGTAATAGTAATTCCGAAATTTCAAGCAAGTTGCTTGTTCTCAACAATGCTCATCTTGACATAAATTGTCACATCTTAGATAGGTACTAAAAATGGGACACCTTTTCTAATGAGTGGTCTGCAATTATAATTTTGGAACTAATTCTCCTCTACGCAAGCGCAATTCTTTTTTCCCTTCTTGAGCAAACAAAGTTATATTTTGTTAAAGTAATATTACAGTCGGTGTCTAAAGTACCTGGTATTTCCCATACATATACTTACTTAATACATGACAAATAAGCATTTACACTTAAATTGGAATAATTTATACATTTACGGTATATCAGACACTCGTTGTCAACTTACGTCAGGTACTAAGTAAAACTATTTTTGATTTTGTACGTTGTTTCGTTGACCACTAATTTCGGATGAATTAAAATAGAATATCTGGTACTAAATCAGAAAACCATTTCTTTCAACAATCTTATCTTTCATTTAATGGGTAAAATGAGTTGGTAGCCCTGTTCTATCGAGCTTCATGCTACACCCGTCTATGCAGGGTAGTGCCCCGATGTATACTTGTTACGGTGCAAAGGTGTTACATCGAATTTCTGCCCGTTTTGTTGTAGGCCCGACAACTTCGATAGCAGTGGAGTATCTCAAGTTGCCTAAATATACAGATTGGTGGTGGAAAATGTAAACATAAGCAAGTCAACAAGCTAGAATACAGTTTATGAGTTTTGTTTACGTTAAAAAGCAATAAAATAATATGGGATTAACATCTAGTATCGGCAGAGGGTGTTTTGTTTTTGGAAAACACTGAATTTTAGGATGCTGAATTTTAAGTCATAGATGTATATTTCTGTCTAATGCGTACAAAGCCCATAAACTGTATTCTAGCTCATTTGACAGCCTATGTGCACATTATCCACCACCAATCTGTATACGATGCGTAGGTGCGAAGTTTACTTTTGGTGAAGCTTTAAGGGCAGATTTTCTGAACCAAAAACCTGCGACAACATGAAACAAATTTCATCTTACTGGTTTGGTAAGTTGCTGCATCTGTGGTTGCCTCAGTACGGATCTCTTATCCGGAAGCGGGGGACGATATATGTGAGAGCCTTGCTATAGAACGGTTCATTGATGGGTTGCGAGACGTCGAGACACAGCAAGCTATTAAGCTTGCTAGGCCTAAAACCATTAGAGATGCTCTGACACAAGCTCTCGAATACGAGACTGTTAAACAGTCAATCAAGGGACAAGCTCGTATTCGAGCAATGGAGAGCGCTGACAATGAAAGTGACAACCATTCCATTGAGGATATTGTCCAGCTGGTTTTGAAGGCACTCGATAGAAGATCCAGTAAGAAGCAGATCCGATGCTGGAATTGTGGTGAGATGGGGCATGTCAAAAGTAAATGTGGCAAGCCCCAAAGAATGCAAAAGCTGGCGGAAAACTAAAGCGGGTTGGTGAGAAGGGGCAGACATCAACCCGTGGTACTGAAGCCCCCGGGACAGTCGTCCAGATAGCAACTGCCGAGGACCATGCTGGAAGTGTCTTCGTGGATGGCAAGATCAACGGGCGAGCATACCGGATGCTACTTGATACTGGAGCTACGAAGACAATAGCGAAGGCTAACATCTTTAAATCCAAGCAAGACGTTGTAGCAAGACAATGGCGACTTCGAACTGCTACAGGCGACTGGGCGAAGGTCCACGGGGAGATGCGCGCCCAGATCACCATTGGAAATGCCACCTTCAAATATCAAATTATAGTGGCGGATATAGAAGAAGACATCATACTTGGAATGGACATCATGAAAAAGCATGGTTTCAAATTAGATCTGCAAGCCGGTGTGTTGGAAGTTGCTAATGAGGAACTGGTGCTTCAAAATAAAAAGGACGTTAGAATGCGTGTGATTTTGGCAGGAGATGTGACGGTTCCCGTGCGTAGTGAGATGCTGGTAAACGGAAGAACGGACGAAGATGGGTGTATGTGGTCTGGACAAGTGACAATCTTAGAACCAGAATATAGTGATAGAGGAACAGGACCTGGTGTGTTAGTTGCGAAAACTGTTGTTAAGACTAATTCTAAGATACCAGTACGTCTGATGAACATCAACCACTACCCGGTAACTCTCAATGAAGGTACGGTCTTGGGCTGCTGCTCATCGGTGTCATCCATCGTGCATCCATCCCAGAATATAGAGACTTCTTCTGTTGCACCGTGTGAACAGCTGGATAATTTGATTGCTACTGCAAGTCAAGGATTGTTGCCGGAACAAAAGGCGAGGGTGAAAGAGCTAATAAAATGATACTCCGACGTCTTCGATTGGAAGAATAGCGCCAAAGGAAGGACTAATAACGTCCAACATAAAATTGATACGGGCGAATCAAAACCTATTCGCCAAGCACCTAGAAGGTTACCTTTGGCCAAATACCAAGAAGCTGAGCAAATCATTAGCGAAATGAAACGAGATGGAGTGATTGAATAATCCAACAGCCCATGGGCTTCACCTGTGGTATTGGTGAAGAAGAGAGATGGTTCCACTCGATTTTGCGTTGATTATCGACAGTTGAACAATGTTACGAAGGACAGTTACCCGTTACCACGGATTGACGATACCTTGGATACACTTGCGGGATCAAAAATCTTTTCAACTTTGGATTTGAAGAGTGGATATTGGCAAGTGGAAATGGAGAAGAAGGATCGTGAGAAAACTGCATTCACTGTAGGATCAGGGTTATGGCAGTTTACAGTAATGCCTTTTGGCCTATGTAATGCCCCGGCTACGTTTGAACGTTTAATGGAATCCGTATTGAAAGGGTTGTCTTGGAGAACTTGCCTGGTATATCTGGATGATATAATTGTGGTCGGAAAAACGTTCGAAGACCATGTGAAGAATTTGGAGGAAGTTTTCCAAAGGTTGAGGAGTGCCAACCTGAAGTTAAGTCCAAAGAAGTGTAACTTGTTCAGAAAAAAAGTCAATTACTTGGGTCATGTTGTGTCTGGAGGAGGAGTGGCCGCTGATCCAGAGAAGATCAGAGCTGTCAAAGAATGGCGAATACCTAAAGACAAGCATGATGTGAGAAGTTTCCTCAGGCTTTGCACATATTATAGAAGATATGTGATGGGTTTTGCAAACATCGCAAAACCACTAATACGATTGACCGAAGAAAGCAGAAAATTTGACTGGGACCATGATTGTCAAAATGCTTTTGAACAGCTTAAAGAAGCCTTAATAAGTGCTCCAGTGCTGAGCTATCCTTTGCCAGAAGGCAAGTTCATTCTCGATACCGATGCGAGTAACGTTGGCATTGGCGGAGTGTTATCCCAAGAACAAGATGGCCAAGAAAAGGTCATTGGGTATTTTAGTAAGGTGTTGTCGAAGCCAGAAAGAAATTACTGTGTGACCAGAAAGGAGCTGCTAGCAGTGGTCAAAAGTGTCGAGCATTACTACAAGTACCTCTATGGAAGAAGATTCCTCATAAGGACGGACCATGCGGCATTGAAGTGGCTTCTGCAGTTCAAGAATCCAGAAGGACAGGTGGCCAGATGGATTGAGAGACTGCAGGAATATGATTTAGAAATTGAACACAGAGCCGGAACTAGTCATCGCAATGCTGATGCATTATCAAGAAGACCTTGTCCTTTGGAGTGCACCCACTGCAGTCGTGTGGAGGACAAGTATGGACACGTACTACGAACAACTGTTATAGACGATCAATGGCAGCTTGAAGACCTTGACAAGGATCAAAATGAAGATTCAGAATTAGGCCATTTGATGAAGTGGATAAGTCGTGGTTCCAGACCAACTTGGGAAGAAGTATGTCCGCAGTCAACCAATTTGAAAACGTACTGGGCGCAATGGAAATCAATCAGGATGGATGATGGACTTTTAAAGCGTGTCCTGGAAAATGAAGATGGTACACATCAAAGGTTGCAGCTATTGGTCCCAAGAAGAAGGGTGCCTGAAGTGTTGAAGCAGCTGCATGATGGTGTGTCGGGTGGACACTTGGGCGTCAAGAAAACGCTGGAAAAGGTACGCCAAAGATTCTATTGGGTGAATTGCAAAGAGGACGTAAAAAAATGGTGTCGAAAATGTACCACATGTGCTGCAAGCAATGGACCCCATAAGAAAAGGAAAGCTTCTATGCGCCAGTATAACGTAGGAAGCCCCTTCGAGAGAATAGCGATAGACATATCCGGTCCGTTTCCATTAACAGATGACGGTAACAAATATATCCTGGTGGCCATGGACTACTTCAGTAAATGGGTTGAAGCATATGCACTTCCAAACCAAGGAGCTTCGACAGTCGCTGAAGTATTGGTGAAGGAGTTCATCAGTCGATTTGGGGTGCCCATGGAATTGCATTCCGATCAGGGAAGAAATTTTGAATCTGCCATTTTCCAGAACATGTGTACACTGCTTGGAATACGAAAAACTAGAACAACTGCTTTGCATCCGCAGTCTGACGGAATGGTAGAAAGAATGAACAGGACAGTTGGGAAGTACTTGTCAAAGGTTGTTTCTAATCACCAAAGGGACTGGGACCAGTATATCCATCTGTTCTTGCTGGCATACCGCTCTTCAGTACATGAAACCACTGGACAGACGCCTGCAAATGTTCTTTTTGGAAGAGAAATTCGATTGCCATGTGACCTTAAATTCGGCTGCAAACCTGGCGAGGAAATAGTCGGCGATGATTATGTAAGCAATCTACGCCGAAAGATGGCCGAAATACACAATCAAGTTCGTTCGAACATCCAAGAGGCTAGCAACCGAATGAAGGAAAACTACGACATCAAGGCAGAGGAAGGCGGCTACCAGGATGGAGATTTAGTGTGGCTCTACAATCCCCAACGACGTCAAGGCTATTCCCCAAAGTTGCAGAGATCCTGAGATGGACCGTATGAAGTGATGAAACGCATCAACGACCTTATTTATCGCATAAGGAAGGTTCCAAGTGGGAAGCCAAGGGTGGTGCATTTCAATCGATTAGCTCCATACGCAGGAAGTAGCTCACAAGAGGAGGTCCATAGATGTAGTGTTGAGTCAGGGGATCTAACGTTCGAAGAGTTTATGAAGAAATTCGCGACAGGCAAGAGGGTGAACTACGATGTCATCGAAGAAGTGCAAAAAGACTTGTTCTCGGTGCCAAAAGAATATTCGTTGGCTCACTGTGTGGCTAAGGACTTCAAAATGTCAAGAGGAATTGCTGTGGTCTTCCGAGACAAGTTCGGCAAGATGGAGGAGCTTCGAAAACAACAACCGTATGTGGGAGGTGTCGCGCAGCTGAGACGCCAAGGGCGACTTATCAATTACATGGTTACAAAAGAAGCTTCCCATCATAAGCCTACTTACGAAGCCTTATGGAACTGCCTCCTTGTTCTTCGGGAGGAACTGCTTCTTGAAAACATAACGAAGCTGGCAATCCCAAAGGTAGGCTGTGGAATGGATGAATTGAATTGGAGAGTCATTCGAAGCATGATTGAAGTGATTTTCCAACATGCTGGTATAAGCATCTTGGTCTGTGGCTACAATCCATGGAAGCCGCAAAACAACCAGAAAACAGTGGACTGTCATTTTTACATGGTTTCAAAGTGCAACAAAGGAGCGACCTGTAGATTCCTTCATGACCCCAGCAAAACCATTAGGAAGTTTCGGGACGAAACAGTCTTAAGGAAGGGGCAGTGTAACGAATTTGGGTCCCGATCATTCCGGAGCGTCCTTGAGCCCGTCCAGGTGCGAACTGATGACTCACAAACTTCGAGTAACGACCTTCAGCCGCCGGCAGCGGTGACATCACCGTCTGCTGGGTCATCGTTCCCGAGTGTTCCACAGGGTGACTCATCGACGGATCGCCGGGATTTGCCAGCAACTTCTAAATTCTAGAAAGATTTTGTGTCTGGGTATAAAGTGGACCGACGGACCGAACGTGATTCATTGTGGCCGCAGTAGTCGTATAGTTCATGTCATAAATAAATGTTATAAAATAAATATCCCTCGGTTTACCTAACTATTGTTAGTATTTAGTTATTGTTAATTATTAATTCTGTGTAAATAAATATTTAGTGGACATTTGTCGTAAATAAATTCCGAACCCTAGTTAAAACGTTAAAATCGTTACAATATGTCCCAGGTCAGCTTTATTAGAAAATTTAGGTCTGACATACTGAATTGTAGTATCCTACATTTGATAAAATGGTATTTGGAGTATTTCAATTAGCAGTAATTGGATAATAGCTGCGCCAGCTTTGAATAATTTTCGGTTCGTCCTACTCATCTCCTAGTATCACGGCACATTTAATTATTGTGTGATTTATGATTTATTCTCGCAGCAACTTAAGCTAAAGTAATCATCCCATGAGTGACTTATTTAAAAGTTTCAAACGTTCCACATTGAATGTAATTTTCATTTGTTTTATTTTAAGCAAAAGAAGCATTCGTAATAAGGTGTCTCTTTCTTGTTATACGTTTCCGTGAACATTTTTCAAGTTAACGGGTAGGTGGTTCTGTAGCCATATAAAACTCGGCAATAACAAAGTTGTTTTGTACGCGCGGTATCCATTTAATTAAGCTAAGATTTTCAAGCTCCTTTGATTTCCAAATTTTGCAAATGCTCAGGGAATATTGCTGGAATTAATGATTCGTGCAGTTCGCCGTTTTGCAAATTAGATATTATAATTGACCTGTCTTGTAAACAGAATATTCGTTTTTCCGGTATATGCATGCCGATTTTGCTTATCTTCAGAGATTCTATGTAGATTAAATTCATTCACTTGGTTTTTTAGAAATCTAAAAAAATAAGTAACCTGGTTCAAAGAAGAACAGGAATCAGCACTAATTTTCATGCACATAATCAGTTGAAACACGGGCACCCCATATACTTATATTTAAATAAACATCAATTAGCAAAAATTTATTGACAGTATTCTTGCAGTAGAGAATAGGTGGAAAACCTACCCGAGCCATTCCAAAACATCACGTCATCGATTGAATAACAAATTAATGCTCCATCAATAACGGGGCTCACGAAATGCAAAGGCAGAATTGCGAAAGCTTTCAAGATTGACAAAGCAAACGCAATTAATAAAGCGTTTCAAGTGGAGCATTAAAAGAAATTATGTTTGGGGCATTTCTCAGCGATAAATTTCGATGAATAAAGTTTTTCCGGGGCAGAAGTATTAATAATTGGTTCTGTTAAATTCTTAACGAGTTTTATTGTTTTTCAGAGGAATGCTCGCATGGCTTGGAACGGCAACTAAAACATTCTTATTGAGTGTCTCAAACTTAGTGCTAACGGATTCTTTTGTTTAGCTTCGGCTTTCTTTGCATTTTTCCTGGATATTTTACGATTTGGTGATACACCACCACCAGAAACTGATTTGTATTAATAATCGTCATTTCACACATTTAATAGTTTAATCCACGAGTTAAACTAAACCGAATTTAGGAAAGTGCCCAATATTAACTTCGCAATTTAATACTAAAATGGCCAGGACACTATCCGAAATCGGAGGAACAACGTTGGCAAGGTAATCTAGTAAATTTACATAATCATTACAAGTAAACGAAAGTTTAAGGTGTTATGTTCTAGGGTTACCGTGACACACGCCGTAGAATTATTTGGAGTCGAGATAGGCTGAAAAGATAGATACGGCAAAATAAACAGCTAATAAAACGAGAACAGCTTATGTCATATAAACGATGAGATTATTTAATGTATAAACCTTAACGCACCGAAAATATATCAAATAGTTTTCATATGAGAGTTTGATTAACACCAAAACCGAAGATTATGTCACTTAATAACGTAACATTAGTTGCAAATTAGAAATACTAACGCAATCTTGCTTTGATCGAAAGTAAAATTAGGCGAACCAATACAAGAATTTTAAGGGAATCGCTCAGTTTGTAATAATACTATAATATTAAATAACATGCAAATAAGTCAAGCAAAGTGTAACATCTCGTCGCAATAACTATCGACGTAATTGGAACTCCAAGTATTCGTTTAGTGCGCTCTCATAGACTTAGCATTAGTAATCCATAATGAGGTATTGGTAGCTATTTATATGGCCAAAAATAGTAAGTAACGCAGTATATGCAGTGAATCCAATAACACCACAATCCTGTGAACGTAGTTAATACGAAAGATAATTCCAGCAAAAATCCTTGCAAGAGGTACTATTTTTGCCATAAATTACAAAGGTAGAATATTTCACAATAACCCGCACAAAATTTTACGTAGAACATTGCTTTAGAAACTTAATTACTGCTTTCACAAGAACTATAAAAGAAGTGATCGGACCTTTACTGCAGCTACAGGTTCTAGCTGCCAAGTTGAGCTACCTGGCGGATATAGTGCCACAAAATATGGGCACCCACTACGTGAACGCGATTCTAAAAGACCGGCTAGGCGAAGGAGCATTTAAAGAGATTAAATCCGATGAAGTTATCAGAGTAATCCTAAAGGACGACGAAAACAAAAGCAAAAATTGAGACACTCCGCACAAAATAGGTGAGACTGAACGGCTAGAAATCCGATTTCTGGACGTGGTGGTGCCACCAAGTCAAACGGGGTCAATAGGAGTTGCAAAGAGGGCACATTCCTACAATGCTAGTTTAGTTTGCGTTGTTAGAAATATTCCAAACGATTATTCTGCCAAAATCCGGAAGATACAAGCAGTCATTGTAGGGTAAACCGAATCTCGAAGTAGTGGTACGCTATTCAAAATTCGTTCAGAAAGAAATGTATTACGGGTCACACAACTAGTAGGTCCAAAAATTTGCAGTGAGCTAGAAATTCACTTTGCACAATTTTAACATTAAAAGCAATTTAATGGATCATTATTTTTAGATGTTTATGGTCCCAATGGTTAATTCATGCCAGCTACCTTTCTTGAATAGTAGGCTGGTTAGCTCATATATGGTACTTCACTGATACTTTATGCTAATGTTTTACCATACACATAGTCAAATGATCACCAAAGCAGAAGCTGCGGCTGCATAAAATTATAGTAGCTTACAGTAAACCAGTGATCAACTCTCTTTGTCCCAGATTCTATATCATAGGGAAAATTCGAAATTGAATCATAGCATCGTAAAAGGTGGCATAAAATTCCATTATTAACACCAAATTACTTTCAAAAATCCAACTTTTCTAACTTTAATCACGCAAATTTAGATTTACATCAGAAATTTCATTGGTGTTGCTCTAAAACTCCTCATAAATATAGCAAATGACGAACGAGAACTGCGTGGCTTCCTAAACATTCGTAGACGACTGAATAGTTGGCAGAGCAAGTTTTCCCAACTTCTGACGGTAAACGAACCGTGCGCAGAAGTATGTGAAAATTGGTCGTTCGCCATACTCCAGCTCTAAATTAGTTGGCCAAACTTACAGAAAGACAGAGTCGGGATTCCTGTCAAGTTTATCGGCACTAAGATGTCTGGAATTTACTAGTGGGGATTAGATTAACAAACCCTTTACAAAGATAATCTCTGAAACTTCTTTGTGGCGTGAATTCATAATTTTTGCAAAAACTTGACGTTTTCCAGGTAATGGCTAGCAGTGATCGTGCCTTTGTTTCGCTTTATGAATTTATAGTTTGCTCAAAGAGGACGAACAAACCTTGTTTTACTACCTAACTTACTAACTAACTACATAATTTTTAATATTAATACCAGCTATGCAATGCCTAATTAATGCATTCACTATTAAAAATACTTTTTTTGCATAGCGATCATGAAAGTCGTCTTTTTAACGAATAATCGTATTTTTTTAAAGCAAAAATCGTGAAACAAATGCACTGTTTTTAACTATTTTATTGAAGTGTCAATTTGACAGTTGTTAATTCCGAAGTCCTTTTCGACTAAATTTCGACGAAGAGATCACTATGCAAAAAAACTACTGGTATAACACGGTTTGAAAGTCCCTTTTTTCATTTATTTGCTTGATTAACTCGGGCTTCGCCCTCGTTATCAAACTGCAAATTCATGAAAAAACTATTACTTTCAAAACTAGTTGTACAAATTGCTATTACAATTACAATTACCATTCAAAGTCGCATATTTTGGATATTCCTTTTCAGTTTTTTTTAATTACCTGTTTTAATATCAGGCAAAGAAATTAGTTTTCCTAATGGCATGATAAATTTCTAGAATACAACTCACTTAAGCATCTTCTGATAAAAATGATGTATTGAAGCAGATTCAAACAGCTGGAAATGAGGCGTCATTACGTCGCTATCTGAGAACAAAATATAGTGATCAGTCTGCTGTTAATGTTATTCAGAATTACTTGTCCTTCTTCTGTCTACGTCTGCACAATCATCTCTACATCCTTGTATTCAGTTGCAATCAGCCACTCCCTGCTGATAAAATCGATGCTAACAACCTCGCAAAATAAAACTATTACAGCAAAGAACAATATAATGTCTTTTATTTATTCTAATTTACACGTTCATCTATACTGTAAATAAATTAAAAGTGTGTTACACATTTAGAAGAAACTAAGTCATCTTATTGTTAATTGTTTCCGAAGGTACAAATTTATCATTGGGTGTGCTGTTACACTCACTTTAGAAGAACATGGGTGGGGTTTCTCCCTAGAAGTATAACTATTTATCTATAAAAGTCAATTCAGTAGAGAGGCATGTAGAAGACCACGTTACTAGTTGTTAGGCGCCACCTAGTCGATTCCACTAGTTTGAGATGCTTTCCATAAAACCCCGAATCGTAGAAGCCTTCACTCAAGGCTACTAGAAAATACAGTGCTGCATTGCCCTCTACAAATAAAAGTCAACCAGTAATTTAAAACCTCTATTCAGATGACATGCACATGAAGTCCAGGGTGTAACAAGTAATGAGTTAAATTTCTTAGAAGGGTGCTATACCTGGTAGCAGTGATATCACCCCAATTGAATTCGTAGTTATAGCGAAAGACAGCGATTAAGCAGCTTACGTCGCGAGTAGTAAGCAGGCGGCAGTTGGCTACTACTATTGATGTAGACAAGTTGTGTCGGAGACAGCGACAATTTATTACGTATATTCCGTAATTATCGACCAATTCTTCAACCTCTCGACCAATTTTATTAGCACATCGTCAAAGCATCTTGATGTACCTCATCGTTCAACTCTGGTAGCATTTGTTGTCCACACTTATAAGTCACATCGTGTCTTGCCGTCGTTTAAATAGGCAATAATTTTTCCATTCCAGTGCCGCCCCAGCTGACACACATTCGGGAAAAATTACTTAAATTTCAAGTAGCTGGGTGGACCATATTAAATAATTTCACGAGAAGTAGGCAACACATTCGACAATTGGTTTAAATCCCAGTTCGAGATTCAGAGTGCAACGAATTAATTTATTCGTATAAACCTTCAATATAACTTTAAATAAAGATACAATTTTAAAACTCGCCTTGTAATATGCCTATTAAAACGAAAAGGGGATATAAGTGTCGATAAAAGTTTACTCAATACCAAAGCATTCAGTGGGAGGCATAGTTAACTTCCGCAAACATCCCGAACTTCAGCAATATGTCGAACCTATAATTTAACCAGCTACGATTCATAGTATGTTTACCATGAGATTACACAGAGAGCCAGAACAACATCCATGACTGTAGGCGACATTAGAATGGGGACCTGCATGAATTCATCAAGTTGAAATGCTATTGCAACTGTAATTTTTGGAAGAAAAAAGAAATTATAAAATTTTTGGAACAGATTAAATTGCCTTCATGTGTGCGGCTTTCAAAGAGCTCAGTAGATAGAGAAAACGGTTAGGTGAACGTTGCAGTAACGGAAGGAAAACTCATCATCGATTACCGGCTTGATGAGAAAGTATGCTCTTTAATGAAAGCTCACCATCAATTAGCGGTTAGGTGTGTTTAGGTTGGTCATGTTTCTAGAAGAAGACCTGAGATCGGAATATATGGACGGGCAGCGTTTTACTAAACTGGATCGAACGAGACGGGCTTGGCTGCGACGGGTTGGAGGAACTCAGGTTTGTTCTTGCGGCAGACCTAGCACTGGAGTCCCCTTTTGTCTAGAATCTGTTAGCTGTAGGACCGGATTTCACTCAACTTATCTCGAGAGACGAAGCATTTTTTTCTGACGTAGCATTAGCTGGGCTTATGTTTTAGTTCAGCTTGGTAGAACTGAGTCGTAGCGAAAGGTATGTGCGTACGTACCCAGCGGAGAGTTTTCCGTAATCTTGAGGTGAAGCACCAAATGTGATGGAGTTGTCTACGTGCAAATGCAAACGCACTAATTGCGTTTTAAATTTAATTTGGGTGATGCTAAATTTACAGTTTAAGTAATTACAAACTGCAAATTTTGCGGAAATTGTTGAGTCACAAGCAAGCAGCAGAGGCCAGCGTCGTTTGAAAGCGGGTCTCACGCATTGGCAGCCAACTACTTGTTAGCAACGCTACGAGAGTATACTTGAGAGCCCGACAGCTAAGCTTACTGAAAATGGCATGGGGTTCCTTACAGGATGTAATCAACAAATATTATGAGCGCCAAAAAGTCTTTACTTATACAATTATACTCAGGTCGAAAACTTACAAATTGCAATTAATCGCAGCCTGCAATCAAAAAACTTTCTGAAATACAAAAGGTTGCAGTAACGAAGTCAGAAAAATAATAACATTAGCAGTATAACATATTTAATTAGGAACAATTGCATACAACATTCAGTTCTAAAAGCATTATTTAAGCGAGAGGTACCGCCCCAAATAGCATCTTACACTAGCAATTAATCACACAACAATGAGAAATGAAAGGCTAAGCACATAGGTATACACTACAAGCAGCTTTACTCTAATTCACTCTATGCTAATCCTTGAATGCTTTGTAGGGCAAATATCGTTAATCCAATTTAGAATCGATTGAACCCTGAAGGGAACTCAGGCACTTTGGGGTTGAATAGTATAACTTGAAAGTCAGAACGCTACCCCAAGAAGTTATAATTCCACAACTCTGATGGTCGTAATTACTTATCTGAGGGGGCAAGCTTTTGCAAAGTAAAGCTAAATAGCCTCCATACTCACAGCTATGCTGGCAGCAGGTTGAGGGTGTTTACATAACTCAAGGAAATCGCAAGTGAAATACGGCTGCAAAGAAGATGGCCCAGGCGATGTGAATTAAGGTCAAATGAGGCTCCCGGCTCCTACCACTGAGGGAATGCACGCCTCCCACGACAAGCTGTATCGGCGAAATTTAAAACCTCCCGTAAAAGCTAGAAACGCCCTAGGCAATCAGCTAAATACAAAATCCTACCGAAACCAAAATGAACTAAGCACTCACCCTATAATACAAGCTTTCATGGCCAGCACGGCTAACAACTTGTAATAAATGATGTGTCTAATGAACGTGGACACAAGAATACCTCCGAAATGTGTGCTCTAGGCCCAAAACCCGCAGCAAAGCGAAGCATCTACGAAGAATCTCTCCAAATACAAGAAACTAACGGGCTAAATCCGAGGCACGAAAATTACATAGAAGTTGTCAGGCTGAGGCCACGCAAGGAAAAAGACGTTGTTAGAGTTGCGACACGTCGCTTGGTGTCTCGAAAACCGAAACAAAAGATACCTGTACTACAAGATAAACCTTTTTAACGCATAACCAAAATGCACGAACGCTGTCAGAAAACCCAGGAGACGTTTACTGGTATAGCAGATAACCCCTATCGGCGCGATATGTGAGCAACTAATTAAGATGCGTTTAAATGACACACTCTAATAAAGAAGCGTTTATACGACTAAGTTTTATATGGCAAAGGAATGTTGCCGCTAAAACGTTTTTGAAACGTACAACATCCTGTAGAACTTTATATCTTTATATCTAAGTATTAGATCTTCGTTTTAATAAAAATTAAAAATTTAGTTGGTTATTTATTATTCTGAAAATATTCAGAGAATGACTAAAGTAAAAGTATGATAAACAAACGTTTTTAATTATTGCTCGGATTAAAAAATTACCTCAATAATGGTTTGTAGTATAATAACCTTGACATGTTTCACTTCCTTTTTTGCTTAGTTGCCATGGAAACATATTTGGTCTTCCAATGGTCACTTGACTTTTTAACAAGTATTTCTGTCTATATGGCGCTCTCTTTATACCCGGTGATCGGTTTCAAAACAGAACATAGCCAGTTTGTTAGTTTTGATCTAGACAACGTGGTTTTGTTATACTAAATTAAATGTTTCTAGCAAGCTTGTGATATACCATCACCTATATTAGATTATATTAAAAAATTATTAAATTTGACTTGAAATCTAGATTTTTCGATCGCATCTCAATATATCATGTTAATGTTCAATTTCGTCTTTAGGACTCTGTATCAGTATCAGTAACTTCCGGGAAATTGCTGTCAGCGTGTTAAACTGTGCAGACATCCCAACAGTGCCGACATACTCGACGTGCTTATTTGATTTTCAGATATAAAGTTTGTAATTCAAGTTTTGATTAGTTATATCTAGCGGGTTAGGCAAGATAACTTGAAGCGACGCGACGCTCAGGCATCTCTAAATTTCCGACACTTCGTTTGATGGTTAGGAGGTTCTCCAGCTTCATTTTCATATTCAATGGCAGCGGAACTGGCAGAATGTGTATATGTATAAGCCTATATTCAAGTTCGATGAATAGCACAAATGTAAATTTCGATAACTTAATATAAACAAAGGATTCGTATCATTTGTTGGCAACTTTTAGAATCCATTTAGAGTCTTATAAATTATACCGAGTTTTCCAATGGCGAAGCTTCGAATTTTATCAGTTGAGGAATATTAATTTATGAACTTGCAAATCAATTTCAAAATTTCTCAGCTCCTTTTCCTACTTTTTAGAAAAATGAAGCTCTTTGCAGTTTAAATAAACTTAATTACTTTCAGAAATGCAAAGTAGGTACATTTTTAACCTGAATGGGAAAGGCTTTTATCTTAGTTAAATTTCCACTTGCTACAGTTTTCTTAGTTGCTGTATTGTTGCCAAACAGCTAATCTTCGAATCGAACTTCTATGACCACTGCCTCTTCTTCTGAAATTTGACAAAAATAAATTAAAATTAAAAACGGAATCAACTAAAACACATAATTAAACATGTAAATTCAGAAAATAGTGCATCAATTCAATTAGTAATAAAACACAGAATGCATCATTCTGAGATAGTAAACTACCTACTGAAACAAAAACAATTTGCATGAAAACACAAAATGTTTAAGCAATTATAATTTAAGTGAAAAAAAATAATAGTGCTAAAAGCATGATACAAATAAATGTATATGTACCATGTGCAAGCGCGTGCATTGGGTATGCATTTTCTGTAAAAAGGTTCCTCGATTGTTAAGTTCAGTTGAATAAATAAATGCTGTAGCATAAGAATAATTAGTTTGTAAACAGAGAGTGTCCTTTTCAAAAATTTGGTACATGCTGCGCCACTTCGTCACCTTCGGTGACCCCGGTGCTAATATTTGGGTTTTACAATTTGAACGTAAATAATGCCAAAAGTGTTACAGATTTGCGTGTGTTCAAGTTTTAGCTCTACTCTCGCTAGTCGGACCTTGTATACTCATCACGGACAAACAGTAAATGACAATCTGGTATATATAGAATCCTTTAAAGAAAACTAAACTCGTGGAGAAAGTGAAAAATGTAAACAATCTCCTAAAGATGAAGTATGTATGAATAAAGTATACTAAATATGGAATTATTTAGAGAAAAAAAATTAAAAAGAAACAGAAGTGCCAGGATATAATAGCATAAATATTTAGTATGCTACGTTGAATGTAAATAGCTGTAGACATATAGATTACGGTATTCAACTTAGGAAACTACGAATACGCTGGGTGATGGGTACAGGTAACATACGCACCTATATATATGTCATAAAATTTTTAATATAATTTATATAACTAATGAAAAAATTTAACACTTTCTTCTAAACCATCTGTGCTGATAATTTTTCTAGAAAAGACGTTCTGACGCAGTATACGACGGCTCGTAAACCCCGCAATTACAAATCCGCTATCTAACTTAACCTATATTCGATGAATTGAAAAAAGGAGAATTAAATTAAGTCTAACCTTAAGTTTTCAACAATCCCCTCGCTAATGAGAGCATTTTAATATGAAGTTATTTATTAGGGCTCATGTCTTATGATAACGGATGATGATAACTTCCGCTCTTAATGGAAAGTAGATAAAAACGATTATTGCACGTTTTGCTATACCCCTTGCGAACCATTACCGATTCGGTTCCACGTTTCTCTTGTATTTTACAAGCTTTCAAATTTGCTCAGCAAGCCAGGTTTTCAGCAATCGATTACAATTGCCATCCCCAGTAATTTATAAAAGATTTGAATGCGATCAAAGCTAGCGCTTTGCTAGTGCTAGTCACGTTGGATGCGATGTCAAATTGTTTAGATATGCATTTCAAACAATAATTGAACTACCTACTACTACCTGTAGAGTGTGGATAACTGCAAACATTATTTGTTTGCTAATACCTTACGTATATATTGTTGTTAATACTAGTCTTTGTCTTAGTCCATGTTCTCTGCGATGCAGTATGCAAAATGTATTTCCTGACAATAAGCGTAGCTATTCCTATATTTTAAACGAGTTCAGCAGGGCCTCATCGAACCTTGTATAGCTTCTCTTATAAAATCTTTCTTCTAATATACTACTGGGAAAGTTTCAATTGGTAGTAGTGATATTTTTACCTTTCCCAACACAAATACAAGGAGCGTTCGGATATAAATTATAATTTAATATTTATTCAAAAACAAAGACAAGGACTCTAATGTACATCATGTCATTTTTCTACTCAGTCTCCCTCTCTTTTAATAAACTGGTGTCATCTTTCCGAAAGTTTCTGTATTCCACGAGAAAAAGTTCTTTTGGTTACTGTCACACCCATTCCCGAACAATTTCGATGACTTCTTCATTACAACGAAGTATTTTTCTCTTAGAAACTCTTTTACGGGTCCAAAAAAATTAAAAAACTGATGTAGCAAGGTCCGAAATGTATGATAAATGGGGCAACATGGTCCATTTCAATTTTTGAATCGTAGTCAGGGTGTGAATAGCGCAATGGGGTCGAGCATTATCCTGTAAGACACAGACAGAAAACTCGCTTTTTTTCAAGTTACCTCTACTGATATTTAATGCAAAAGGAATATCTTTTACTGTAATTCGAGGATCGTTTTCAATAAGTGCAGTTTACTCTGTCACCATTCTCTTCTGTTGTCAATGTGTATGGATGGCGAGAATGCGGTTCATTCTCGACATCTTTGGAGTCATCTTTAAACGTTTTACTCCTTTTGTAAACGCTTATGTCTGATAGTGATTGCGCATCAAACTGTCTGTTAACTCTTACACAAATTTCTTATGGTTTGATATCTTCGTTGATAAGATAGTTAATAATAATGCTTGCCAATTGAACGAAAATGAATTGTGACGACTTAACGACTGAATGAAGGTAGGACATACTCCAGAGTATTAACTTGTGTGCATGTCTTTGTATTTTGGCATTATTCATATTTGAACCCTCCTCTTACCTATCACGAAATTATAAAAATGCGCCAATGGACTATAGGAACAAAAGGGAACATCAACCCAGTTTGTACACCAAATGGAACGACATCAAACAAAAGAATTCAAGACATTAGCTAGTGCAGAGAAAGCTGTGCTGATGTAAATCAGATTATTTAAAAAATGCCTTAAGTAGAGAAGGTACTGCAGAGAGCAACGAAAGTGGGATTTACCCGTGCGGTTTTTTCCACATATATTAAAAATTGGCGTAAAGTGTGTTAAGTTAGTTTGAGAATTGACGCCGCGAGTGATTTCTATTCAGGTAGAAGGGGGGGGGGGGGATTAATAATATTTCAAACGAGAAACAGATGATCAATCGACCATCGAGAGTTTGTACGTGATAGCGTTACATTCCATTAATGTAGCTGTTTGGGAAGCTTTTATCATGCCAGTTCTGCCAAGTACGACCTATGTTGCCTGAAATTACGATTTCATGAAATAGGTTTTGGAGAGTATCCCCGTATCTGCTCCAATTGATCAATATCGCTATCTCCTGTGGAACTGCATAACAGACGAACATCTGCTAAAGGTTTTGCTTATCGCGCGATGTGATGGCACGAGCAGGTGGAATTATTAGTGTTTGTTTATCACCATTACTTATTGCGGTTCTGGCCTTCCGCTGGTGCCCGTCTAAATAAATTTTTATGAATGTGATGGTAATGAGTTGTCAAATTTACTGCGAAACTTCATTTATGAAGTGAAGTGCAATTACATGTTTCCTTGCAGTAATATAAAAATCCTCCACTCACCCTGAGCTGCAAGGGGACCAGTACCCTTTAAAATTGCTCTATGTATGTCGTAAATGGAGTTTTCTCTGTAACAGTTATTTAAACATAACGAATGTTAAGAGTGTGGATAGCAACAAGTTGACATAAAGATCTTGATAATAAGAGAGGTGTCCAAAGGTAACCGGAATGGCAACTATTTCATTAAATACTAAAAAGACAAAAAGAAAAGAGCAAGGAAAGCAGAAACAGATGTTTAAAATATAGCATAGCAAAAATTAGTAATACTGAATAAAAAATCTGTAAAGAGCTTTGCCCACTACTTCCCTCGTGGATGCGACACTAAATAATTTTAAAAATTAAATTAAGTTAGGGGTAAAAATATCTTTAAGTTTCTAATAAATTAAATACATTTTCAAATAAAAAACATTGATGGAATTCGAAGGGCCGGCGAATGCGAATGCAATTCCAACGTTTTGTGGGATATTACAAGGAGAATGGGCTATTTCTACCTGCGCTACGGAGCACTACGTGACTACATGCTACCCGGCTGGATTAAATAGAACCTCTTTTCGTTGACACCTCTTATGCTGTAAAGCAGAAAAAACACTTCCGTTGTATCTGTTGAATTCTCGCCAAAAGTAAAGTCTGAACTATGTGCAAATTGTTACTTTCATGTAGGTATCTCAGTTAAACCAAAAATAAAAATATTACCGGTGATGAGACTCGAATTCAGCGCTTGCGAACGAGCCAGCTTATTTGATTTCTTTGTTTGGAGACTACGCTTTCGCTTCCAGAGCTACCGCGACCTTTCGAATTCCTGCGTTCCAGCTATATTTAACTTCCGGCATAAACTCGTCGCTCCTTTTTGTATCGTACAGCATTTATTCTGTATCCCTTAAGTTCCATTTTAGCAAGAATAAAGCCTGCGATTTGTACAAACTATTACTTGTATCTAATGCTAAATTAAATCAAACATAAACAAAATTTTATTATTTTAAGGTGCTCGCCCTGTATATTTGTCAATGTCAATAATAATTCAGTGGCACCCGACCTATAATAAAAACCTACTTTGGACATCTCTTCTGAATTGTTTTAGACTGAAACACCTACGTTTTCAGATAAAACAGCACCCGTGTACTACTGTAGTTAGCTGGAGGCGCTTTCGGTTTGATTAGTTGTAATTTATTTTAGAATGTAAAATACCCTTACTCAACTTTAGTTTTTCCTTAACACATATCGCGATATTTTTAATATTACGTTTTCTACACGGGGAATTTTCTGTACACAAAAGAAAGAAAAAGAACGGTTCAGGAATTGTCTCGTAGTGTAACAAATTATTGGAAGCTACTTCCTGACCAGATATGGGGAGGGGGAGGGTTGTCCGGAAGCGCTACTGGTTTGAGACGGACCAAACCAGAAAACCTATAGGTGTCCGTATAAGTTCCTAAATCACTTATCTGTTTCATAAATATAATAAGACAGAAAATACCATAGCTTAAAATAACCTAATTGTTTATTTACAGTATGTACACATATACTCGTAAACTCTGCACCATACTCAAAGAAGGCAACACAAATCTGTGATAGGATATTTGTTTGTAATTGGAATAGTAGATTTAATTTAGTTTTACTTATAAAATGTACAAGGTTGTAGTTTTTAATAAATTTGAAGTGAACAACCAAACTCTATGATTTTAACTCGAAATTCCCTCGAGTACACGTATCTCAACTATAAGTATATAGTGACTAAAATATCGAGTACTGCGATATGGATAAACGGGAATCTCATCAAATCGCTTCAACGATCAATTAATTTTCATAAACGCGAAATAACGTGAATGGTACCATACGACTAGGGTGTTCTACACTTAACTGTGTATTTTTAGCGTTAAATAGGAGTTGTTTTTAATGTTTAGCCTCCCGGAAACCCTCTCGTTGAATGCATTAAATGTTAAAAACGTTGAGTTTAGTTTCACGAGCTAAACGCGACCCGAAACGCTGACAGGGCAGGCAATCCAAGAATCAGATGACTAAATCGTTAGCTGTACACAAGATGCCTGGTGTTGCGTAGCAGCGCAACTTCGTCAGAGTAGCTATGCAAGGTGGTGGACCTGGGGATGATATCCAAACGAATGTGCAACATGAGGTGCGACAGGATTTGCTCCAACTATTGCACTGGGGAACAGTCGGGTGGTCCAAACTTCTAAAAGCTGTCACACAGGAAGGAAAACCGTGTGGCCAAACACGTCTAGGTGTTTTAGCAAGCGACATCACCGCCAAAGGGGGTGCACATGCAGAATGTGGCACGAGTAAGACGAAAAAGGAAAAGGAGGCTTAAAATGACACAATATCGAACTTGATGTTCAAACGGAACTATAAAAACATACCAAAGCTGGAAGGTAGTCTTACGTAAGTGATCTTGCAGAAATAAATTATTATTCCAGTATAACTGAATCCATTCTAGCAATCTCACACCGAATTTGCTACGGCTGAAAGACGCTTTACATAATAATTCTGGAATCCTAGATCTGCATGGGGCAAAATTCCAGGAAAATCAGCTACATCACCCAGAAACAACCACACCAAAAATCAAAGGCATAAAATGGCCGCCGAAAATCGTACTCACAATCTATTTTGAAAATTTACTATAATCCCCCAAAAATTCAAAATGTCCCAAAGATGCCAAAATAAGTATGCAACCAAATACACACCTAGAAACTGCAGGTCACTCAAAACATCTAAACTGTACGTAATGTAAAATTACACGTAACACGTTGTTATTTTATCTCATTGTTTACTGCTATTGACCTAACTGCTACTGCCTGTTACAATAACAATATTCGTATGCAGCAAAATAAACCGCAAGTAACAACCAATTTATGTACTGAATAAGTTGAAATTTTGCATACGCCTTTGAACCTTTGAACCATATGTTATCAGTCGCATTCGTGTGGCACGCGTTCCAAGAAAGAATTATGTTATTTTTCGTGTTGTGAGTAGAATTTTCTCCTAATAATAAATATACTCGTGAAATATCTCTTCACCCAAAAACGCTCCAGGAACTTCCATAAACGCTCAGAATGATATATTTACAGAGATGTTTTTCTCCCGTTCCGTGCTGCTGTATTTCAGTTTCAGTATGATTTTTAAATATTCCCAAGGCTGACCTTCAAACCTGTAATAGTGCTCAGGTTACCCATGTTTTACTTTACTCAAAATGATTGTGACTTTTGGATCTAATACAAGATTTAGCAGTAAGCGCAGATATAAAGCGTCATTACTATGTCATTTAATTACGCGTATTTTATTACTTCCAGTATCATAGCGCCCAACGCTAACACCAACACCTAAAATATAATAAGATAAACGAAAAGGGATTTATATGAACGCCACTCACTCACAGTACCTATTTAAATTGTTGGAAGGATTTTAAGTAAGGAATAACGAAAGTTCGGTATGTCGTTCTGTCCGCGTCTAAGGCTTGAAAAGCCATAGAAGGTTAAACGGCCCTTACAAAGCGAAAGCTGTGGCCATATCACTGATTGAATTGAACAGATATATTTTGGTTTAGCTAATGCGTGTACTTGCTCAAAGCTATGTATTTTAGTGACGAGATGTAAATCCAAGTATTACATCCGTTATGCATTATTGCATATAAGATATTACAGTTATAGTTCTATTAATAAGGTTTGAAAGTTCAACTAGATTCTGAATTATGGGAAAATGTAAACAAAGTGTTTAGTTTCCAAGCCGGACTTTAATAATCCACTAATAAGTTGCTACAAACACAGCAAGGCCTAATATAATACCCTATTGTGTAGGTAAGACACTCGGACACAAATTACGTTTTATTCAATACCTACATTTGTTATTTTAAACAACTGTAATATTTTTCTACTAATGATTGCCCACTTCTATTATAAAAAACGGATCACGACATCCAGTCATCCTTGTTCTATAGCATATATTTATACTAGCTGAAACCCGCGGCATATGCCGCATTTAAAATGTAGCACGAATTTTATAACTTTGGTTGCACTAAAGAAAGTTTTAAAAGCACGCTAGAGATTGCCAGTAAGGAAAAGTTCAAAAAATAGTAATTTATTATACAAGACGATAAAGTTAAATTTTATCCACGAGTGAATCGTTTAACGTCGAGACGAAGTCGAGACGTTAATGATTCAAGAGTGGATAGAAATAACTTCATCGTCGTGTATAATACAATATTTTTTTCTATAGCAAGAACTTTAACAATTTCAAAAGAAAAATATACGGTACCCCCCACCCAAGAAAAGCGCCCTTCCGTGCTTTCCAAGAATACTTCGATACTCAGCATCACTCCGTTTCGCTAATACAATGAAATGCTATGAACCAGTCATTTATAAAAAAAAAACAAACAAATTTTTTTTTGCCGACGACCATAGCTCAAACGTTGATGTTGCTTTCATTTTCGGAGGACCTATCGTATGAAAACGATCCAAGACTTCAGGAAGGTTCCTGGCGACCGGAATCGTGTACACATACGAACATACATCCCCCGCACAGCACGTTTAGGCGCCCCCCCCAATACGGGGGATTGATCTAGTGGGCTGGGAACTTCACCAAAAGATCCGCACCGCCGAGACGGAGATTTGATATAGTGGGTTCATTAGTCGGTTGGCTGGAATTTTAGAGATATTTGACTCAGAGTGGTTTTCGATATGAGGGAATTTCAATACTTCGTACACTTCGTGTCGAAGTAATAAGGACAGTCAATCACATTTCAAAATGTCAGTAGCTAGATCGGGTTGCTACAATAATGCGCAGCTGTCATATTTAATGTAAACAAAAGTTAGAAAATTAAATTACTTTATCTATCCTTGATGTTAAAGTGCTACTTTATCTACCCTTGCTGTTAAAGTAAAACTTGACCTTTTGTTTTGAGTTGATAAAAGCACACTTTAACATGTGCTATAGAAAAATAGTAATTTATTTGTGTATAATACAACATTTTTTTCTATAGCAAGAACTTTAACAATTGTAAAAGAAAATAAGGACAGTCAATCACATTTCAAAATGTCAGTAGCTAGATGGGGTTGCTACGATAATACGAAGCTGTCATATTTAATTTAAACAAAAGTTAGAAAATTAAATTACTTTATCTATCCTTGATGTTAAAGTGCTACTTTATCTACCCTTGCTGTTAAAGTAAAACTTGACCTTTTGTTTTGAGTTGATAAAAGCACACTTTAACATGTGCTATAGAAAAAATATATTTTTAAATGGCAAGTCTCTGGAAAGCAAACGCTCGCCTCTGGTAGGCGTCCTAATTAATACGACGTTGTTGGACCGCAGTCAAAAAAAAATCCGGAAATAATTAATGGTCTTATGAGATTATACATATGCAATGCAATGCCTCCAATCTGTGTTTCTTATCAGGTTTAAGCCGTTGAGGCGTTGAGCGTCATAAAAATATAAATGCGGTAACTCAAGTCTCCAGTCACGCCGTTACTGTTATTATTTCTTTGTCATTTTAAACTGGCATTATTATTATTATCTCTATAATAGCAACCATAAGTAACTGTTTATAATTTTTATATGGTAGCGAGTTAATTTTCTTCTTAAATCGCTGGTGAATTAATAGTAGATTGTTCTACAAGTTAAGAAAAGTGAGAGTTTTCCAGCAAATGAAAATTTTTTACGTGAGCATGGAATGTTCCAATGTGTTGAACATGCAATTTTTCCGTGTAGTTGACAAAAATATCTGTTTAAATAATTTTGGTCAAAGGTTGGAATCGCAATGTTTACTGTACTGTATAAATATAAATAACCATTATACATTATAGAATAGACCTTACTTGAAAATGGATGAATCTGTTATTAATTCAATTAGTTTCAATTTAAACTGCATTGTTCTATAGCAGCTACATGGCGCATTCGGTTATTTATTTCAAATTTTTGTTAAAATATTCGTTTTAAAATAAAAAGTCCTTCATATTTTTATTTGGCAGCCTCCTTTACATTTCGGCAGGGACCATTTATCTTTCATTTCTTGTTTATTTAAGCTTCGGATTACGGAGACGCGGTTGCCTTTGTTATTTGCAATTTGTTAACATGCGGTTTTACTTACAGCATCAGGTCTTCGATCTCTTCCTTGAATTCTGGTATTCTAGCCGTCATTACTTGCAAAATTTATTTTACAGTCCAATTGTCCTGCCAAAACATAAATTTACGATACACATTTGTCCAGGAAGGTACTGCCCTACGGGGAAATTTTAGAACCGTCTACAGAAACTGAAAATTCAGTAGTTGCTAGCTAACATTGTCAGTCAACCGTCACCCGTGGCCTTTGAAATTATTCCTTCTGCGTTGTTCTGTGTGGTGTGTGAATCAACATGGTAAGTAAAATGTCCATTTTATTACCTACTTTTTTTACAAAAAATACCTGATTGGCTTAAACAAAGGGTTCATCACACAAAAACCATTTAAAACGTATAATTTATTTTAATTCACTAGAGAATTAAAAAGGTTTAATTCACTAGAGAATTAAAAAAGTGTCAATGAAGAGTAATATATTTTTATTATTTCTACAAAAATATTTACATTCAATTATTCTTTCTTTTTGTAGTGTGTAATATATAATTACTAAAATTTAGATCAAATCGACAATGAATAGGCAAATTTATATCTTAATTTGAGTATTTTTAAATTTTTTTTAAAAATTTCGTCAAAATTGAATAAAAACATATATACGCCACGTGAATTAAACATTTAGTAACTCAAAGATATGATCTCACTCGCACTATGTGCTCATGAGCTCAATATCTTTCCTTGAATAAACATATGTTTAATTCACTTGGTGTATAATATTTATTAAAAATAACTTACTTTACGCTTTTCATGCAATTGTGTTTTAATACTATTTATTTGTTTATAGAATCGTCATACATTTTGTTGTGAGTGTGGAGTAGAGATTCGTAGTCGGAGAATTTTTCAGTTGCGTGAGTATTAATTTGTTATTTACCTCTTGTCTGTAAGCGTATTTTGGACAAAGTTACGGAACATTTATGTTTGAAAGTAAAATCGATTAGTTAAATTACAAATTTTCTTTTTAGAGACATGTCCCTCCTGCAAAGTACATTTTCCCGTGGGGAAATTAGACACACGTATCTGCACCGTCATACGTTGCTGGGAGTGCAATTTTGTGATCTGTGGTATGTATTACAATTTACTGCTAGGCACCCATCTTTAAAAATATGATTATTCGTCATTTTGATTATTCACTAAGTAATCGACTATCTTAATTAAAGAAAGAAAATTCAAAAGTTTGACTTCTTGTGGAATTAATTTGACTACTCCCTTTTTCAATTTAGATTTCCAAAAATTTTGCGAGGGGTGTGGGAAATCCCGCGAATTTTCTATGAGGAAGATAGTGGAGATGGAGCAGCAGATAGCTGCCAATAGAGTAACAGCTTTGGCTCGGCAAAGAGAGAGCCAAAAAAAGAAGCAAGCGGTAAGATTAAATAATTAGTGTAAATTAATTTGATTAAATAATTGGTTACAATAAATCATTTTTTACTAAATAAATTTATTGCTTGTATGATATGATATACAGACTGTTCAAAGTTAATTGTCCAGTATTGCTAACTTTGTTATCAATATTTCGATTAAATTAGCAAATCTGTAGTATAACTCACGTATAGTCTGTTCAGTAAACATAAAAACACAAAGTGGCCTTTGATTTTCAAAAGTTCATGGGTGTACTTCCAAAATGCATCTTTGTCTCGGAATGTACTTACAAAAAGTTACTAAAACAAATAGGTTAAGGGTATGACATTTATCTAGCATCTAGCAAAAAAAATTAAATTGTTTTTGTGTTTACTGAATGCCCTATAGATCACGATGGCGAAAACAGAAAAACAATTGATTATCAGATTTTCAAATTATTCCCAAAAATAAAAAAAAAAAGGAAATGAACACCCTGTTTATTTTTGCTTATTGTAAATACACCTATGTAATAATTTGTTCCATTTAAAAAAATGTTAATTTTGCGAATAACTCGAAAGTCTGATACTCAATTGTTTTTCTGTTTTTGCCATCGTAATCTACGTGAACAGTACTAAAAATTTGCTAATGTAATCGAAATCGTAGCTTTAACTTTGAGCACCCTGTATGTAGGGCTGTGTGAACCATACTTTTTCCTCCAAAAACTTCATTATTACCCATAATGTCCTTGAGCAAAATGTTTACAGCTTCTAACGCATATTTTGGTGCCATCGGAGCTTCATCCCAAATAATAACTGTACTACTTTGTAATATGCTTGCTGCGGGAGTGTTCATTTTCATTGTAGAAAGAAATGACGTTTTGTTAATTGGTACAGGAAGTTTAAATCGATTGTGAACTGTACGTCCATCAAGCAGTAATGTAGCGGCAATACCAGACCAGGCTACATTTAAAACAGCTACACCTCTACCTTTACATATGTGATTTATAGTTGTATATAAATACGTTTTGCCTGATCCCCCTGGTCCATCGATAAAAATATATTTTGCTGATCGTGATGATTGTTCTAAGAGATGGACTATTTCATCACAGGCAGCTTTTTGACTGGGATTCAGGGTTCTGTACATACTTTCCCCTTCAGCTTGGTGGTTTTGAGAATTGTCAACGACGGCAATGTGTGGCTGAATTTGTGGAAGTGGTATAAAATCCGAAAGTTTTCGACCACAAACTTTCATTGAATCATCGATGGCATAGTAAGCGGTAGCCTCTGATTCTTCTATAGACAAACTTCTGCGGAAATCTTCAGATAATGCAGCTTTAAATTCTTGCCACAATTGTAAAGCATTTGATACGTTGCAAAATAAAAGTAATGTTGCAAATACATTCCTCAGTTGTGATGGAAGCTGAAAATTTACAACTTCAGCTAAACATCGTGCATATTCTCGATCATCAAGTAATAAACCGGCTTCTTTGGCAGCTTCAAGGAATGTATCGTGAACTTGGCCATTAATGGTTTTCAAATCATCAAATGATGTAGCTCCTTTTACGTGTAGTAACAATAATCGCATATGGTATCTTTCAACATCCTGGGGCCCAACAGTATACATTCTACCGATTTCCTTAGCAAATCGTTTGCGTCTATTCCAGGTGGTGGTAGCTTTATTGAAAACAAAATGTTCTGGAATTTCCCGGTAATACAAAGTACGCGAATCAATCATATTATCTTCAGGTTGGTAACCATTTTGGAATATTTCTTCACATAATTTATTTAACTTAAACCATGCTGTCAGAGTGGAATTTTTTGAATGCGCTCGATCTACTGCATCTTGAACATTACCCTCAACAAAGCATATATTTTGATGATTAGGAAGTTGTACAGCAAGACGATAAATGGTGTGCGAGCGATTTTGCATATCGAATCCAAAAATTCTCCACGATGCCTCTGGAGCGCTTACATAGCGTGCGTCTAAATGTGCAGTTATTTCATCATAATGAATTTCACTGCTTGTTCCCCCACCTTCTTCGCTTGTTTGCTTTAATTTTAAAGCAGCACGATCATGCCCCTTATAAACATATTTATACAGATATTTTACACTTTTTACACTGGAGCAGACTTCAACGTTTATGTGAGCATTATATTTTAAGGATAGATACCGATTATAAGGAACAATCCATCTGTTATCAATTATGTGGTCTTTTATCTAAAAACAAATGAAACTAATGTCACAACATAAAGCATAAATTTTACTATAATGCTACAGACATTTTGTGTCAAAAGAATTTCAATTCCCCATACAAAAAGTTAATATTCTCTGTGATTATGGATTGACCGCTACCTACTGATTATTATACCAGCTATATTGGCATTATGTTGCAATTATTGGTAACAGCAGAATTTGACAATATATGATGCCGATATAAATCATAATTATGATATTATCATAATTTAAACATTTTGTGGTTATCGTAAGTCCTGTTTCTTTTGTATATACATGGTGTTCAAAGTTAATTGTGCACTATTGCTAAGTTTAATAACATTTATTAAATCCAACCCCACTTAAAGCATCAATGGATCAACATCGGATTGCTAAGTTTGTTATTATTGGAGCTACAATTTCGATTACAGTAGTAAATTTGTAAGACATATAATAACCACAAAATGTTTACATTGTGATGTGAGCACTCCATGTTTGACACACAAATTAATGAAAGCAATGCAATATAATTATCTGTAGCCTAATAAGCCTAAAAAAATTCCTACAAACCTAATGAAATTGAATGTAAGAGGTAGTAAATACTATTCACATAAATATTAATATACCTGCAAAGTATTTCCATTGGCACGTCTCTTATACTGAGGATAACCATCCACTTCAATTTTGGTTTCTTCACAAACACTTTTTGGATATCCCTTTGTGCATACACCATCTTGCATACATGGAGAAGCAGGATTTAAAGTACCACAAGGGCCATGGACCATGCACTTCTTGACTATCTCAAACAGTCGCTTATCTTCAAATGGGTTTGGAATCTCAGCTGTTACAATTCTATCTACGTCTTCTGCAGTTCGTAACTTGTCGTCTACTAAAATGTAATTTTTGTAATTATTCAAAGTTTTGAAGATTATCTTTATAAATACCTGCAAGAATTAAAAGCATGTGACAATGTGGTAATCCCCTCTTTTGAAATTCTGTTACACAAACATAAGCAAGTACACGTCCAAGGAGATGATTGTGTAGTATTTTTTGTTTGAGCCGGTCAAGTTTCAATTTAAATACGCGTGCAACTATATCGGGTCTATCAGATGCAGTTTCATTTGGTGCTAATTGTGTTTGTATTTCGGACCACATTGGATTGCATGTGAAAGTTAAAAAAATGTCGGGTTTACCATACTTTGCTACTATTGCCATAGCATCTTGGTAACCTTGCTGCATTGCACGAGGGCCACCAGCATAGGAAGATGGTAGTATTACACGTCGACCAACTTGAGCATTTTGATTTGCTGCCGCATTGCCAATGTAGTCCATCAACGTTTGATAGGTGTCTGCACGTAACTCCTTTTGATGAGTTCTTTCATAATTCAACCGATTCTGTTCCAGTTTCACATATGAATCAACAACATATTGTTGAAACGGTTTTCCTGAATGGTGAATTGCCGAAAACCTTTCCCGAACTGCTAATCGATATGAGTAATACTCTTTTTGCGTAACTCGAGTCCTTTTTCTAAGAGATCCCTGCTTGCAGAGGTCTAAATGCCATCCGAAATCACCTCCAGGAAATAATAGAGGGTACGTCAATGGATCACAACTTTTATCCAAGTAAGAAACTTGTCGAAGACCACCCCCCCTTGCAAAAACTGTAAAACTGCGTGTCAACGGTACCTCACCATCTTCACCTACGAATACAGCAGCAATTTCATTAGCAGCAGTTGGTGCATTATATCGCCTTTGGTCCATTGTTTTTGATACATCAAAAAACATTCTGACTGATGGAGTTGATCTATTTTCTAGGAGAGCTAGTCTTTCTTCTTCCTCGATTACTTCTTTCATCATACGCAATGAAGCAACGTATGGATTTATATTAGATAAAATATCACCTAACTGACACATTATTGATGCAATGCAACCAGAATTTGTTGAATTACTTAACCTTTCAGTAGTCGCCATTTCAGAATCTAATATATATATTTGCCCGTATGCAGGTTTATTACCGACATCAGGGTACAACGGACCAACTCTGTGGTATATTTGACCATGTATTTTAAAACAGTATGGACCATTTCCACGAGGAGCAACTATATTTGCACCCATTGATGCCATAGCCAAACTGCTGTTGTAATTCCTAATGTACTTGCGAAAATTGTTTGAGCGAGAATCAGTTCCATTCAAAAGATGTTCCAGTTGTTTGGGATATAACTGCAGGTCTGGGAGCTTCACATTGCCAAAATTACAGCAGTCGTTGAATTCTTCCCTGCGACGACCCCTTACCTCTGCTGCAAAATGTAAGGCCCCGCAATGCTTGCACTGTACGTCCATGAAACCAAGTGTATCTTCTGCCAGATCCTGCAATAGCTCACAATCTTCAAAATGACGCTATAATAAAAGAAACAAATTGTTGCATTAAGTAATTATTGTTGGTGTAGTTAATCGTTGATCAACATACCTGAAAATCAGTCGGCTGTGAAGGGTTAACATCCATGAAAGCAAGTGTATCTTCTGGCAGATCCTGCAATAGCTCACGGTTTTGTGTATTTCTTACGTAATCTTCAAAATGTCGCTATAATAGAAGAAACAAAACAAAAAATAAATAACAACTGTTCATGTAATTCATCGTTAATCAGCCGGCTGTGAAGGGTTTACTTCTTCAGAATCATTGAATGTCAGAACCTGAGAAGTACAACGCAAATAATTTACAATTAACTCGTCAAAACAAATGTGGTGTGATACACTGACACAACTTCCGTTTACAGTAATCTTATAATTAGCCAAACATGTTTGTTAGCTATTTTCTGAGGTTAGGTTAAAGAATTTATCTGAAGGTATTTAGGGCCGGTATTACAATCATAGTTTAAACCACACAGTAGAGTTTAAACTGTAGATTAGCTACCAATAGCGTATTACAATCTTAAGTAAATTTAAACCAAGCTAGGGTATCGTTTAAACCATTAATACTAAAGTTTAATGCTTATGTGTGCAGTAAAACAGCGATGTCGTAACCTCACATCATCATTAAAAGTGTTTATTTTTGTGGAAATTTATATTTATTTGATATGGATAATATATTTTAGATATTTGATGATCTCTTAGAGTCCTCTCAACATAAGATAGGGACAGGCACGTCACAGTTCGGCTGCGCGGATTTTTGTTACGTCACGCGCCCCAAGAATTGGCAGTGGCGTACACGGATACAAGTGAACTCATCGCGTATCCTATCAACTACTAAACCCCCTGGTAACAGGACGCGTATTTAAAAACGTGCCGTTGCTAAGTAACCATTGCCCATCGGGATAATCGCCAAACCACTGCGCACCCTGGCAATGATGACGTGCCTGTCCCTATCTTAGGTTGGGCGGACTCTAACTGATGATGAAGATGTAATAAGTTTTTCATTTTACTTCTCTGAAAACACCTTGTTTTCATCTGTTTTTGCAATGACGTAAATGTGGCTTTTTCAGAACTTTTACCGATGTCCGCTTTTTTTCCGTGCCCTAAATTAATAAGAAATAAATCGTTGCTATTGAAATGTTAATCATGTTTGGTACTGTTTTTACGATGTATTATTATTACTTTGAAAATACCTTTCCTACGTTGTTTTTAGATAAGTATAATAAAAAATATCGTTCATTATAATCATTATACACCCAGAAATGGATTTTTCCAGACTCGTAATGAAATATACTACGTATTATTGAAATGTCTCGTAGACCAAAAGTATTTCGTGTAATAGAATTCATTTGGAAATGTGGGATGATATGGAATTTATAGACAGATTTAGGCTATCGAAAGCCACAATTTTATTAGTAATAGATACTATCCTATAGGTAGACCAACCTAACTGTGAGGGTTTGTGTCGTTACGATTTTCTTACCGAATCTGCATTCGAGCATTAATTCATATCCGGAAATTATTTTTTACTTTTCGTGCATTTCAACAACGTCCAAATTAATATGAAAAAATTTCCAGAAAGAATTAATGCTCTTATGAGATTATATGTGATTATACCATTCATAATGCACAAAATCCCTATTCAGGCCACGTATTAATAAGTGAAAACACTGTGGTGTTATCGTTTTGGTGTTTTCAATTTTGAGCTGTCAGCTGTCAATGTCATGCCATTTCCAACAAATTTTTTAGGATACGCATTAATTGTATATTGTATGTTAAGAGCTGAAAGTGCATTCTTGCCGCTTGCGCATGAATATTGCTGGTTGAGACGAAGTCGAAACCAGCAATCATGCAAAAACGGCAAGCGCACTTTTAGCTCGGAACATACATACTATTTTTTCGATGACTGAGCATATTATTAAAGGAAAATGTCAGATTTCATTTTATCGCAAAAATTAAATGACAATCAAGTTAACATTACTCGCGCAGTCTATGACATGTGACGCGATTATTTCAACAAATGATGGGCATTTTCAAGGAAACATTCGAACGTGGCTACCTATTTTGTTCACACGGAAACCCAAAACGCTCGGCGAGCAGCAAAGTGATGAAAACGCACGCTCAGCGGCAAATGTCAACTTTCTGTTGTCAAATGACAGTGAGAAAAATCTAATTTCGATGTCAGTCGTCGAAAAATACATTTTTAGTGTAATTCCCTTATTGATATTCATGGTATAATTTAATCAAATACTCACTCGACGACTTTAAGAATTATCAAATACTTTTGCTTACAAACTCAACGGATTGCTTTGTAGAAACACCACTCGCCCTTCGGCTCGTGATGTTTCTAAGCAACCCGTTTCGTGAGAAAGCAGAAGTATTTTTGATAATTCAGTCGCCTCGTGGTATTATTACTGACAATAAATTAATAAAATAAAATCTCATATACTTCCGCATATAGAATTTGACAGCAAAATAAACGCGAAATTAGTTATTTGGCAATTAGTGCTACCAACTTTGCAAATGTTTTACAATTAACTCGTCAAAAAAAATCTGGTGTGATACACTGACACAACTTCCGTTTACAGAGATCTTATAATTAGCCAAACATGTTTGTTAGCTATTTTCTGAGGCTAGGTTTAGAGTATCACATTAATCACGAATGTCGCTGCACGAAACTTTGTATTGCAAGACGTACTAACAAAAACTTTTGCTTTTAATTACTATGTTTCTGAATTAAATTCCCCATAAATCAAAGCTACATTTAGTTAATTTTTGCCTGTTTTACGAAAACCAAAATGGAGACACACTGTTTTACAATCATAACGAATTTTTAAAATTATTTTACTAAATAACTGTAGATGTGCATAGTAATTAATTAATTTTATTATCTACACTTTTTCACTGAATTTCGTCAACATGGTGCCTGATAAATAGTCCTCGTTCTTAAACTCCTAGAATTTTCCTTTTGATCTTTAATTAAAACACCAGATAATCATCCCTTTTTAGCAGTCGCCTCTTTGTGTTTTCTTAATCAACGATTTTAATACATAAGTAAGGAGGAAAATGATATTTTCACCGTAAAAACTGTCTTTTTATAAATATGCAAGATTTTAACGTGTTGTTTTTTTAACCTGTTTATATATGTAGACTGAAGAAGGCACTAAGTGCTGAAATATATTTCTACCTCACAATTTTGACCAGTTCTTTCACCGCAGGAAGGCGTTTCAACTGTAAATAGCTGCTAATTCGTCCTTAACATGTTTTAACATTAACCTCAGCCAGCTGCTATGTATTAATTATTAATCAGGAAGTTAAACAATGCTAATAAAATGCAGGTTATGTTTTCATTTCGCGTCATGCTCTGCAGTTTAGTTTGATTACGATACTTCTGCACATTTTTACACGCATATTTACCAGAAAATGTAGAACAACTTCTAAATAATGTACAGTCGTATGCAAATAAATCTGGGACAATGGTTTTTTCATATGTAGGTTGAATTGAGAATAGAAGAATATCTCCATGGATTTTCTGCTACCAGAAAGACCTACATTTTCATTTACGTGTCAAAATTTAAAGTAACTCTTTCTGATAGCAGGAAATCCATGGAGATATGCTTCAAATCTTAACTCAATTTACATATAAAAAAAACCATTGTCCCAGATTTATTTGCACACGACTCTACATGAAAAGTCGGCGCAAAATGTAGCAGTCAATTTTCTGTATGAAACAATGCTTAATATTTTTTTTATAAAATGCGTAAAATGTAGCGTCGTGTCATAGAGGCTTTACATACAAATGTTTACAAACCTCGGCAGTAGATGTTGATGGCAGGGGTTCGAAACGTGCAAAAACATTTGCAGGATTAGAAGATCTAAGAATAGTAGGTGTTGTATTCGTTTCAAATAACGCACCTGTAAAATATTATGTGATTAACAAACAACAATATTTTATGACTATTCGTTATTACCTGAAGAACAACTCACATGTTTAGAAACCTCGGCCGTAGATGTTGATGGTAGGGGTTCGAACCCTGCAGAAACATTTGCAGGATTAGACGATCTAAGAAAAGAAGGTGTTGCATTCGTATCAAATAACGCACCTGTAAAATATGATGTGATTAACAATCGACATAAAGCACCTAAAATTATTTTGTATTAAACGATAAATCGATGGTCAATTTGCTAATTGTTTATTATGGTAAACGATATATAACAGTATTGAATATGTACAAACCTGAATTTAAATCACCAAACAATGTTGGAATTGCTGTTTTCTTCAGGCGATTTTTAAGCAGACTGGAGAACATTGATTCTTCAAAATGTGCGCTACACAGTCTATAATCGTACCAATTTATACAGGAAGTTTCTTTGGATTCTTCCAACCCGCAGTTTTTAATCCAGATTAAACATCTTAAAAAATAGCCTTTTTTAGTGTTTCCGGGATTTATATACGTGCATACATAAATAAATATACAAAGGTACTATATAATAACGCTCCAATATAACAACTTACCTTCGCCAGTCTTTTGGGAACCGAAAATAGCAAACTTCTGCATTTACGATTGCACTGTTATTGCACAAAGGCGATGCACACGTCTTGTACCCACCGTAACAATATTCTGCCATCACAAACGTAAACGACAAACGACGAGGGAAGTTTTGCGTAAAGCCTTTTACAGTTTAATAACGCAAACAAATTGCACGTAAACGAGAAAGCAGCTAATGGCGTCAACAACAATGATGATGTCACAGCCTCCTTGTGCGTGTAGTAACAGTGTTGTCAGACGTTCTCAAAATATTGTACAATAATTAACGGAAAACAACATAACACTAAACACTATGTTTGTAGTATTAATGTTTATTTATAATACACTTCTGCGAAAATTTTTTCTCTTGCTTTACTTGCAGTTTCCAGTTTCTTAGTATTAAATGAGGATACTGTATTATTAAGTGAGGATACTGTACGAAATAAATAAGACGTATTTTGTCTGCCAATTCCGCTTTGCCTGGCTGATCTGCTAATTTATTTTTGACAGTTTCGTCTAATCTAATAAATGAGGATGAAAATGTACCAGAAATATTTTAAAAAATATACTTTTGCAGTAACGGTTTCAGAATGTACCAGATTCGTAGAATTGTACCAGGTCTGGCAACGCTGCTAATATCAAGACAACGCCCACAATTACCTCCAACCTCGAATTGTGGTCACGTGATGCACGACGCCTTTTCTTCCTAGAGGTAGTAAAGTCCACTTGCAAAAAGTTTATAACCATATTTTTGTACAAAGCTCCGAATTTAGGTTATTTGCAGATTTAATATTTATGTGTACATAGTACAAACATTCCTGTGTAATGTAAAAAATGTGTGTAGGCCCTAACAAGAGCATTAATTGTTCTCTCCTTCCATATTACTGGCTCTTAGAAAATATCAAGACCACGCCCCCAATACCTAACTGCACATAGACCAGGAGTTGATTTATTTGACCTTGGGACGTGTTCTGCTTTATTATAGAGTTATGATAACCCAACTAACAAAATCCCTGGTTCACGGAACTGCTATTTACAGAATGTCTGAAAAATAGATTTGCTTAAATATATCCTATTAACTCTGACAAGGCAACTAACAAATGGTTTAGGCTTTGTAGGGATTTTTACTTGCCATCTGGTGAGACAGATTTCATGTCATTATCCGTTTTACTCGTTGGTGCACTGAACTGCTCAGAGAAAATCAACATGTTATATGTTTAATTTTTATTTGTGAATGTTTGCACACACTGCCATAAACATTAATTGCTTGCCAATTAAATTTCTTTCTTTAATTTTTGAAGAACTTAAACTAATGTCCCTAATGAAATTATGAACCACGAACTTCAAAAGGTATTTTTCAACTCTTTCACATCCACAAATTAATATATTATATAATTAAATATGTATCGAAAGAAACCAATATACAATACCGATTACATCTCGCTTGCTCTTTTTTATATTATATTTCTAGGATTTCACAAGATCTCTACTGAGATTTCCGAGTTGTAATTCAGCTAGAACTTCCAAATACATACGATTTTATCCTTTTCTAAGCCCGCGCTAGATTATGGATGATATAAATTATGTTAGAGCAGTTATATACAGAGTCCGGCAACATTGGGCCGGCGGGGGGGGGGGGGCTAGCTGGTGGTGGCAGATATTTCTAAAACTATGAGATTCACATAAATACTGTGTATACAAAAGTTGTAGGTACAGAGCTGGTGCACATTACCAAAATAGTTTTAATTCAATTAAGCAAGCAAGTTTAATTCGCCACACTTCTTTGAGGCACCCTGTATAATCAAAACTACTTTAGTAATATGCGCCACTTTCAAACCTACAACTTTTATATAAGCGATGTTTATGTAACTCTCATAGTTTTAAAAATATCTTCCACCACACCCTCGTTTCCAAATCCTCTACATTTCAAGCCAGTTAAACTACGCTGAATGTTTATACGTTTCGTTGTGGGAAAATAGTGGCCTTTCAGCTTTATAAGGAATACTAATTAAAGGCCAACTACTTAAATATTCTCTGAAAACAATTTTCCGGAATCTCAGCCCATCAAAATTTCATGCGGGGATAATGAAGAGCGGCGGAACTATCCAGCCGTTTATAGGAACCTTTCATTCACCCTGAGGCCGTGAGCCTAGAATACATTATGTCGAAGTGATACCATAGGCTCGTCTTTCGCCAGTAATCATGGTGGCAGAAATCTCGGCCCTAATTTTTCAGAAAATTCGACAGCGCACGTTAACTGCCTCACACATCGTAAAGTGTCGTTAATCAAATTTTCTCGGCCGCTCGGGATTGAATGCCAAACGCTTTCTTGGGTTTATGGCGCTTAATTCAATTTTCAGGATTTTAAGGAAACAATTTAGAGCTTCCGGACCGATGCAATGGTATATTAAACCGGCGATAGAAAGTGCAAGCTAAAATAATGGAGTTAGGGGGTGTAATGGTTTCCTTTTTGCATAGTGTATGCTGCCTGTTTGTCGAAATATTCTAAAATTATCTGTAAAAGGCTTTACCCAGAACTTCCCTCGTCGACATTGTGATACTAAATAATTTTAAAAATCAAATTAAGTTAGGAGTAAAAATATCTTCACGTTTCTAATAAATTAAATACATTTTCAAAAAGTCTGTAAAGGCTTTAGTCAGAACTTCCCTCGTCGACACTGTGCACTAAATAAATTTAAAAATCAAATTAAGTTAGGAGTAAAAATATATTCACGTTTCTAAGAAATTTTCAAATTAAAAAAACGTTACCGGTGTCGGTGGTCGAATTCGAAGGGCAGGCGGATCGCGCATGCAGTCCCAACGTTTTGTGGGATATTGCAAGGGAATGGACTATTTCTACCTGAGCTACGGAGCACCGACCTTTCGAATTCCTACGTTGCAGCTGTATTAAGTAGCACACTAATTTATTGCTCCTTTTTGTATCGTACAAAATTTATTCTGTAATCTATTGTGGCCCATTTTTGGTAAGAATAGATCCTGCGCTGTGTACAAATTATTACTTGTATTTATTGCTAAGTTAAATAAAAGATAAACAAAATTTTGTTTTTTAAGGTGCTCACCCTGTATATATTGGTCTGAAATTTACTAGGTTTCATGCCAGGTAGATATATAATGTGTATGCAAGATATTGTCTTTTTCCATCAAATAGTTTTGGAGTTATACCGCCAACAGACAGACAGACAGAGAGACAGACAAACAGACAGACAGGCAGACAGACAGAAAGAAAGAAAGACAGACAGACAGACAGACAGGCAGACGGAATTGAGAAAACCTGTTTTTCGTCATCTGGGGACCCTGAATCGTGAAGATCTGAAGAAATCTCAAAAGGTGATTTTTTCGCGATTACAATACTTCCTTCGTCTTTCAGACGAGGGAGGTAAAATATTTTTATCTACAACTGTCCAATAAGAAGTGCATTATATATCCAACTCTAAATACAAAAAGTGGCATATATTACACTAGTGGAATATGAAATTTCATATTCCTCACAGTATTTTTACTTTCCTCGTCTGAAAGACGAAAGAAGTATTATAATCACGAAAAAATCACCGTTCGAGATTTCTTCAGATCTTTACGTTTCAGGGTCCCTAGATGATGAAAGGCAGGTTCTCCCAATTCCGTCAGTCTGTCTGTCTGTCTGTTTGTCTGTCTGTCTGTGTGTCTGTATGTCTGTCTGTATATTGGCAGTATAGCTCAAAAACTATTAGTCGGAGGAAGACGATATTTTGCATACATAATATATATCTACCTCGCATGAAACCGGTACAATTTCATACAAATATATACAGGGTGAACACCTTAAAAAATAAAATTTTGTTTATTTTTTGTTTAACTTTGAAATAGAATGAAGTAATAGCTTTCACATAGGTCAGGCTTTATATTTGCCGAAAATAAGACTCAACCGATAGAAGATAATGTCACAAACGAATAAAAACTTTTCAACCATAACAGCATTCCCTTAAACAGAGGCGCGCGCCGCACCCATTTGTAATAGCCTCGGTGGCGCAGTTCGACTGTGAATGGAGTTACGATTTCTATGCAGGTGTGGTTACGAGCGCTATGCAGATGCGGCGGGTTCAAACCCCAGCAGGATACATTTTTTTTTATTTGAAAATTTATTTAATTTATTAGAAACGTGAAGATATTTTTACTTCTAACTTAATTTAATTTTTAAAATTATTTAGTGTCACAATGTCGACAAGGGAAGTTCTGGGTGAAGCCTTTTACAGAATTTTAATTAGTGGACTACATTATCAATAAATGACATTATTGTAGAGGTTAGCAGGTTAGGTTTTGCCCCAGTTTTGACACAGACTGTGCAAAACCTAACCTGCTAACCTCGAATTTGACATAGACTTACAGTGTTACGAATTATATACATAGTTGTAGATAAAATATTCTATTTGACACCCATATAATGGCTGTATTACACTTGGATTATTACAACACTCGTATTCGGCTCGTGTATAAACTTCATCCTCGTGTAATACAGCCTGCATTATGTGCGTGTTAAATAAAATGCTATATATGTCACATTTAAAGGCGCAGCTGCACCCCGCGTGGCAGTGAGTTATTATTAATTTATTAGTTTTGATAGCTTTGTTTAAAATTTCTGTAAGTACGCTTACAGAGTTTTTGCTTTGAATGCCGGCAATCTCCTTACTTTAGTGAAAATGTATCCTAACAGGGGCAAAAATGTTGATATTGTTTGAACGCCATGATTTATATGTCTATGTGGCTCTACGTGGCCATTTAAGAAAAAATGTCACTCCAGCAATACCAGCACGTTGACGACTTGTATGGGATTGAAAACAATGATTTTTCTACTGCCAATGGTTGTATTCGGTGTACAGCGTGAGTACTAAAAAGTGGGGAAACAGCGGGAAATTTTGAATGAAATCCTAGTAAGTTTTTGCTTTCATGTTTCTCGCAGGTGTATCACCCCAACTTTCTGTTTACATGTCATTGAACGCACCGACATCTATGTCAAGTTCGAGGTTAGCAGGTTAGTTTTTCCGTAAGTTTTGACACAAACTGACACAAAGCCTAGCCAGAAAGTTGGGATGATACACCTGCGAGAAACATAAAAGCAAAAAATTACTAGGATTTCATTCAAAATTTTGCGCTCTTTCCTCACTTTTTGGTACTCCCGCTGTATTAGGTTATACACAGCTACTTTAGTTTTTATATGTTTTCGAAACTATAATCAAAGGCAAAAAAGGTATTTCTATGGAAAATCAATGCTGCGAAGTTCAACAATCCAAAAATATACATCCACGACTAGCAAATACAAAGGGCACGGGCGAAATTTAGAGAGTATGCAATTATTATTTTTCGGGCGCCAATGGATTATGAATTCTTGCCCAAGAGATAATTAGCATTCCCTAATTCAGAAGGGAACCACCTCAGCAAAGAGTGCAATTGACGTTAGTACAGCTGCGGATTAACCTGGCCTCGGCCTGTTAGCGTATAACTCGCTCATAAGGTCACTTGAATGCAGTGAGTGGTACAGGATACAAGCAATGACACTCTACAGTTCATCTTCTTCCTCCTCTTACGACAGGCCAGTGGACTGCTTTTAACCAAAAATGGTTAATGCAGTTATAAAGTACAGTAAGTGTAAGAATTCCACTAAGATAACATCAATAAAAATATATTTAAGCGGGTAGCAAGGGCAAAAATGCAACAAACAATCCCTAAGATTTCTACCTGTTTGTGAGGCCACGTAGCGCGATCCCAACAAATGGTGGCCTGTGCAAAAATCCAAAAGGAGAAAACCAGGTTCATACACTCCTGCGGAGCGTTTAAAGCGTTACTATTCTTCTAACGGGTATACACTGCAAAACTTATTTCACAACTGCTTACATATTATTGTTACATATACGTACAGTCGTGTTCAAATAAATCTGGGGCAATGTTTTTTTTCCATATGCAGGTTCAGTTAAGAATTGAAATATATCCCAATGGATTTCCTGCTATCAGAAAGAGTTACATTAAACTTTAACAGGTAATAAAATCTGTAACTTTTTCTGATGGCAAGAAATCCATGGAAATATTCTTTACTTCTTAACTGAACCTGCATATGAAAAAACATTGTCCCAGATTTATTTGAACACGAGTGTACATTTATTTACACATGCACTGCATACTTATCTAATATAAAATGTTCAATTTGGTATAACTTAGCTTGGTGCAGCCATTCAGTCGACTGACTGTCTCTATTATCGGCTACTTAGCAAAAATCTGGCGCACCGTGTTGTCCAGCTAGCAGCCAAAAGTTCATGGAAAGTAGCGGACTCAAAAATAGAAACCGTACTTCACGCCACGCTTCGATGAAAAGAAAGGACTGCCGAATTGACGTTGTTCTACACACGGTATGACGGGAAAGCTTAAGAGTTGCATCGGCTCGTCGCTTAAAAGAATAGATTCACGGAACGATAGCGATTACCTACCCACGGGCACCCTAATTGAAGACAATTGCTCAACAAAGTCTCGGTTTCCGAACTATCTTTGCGTGAGAAAAAGTTCGACGAAACAAATTACCGACGTGCATTTAAAATACAGTGGCGGCGTGAAATTTCAACATGACTTAACGCATTGGAGCACTTTTAGATAAAAATTATTCCAGGATTTTATAGAGAAACATAAAGAAATTACCATTGATTTTGCGGCATAGATTGTAATTTGTATACCCTCTTAAGTTAAAACAATTTGAAAGGTGGGTATTTATTGCTGAAAATTCTATTTAGATATTATATCAGATTTCGCTTTACAATTTTTCAATTGGCAATTTTATATTTTTGTGTTTTGTAGCGTGCTACCTATAAGTGACACACCATTTTTAATTCCTGTAACACTTCAAGAGATATACTATGTTTTGTATAAGTTGTTGACCTTGTCTTGGCACATAATGATACTACTTTGTAAATAACTGTTAAACTTTCCTTTTCTATTTAACTTTAGTTTAATAAATGAAAATATAGAGCTCTTTATTACCGACGTGCCTGCTCGTGGTGTGACTCAAGAAAATGTTTCTTCATTAGTGAAGTAATCACGCTAGAGGAACTTCTTTATTCTTCTTATATAATTCTGAAAGTTTTATTTCCGATTCTTATAAAGCATTCGTTCGCTGTTACTGCTTGAATCGATTAGTTACACTTTCAAGGGTGCGCAATCAAGGAATCAACGTACAATGCTTTGATTTGATATTTTTTCATTTAATCCTATATTTTCACAATTCCTCGTTCCTGCAAAAAATAATGTCTTGAAAATACTTTTGCCACCGGTGCAATTTAAAGTAAATTTCTACAAATGCTTAATATTCCACCTATCTTAGAAATGGGGTTGTTGAACACAGCTAACACAATCACTTGTATTGAAACCTGCTACTGATTTGTCAGTTAAACTAAATAAAGTTCGAAGGATCATTATTACTAGACGTTAAATCTTTAGCGCGGGTCAGAAACCAATTTAATTTCAAGTGTAGCTAATACATTTTGCTTGAGTGAAATTCTGCTAATTTGTTGCACCCTTGTTGACAAAACATTCTTTAATTCTCACCGCTTTCGCCTTGCCCGTTTTTGGCTTAAAATTTATTTTTGCCGCAATTACGTTAACGATATGCCCCCCCCCCCAATAAATTGTCTTGCATTTCTGGTTGTTACTTTATCAGTGGAGGCCTACAAGAACTTTGTAGTAACTTGTTTTTTAGTACGAAGGTTAGTTCAAAAACGTGAATGGCAGGATTTTTATGAGCGATTGGTAACAATTATGTACGAAATCTAAACCTCCTGTTTTCACGCTGGACATTACTGTAAGCATTAATCTCGCGGAGCTGTAAGTAAAAATAAAAAGGATTGCTTTCGAGGATAATGATTTACATGCTACAAAACAACGCTGTGACCGAGTAGAGGATTAGGATTGGGTTGATCCCACTTTTTCGTAATGTACCGGCTGTCAAAATGTTTTATAACAAACATTAATTAACAATGAATTCTATTCTTATCTCAATTGTTACTCGATCTTAATGCTAACTAGGCCAGGAAATGATTAATAACACGACCTTTGGTAATTCCCCATATTCACAATAATCAGCAATAACTAAACTACTATCCCCGTCCTTTATTCAATTTTAATCGCCGGCCATCTGTAATCTTTCGAACTTTCTTGCAAATTCCTGAAACATGTGCCACCATACTACCAACGCTGCCAGCGCGGTTACGTACACCAGATTTATAGACCACCTATGGGCCGGTGGTACCAAGCCAAAACTCTGCAATGGGCCTCCGTCGGACACTTTATAATAACGACTTCTTCGGTGGTGCACAAGCCTTCGCCGCAGTGTTATGCTTCGTTATCAGCTTTTCCGATCTTTACCATGTAGAATCAAAAAGCTCCATGGCCGGGCACGACCTAAACCAGTCTGCCATGTGCTTCATCGAGCCCAAGGGTTCAAAATCGAACCTGATGCCGTCGTCGCTTGCTGCAGCTTTCTTCGACAACTCGTCTGCGTACTCGTTCCTTTCGATGATGGTGTACCTTCGCCAGTGTAGTCAAAGTCGTCGGAGAAAAGCCATAGCCGCATATCACCTAAGGTCACAAGTTCAGACCTGCTGTCCGATAGCACCGATACTCTCGCGAGGTCGGTCCATTCGCGTGATAAGTACTCGAATTATTTGTGGTACTTTCCTTATTCGTCAATTTTTCAGCCCAGGTCGGTCCTATTCACTTGTTTATGCAAGGTTTCGAGCGGCGCTAGACAGACCACTAATTAAACAAAGGGGCTGCCCGCTGACAAAAGGCATGCATTTCGCAGATATCGTACAAGTGACTTTACTTCCGCGTTTTACACCCCGCGCGAATGGAATTATCGAGACTGTGGATAGCAAGTTTGGTATTTCGATTGCAAGTCGGGGTTCACCATTCCAGCAGGCATGTACCTGCTTCCGTTTCCCAAGTCATTTCTGAGGTAACTTGGTAGATATCGAAATTCAGCCTAAGGTATCTGATCAAGAGAGTTGTGTCGCGTGTTGCTGCGTAGTTCGTTAGTTGCGTAAAATTGGACCCTCTTACCAGAAGTATGTCTTCGATATCGGCTAGATGCCGGATTAATTCTGAGGTCACGTACCCAAATGGTTATAAATCGGTCGTTTAACTGTAGTTTTTCCTAAAATGTGTTCTATTCCATAATTTATAAAAGTTCAACATCTAAAGTTTAAAAGACATGAAAATTGAATTTATCATACTTCAGCTTATCAGAAAAGCAACCAAAATTGAGTTTATAGTAACAGTCTATAATAAAAAGGATTTTAGTTAAGAACACTGCGAGTACTTTGCCGCTAGTAGGTATAGAATAATAACTACTTTGAACGTAGTCACAATCGTATGTAACACCTTTAACAATATTTCTAACAGCCTAAAAACCCAACAACTAATTATAAATGGCAGCGTGCTACGTTAGCATTAAATATCGACACAAATCTAAACTATTAAGATTAGTTAGAAGAAAAACAGCCACTAAGATGATTAACCTTACATCTGATATACAAGAATATAAACTAATGAATGAAGTCAAAATCTATTACAAAAACAAATCCAGCATCAGAACTAAACACAACTGGCAGACATACAAATATGCTTATTGTTAAATGTCCTTGCAGTGAATAACAAGAAATAAATAAAAGAATAGGAAATGGAGAAGACAAAATCCACTTCTTACGTCTGCACCAACCTTGTTAAACGAAATCGGAAGCTGCATTACTGCACGTAAACAAAAATATTATTGAATCTTGAATTTGAAGCTGTTCGTGTAAGGTAAATTTCATAAACTGAACGGATGGAATAATTAGTAAATTAAACGGCATTGTGGAAGACGATCACGATATTTATGAAGGATGCTCTAGTCTAGATAAATCTTCTTAGGAACAACAAACCGCTCTAAACGTTTTAAGTAAGACCCCTCTGCTAATTTTAGGGCTGTTTGGGAATTCATTACATTACACGTATTTCAGCCCCTGTGCACGATAATACCCACATCAAAAGCCCGATGGATATTCATTAAGTTCTGTTCTCTTACTCATTGCTCATCTACGTTTCTTACAAAGAAAAATTAATTCAGAATCTAGCAGGGAGATCATTTTTTAACTATTTACATTCTTATTTACATTTTCTAATGTTTCAAGTAAAAGCCCGAAAATGTGCTTCTATAAACAGATATTTCTCACTAAGAACTAAAAAGTGGCCGGTAATGGAATCAACGCAAAAGTAAGTGACAGCAAAAGCTCTTCTTACTTTTCTCATACAGCGTCGCGAACGGTTTTACGATCCGCCTTACGGTTTATTGCAGTTGCATGCACACTTTCACGTAAATGAAATTACCGGCTCTATACACGGCATGAATTTCACGAGCTTCGTCTATTCAGAGCGTAAGTGTTATCTTGTGAAGTATTACGCAAAGGGGGAGAAAAATTCACTTCTTATAGGAAAATAAAGCCCCTGTATAAATCAGCGTTGCTACAATCAATAGGGAGTTTTTAAAGGCTGAGAAAAAGGTATGTTATACTTTCTACGAAGAATAGCACTAGTAGCAGTTTAATATTGAAGCAGAATTGAATGACTAGAAATCAGAGTAATGTGTATTAAAAATGGGTAGCTAAAAGTAGGGTTTATTCAATATTATCGTAATTTAAGAAAGAGAAAGTCTGCTAGATTACTTATTTATTTATGAGCGAGTGATGACAGTAGATAAATAATTAATCAAATATCTGCAACTGCTGCATATCGCTCTGAATATAATTCAGTAGTGTACGAGCATGCAAGTTGTTATGTGTAAATTACGCTCTAATTAAAAGTAATTTAATATGCAGGAGTTGCCTTGAGCAGCTATTTCAATTACTACCAAATTACGTAGTATGATATGAGTTTGGTTGCCACGTTGTCGTTGGCGTTTGTTTGGTTTCCTAGCCGCCCGGTTCATTTATGTGTGAATTTTCCAACATCTTTGGTATTTAGGAAAACTTCATGTTTGGAGAAAATTGCCTGTACAGAGGAAGCGATTTTCTGTATCTATCTTCAGCAGATTGAGCGACAGATTGCTTCTGGTGCTGTGTGGGTAATGTTTAGGATATGTAGTTTGAAATCCTTCGATATTTTGGACAGTTTCGCTCAGCACTAAAATGTGTTGTACATGAATTTGCTGAAATGTATCTGTTTATGCTAGAATTCAGAAATACTTTAGAAGCAAACCTCACCTCTATCACCCTTTTTTGCGTTTACTAGTCACCTGACGATTTTGTGATATTGCAGGATTTTTATCACCCCGTTTATAATGTTGTTCCCTTTTGGGGCTCTGATGCCATCACAATAAACCCCTGGATAAAGGTTTTGTAAGAGGTTTGCGTGTACTGTCAAGCTACGCTAGAAAAATACCAGTCTCCAAAGTGTTTAGAACCTTGCCTCCCGACGATTGTACACCGACAAGTGAGAAAAAGCGCGCAGACTTCAACTCTGTAGTAAAAGCGTTCTGTATTTTATTCGTAGTCACCGGCCGAGAGCCGGTGCAAATCTATATGTATATCCCGTTTACGATTCCCATTGTGAGCAAACCGTTTCTAACACGCGAAGCGCAGAGTTGCAGAAATATGTCTCGTTTAGATGCTGAATCTTTATTGTAGTCTCCTACTTACGCTTTACAGTCAGGATTTTAGCAAATTATTGAGGAATAAATCGGCGCAGCTTTAGTAATTGTGTGGCTCGTGCATGTCTACTTAGTGGTTACATGTTTTAGTTTTTTATCATTTTTATAGTGACTATCAGATTCAGCGCTTTTGGTCGCAATCAATTAGGGCTGACACGTCCAACGACCTTTGTACGCGATGATGAGAGTACTAAAGTTTTTCTCTGTTGCTTGTTAATGGCTATTACACGAATTGAACTGTAGTACAAGAATTCAAACGCATACCTCCTTTTGCGCGAATTTCGGTTTCTAACGCAATTCAACCTCATAGGAGGATGTTAACCCCCTTACTCCGTTTTCGCCCAAGTTCCATTACTGGGTGGAAGACCTGTGCTCGTACATATCATTGCGGGAAAAATCATACAAGAATTTGCTATTAATTGAGTTTATTTCAATTCCATTTTGCCAACGTAACTGTATACACGTAGAAACCATTTTTACATTCACAACTAGTAAAATTAAAGTAAAACTTAGAAGAAACTCAACGTCACGATGACTACAATTACAACAACAAAAAATTTTGAATGAAATTATATCATTACAAATGTACAAAGTCATAGAGTTATATCTTCTATACTGTTATTTAAATTTACCTACGTGTAAGCATTCACCACTTCATATTCTGCCAGTTTGAATATCAAACGTTGCAATGCCATTATAATCGTTACCTGACTTTATTCAGTTTTCATGCATAGCCTGTTATTATCTATGCATGAAAATTGAACAATCAAGTCCACAAATCTTAATCGGACTTGTTCATCAAACGCATCAGACTTTCCATTGCAAGGTAACATTCGTTATGGAAAGCTTAAGTAGGATTTTATTATATTGCAAAGATCATAATCGATCGACTTGAATGCCACATGCCAAAACATGAACCCACAGATCCCACCTTAGTTATCTCATAACAAGTTATTAAAGAACCACCAGATCCAATTCCGATAGGTATTCAATGATAGGCAGTAGCACAGGTTGATAAAAGTTTGAATATTTGAAAATTTTCAACTAGATGCTATATCAAGTGATGAAGTATGATACATTTTAGCTCTGGTTATCCACGAAAAAGTTAGAAATTGTTTAATAAATACAAACAAACAAATTAATGTATTTCATTTATAAACTCCCACTAAGAAGTATTAAACATCAATTATCTTCATATATTTCCATATGTCACATAGTTAATGGCAAGAAGAGCTCATCAATTCCGGAGTATATGACAGAAATTTTCGAAAAATACCAGAACTGGCAGTGGAGTATAAACAGTGTGCCAATATTTTGAATCATTCTGTGTAAACATTAAAAAACTAGTTGTGTGACTACAAGAAAAAGTAATACTCGACCTAAAAAGAGAATAAGACCTTCTTCTTGGATTAACCTTAGTTATCCTGCAAAGTTACATTAATTCCCGGAGTGCCATTAATTCCCATTCTTATCGAAAGGCCCCACTGCAGCAAAAAGCTTATTTCTGGTTAGGTTTCAGCACTCGGAGGTGAATTAGTCTAATTTCCTTTGATGGTATAATTACAACACATACATCGCTAAGAAATCATATGGCCATTTATAACTGTTTGCATAATGATCAGCTCAATAAAGGATTTTTTCAACAGACTGTGTTAGTAGCTTACACAGCATGTAAAATCTCCAACTGTTATGAAAGTATTTGAATGAGCGGCCTCTTAGTGCAGGATGTTATGTTTATTTTAATTCATGATACCACTGTATCTTTCGACCCCTTGGGCGGAGTCCGGTCTAGTCTTTCATTTATACGATAGCGAGAATGTGATGCTAGCTTGCTGAGACGTCGGAAGCCTGCATTGGGAATGTTCTGCACTCCACGCGAGCTAAGATCATGCACCTGCAGCTTTGGAGCCTGACATTGAACTCGGACGCTGCATTTTCCTTCCTCCGTCGGGTCAGCGTGTCTATGAGGAAGTCGTCCCCTTTCGGCATCAATGGCAAAGTTCGCCCGGGCAAAGTCTGCTGCAGGCTATAACGATGATGTGGTTTCGTGGATGTGGTACTTGCAAGCATAACATTACCGGCCGCAAGGCTCTCAATTTATTCGGATTTACAAGTTGTGCTATACGGATAAACTTTTGGGTTTTCGGGATTTTCCACCGTATTGTGTTTAGCACCGGCCCCAATTGTATATCCGATCAAAATACCATACGACTGTAAGATTTCTGGTTAGATGCTGGATACGTTCCAATGCCGCCGGCCCTTTCCTTTTATATCCCACGCCCCAGGTACCCTCTCGATAGATTGGCTCATCTCTCTTCCTTACTTGGCGAAGACGACTCTCTCTCTCCCTCCCTCTTTGGACTTCTTCACATATACCGGGCTGCTGGCCACTGACTTTCCTTCATAGTTTTTCCTGTAGTCGATTCATGTTTCTATTTCGGGTTTATGTTTGCTTTGATACCGTCTAAATTTGTATATTGTGTAATTAGGTATTGGTAGCCCATTCAGGGAATTTGAATGCCTTATTGGTCGTTGTTTATATATTTTAGGTAAATTACCCCATAGCCTGTATTTTCATTACTTTACATAGGGAAAACTAGCCTCATCATTACTGAACAAGAATTTTGTGTAACTTGTCATGTTCATTATAACGTTTTAAATATTAGTTGTAAAGCAGATATGTAGAACCTATTTTTATAAATTAATTAATAGCTGAAGGCAAGGGCCAGTGAAATAATATCCATTTTACAGTTTTCATTCTAGCAATTATTGTTACGGGTTGTTTTTAATTACCGCTTTCTCCCTTATCTCAAAAATCTGGTGTGATACACGCACACAACTTCCTTTTACAGTGATCTTATAATTAGTGAAAATTTGTCTTTTAATTTAAGCATTTGTAAATTTTTTTCAAAAACTACAAATTCTACAGAAACCGTACAAAATTAGTTGAAAAAACAAATTTTCTCTAAAATGTTAAGCCGAATTCAAAAAATGTAATAATATACCGGGTATTGTATTTAAAACTAAAAAAAAATATAGCAACCTTTTGTATAACCGGAGGTGAGATCACAGTCAAAATATTGTAGTGGTAGTCGCTCTTACACATATATAGGAGTTTATAAAAAAAGGAAGAAAAAAACATTTTAGCGGTGTTAAACTAGAAAATCAGGAGTTCATAAAAAAAGGAAGAAAAAAACATTTTAGCGGTGTTCAACTAGAAAATCACCTATCTCACATCAATACACATCAAAAATGTAATAGAAAAAATCGTTAGAACCGTTTTTAAGAAAATCGAAAAAAAGCTGAAAAATTACAAGAGTAAACACCATACTTCCGTTTACGAGATTTTCTTCAAAAGTTTGCTGTCGCATCTAGATAGTACACAAAACTTATAAATGAAGTTTCAACGTCATAACTTTTTTTATTTTTGAGATATTCTGTTTACACCATACACAAAAGCAGACTGGCAGACAGACTAATGAACAAAAAATTGCGTATTTAAAACATCAGTGCACACAATCGAACAGACGAAATTTCTACAAAATATATTTAATGGATTAAGTCACCAATTACATTCAACATTTATTATAAACTGTAAAATTTCAGTTAATAATAATTTTTAGTTTTATTGAATTGTTTAGTAAATTGATAATAATAAAGTTGTATTTGCTCAAAAAATTTATTGTTAACTCAAAAATATAAGAGGATATCTAACTGAGCCACGGACCGCCTAACACGTATTTATTTACTCCGCTTGTGTGTGAGGTTTTCAGGTTTCATTTTTAAGTAGTAGTGTTATGCTCATTTCAAACTTTATGTTCTAGGTTGGTTATAGACAAAATCCCAATTTGCAACGCCTGCTCTAGCAAATTTATGTTTTTCAGCAATCGTATTAACAGTTTCTGCGTGTGATTTATATTAGAGTTAGACATTTTCATTATTTCTAGCGATTGACAATATTATTAGACAATGGTATATTAGACCACCTTAAATGACGATTATCTAAATTTACTTTTAATTAATAATACTGCTTATTAGCCAATAGTAAACAAAACAGCAGTATTTTAGAGTGGCAAAAATAGGCTAAAAGGCTAAAAGTTGGATTTGTTGAGGAAACCTACAGTTCAGATTTTTTCTACACTGTGGAGACCTTAAGAGAACGTATAATGACACCATAAAGCAATATGCGAACGAAATCGAGCTTTACAAGATTAATCAGAAACAGCCCCTTTGTGCTGTCGGCCTACGCATTTTAGCTGACGCCTTACTTGTCATTTCGTAGATATTAATTTAATTTTTCATCTCTGTTGTAAGAAGTAGATTTTCAACCTAGCTAATAAAAAATTTAAACGGAAAACAAAGTTCTACATATTATATTTAAAAAAAGCACATAGTACCCTCATTAGCCATTTTTCGCTGGTATTATTTAGTTTGAAAATAACATGTCATGAAAACAACCCTTATTTATTCCAACATTATTAATATTACTCTTCAGTTGCTTATATTGTATTAAATAGAGCTGAAAAGCTTTCAAGGAGCATTTTTGTAAATCAAAATAATTATATGTGCAGAAATGAACCAAGAACACGTTCACTGTTTGGAAATAGAAGTCCAACAGAAATTAAAATCATTTTACAGTTCTAACTATTACAGAATTGTTCCCACAGTAACTTGTGATTTTGTCAGTTAATACCCAAGCCGTTATTAAAAAAGGTTATTAATGTTATGATTTCAAAGGTACGTTACTTAATAAGAAACAACAAAACTAAAGCCCCACAGGTGGCCGTGAGTTTGCTGCAAAATCAGACACAAATCGGCCCCTTAGGGGAGCAACAAATCCTTAGCTGATTTTACTGGAATAATAAGCCATTCAAGGGGGGTGTCAAATCTGATGTATGTTTATTTTTAATGGTTACATTTCCCCATCATATAAATGTTTAGTTCTGCATCAAGTTATCTAGGTTATTGAGTTAGTCGTGAAATAGGGTAGGTTCGTTTGACGATGAGTTGGGGCCAGACAAAGCTGAAAAGATGATGGTCTTGGCTCCACGAATTTTTTACTTGGATTCGCGATTGTTTTCCCACAGAATTCGAGACAGAGAAAATAGTTTTTTTTTGCAGATTCTTGCGACAGCGCTCGCCACTTGGACTTACCTTTGATGACATTTGTACTCTATCTGTTAACTGCCTTATGCATTATCAATGAATATACCCTTGGAAGCGCCGTTATAATACAAGCTAACTTTACAGGATACCTCGTCCAATAACATGTTAATTTGTCCACAAGCAAATCCATTGAGCGATATTAATTTAATAAAGAGGGTCCCCCTAAAGGGGATAACGGTTCTTTATAGCGTGAAAAACGCAACTCAAAGAAATCAGTAATTAAAACCACAACCCTAATAATTTATTGTCTATTATGAAACACTTGTAAATACATTTTCGCAAACATTCAGTACGACATACAATGCAATTTCACTTACTCTAAGAAGTTGATAGAACGTGACGGGTTGCTGGAAGCATTTGCATTGAATTGATAATTTTCTCAAGGATCCTATGTAATTCCGGCATTTGGCAGTAATCGTTTGTTTCCTGCATTACACGAATAACTAATCTCTCGCATAGCACACTACAACCGACTCAACGCTACACTTCGATCTAAATTTTAAAAGAGTGGATTACCTACACGGTAGCTCGAGAATCGAGATACACAAGCGGGCTTAAATTGTAAACCTCGACTGAAGATGCAAAAAAGCAATTTTCAGCTCACCAGATTCGTTATTCCTCTCTTGCGCAAGGCATAAGAGCAAAGGTAAATCTCCAAGAAAAATACGCACGTGCGCAGCCTAAGCAAACGATACCCTGCTGCGAGCTGGCATCATGAGATTAAAATGGGTCTATAGCAAATGCGCTAGAAACGCAAAGTAACATAATAGAATGCAAAAATAATCAGAATTGATAAACAAAAGTGCCCGTGTCATCGTGGCACTGGTATAATGGTGTGCTATGAAATAACAAGTTGCCTAACTTCGTATGACCGTGCCAAAATGATACCTACATCATCTGACTCTACTCTGATCAAATCATCAGAAATTTGAAGACCTCTTTTAGGTGCCCCGGGTAACATCGCTTCATATGAAACTGGTAGAATCAATTTTGAACAGATGTAGTTGGGCTGTAATGTGACAAATTCAAACAAGCTCCCGTAATACGACACTGACATCAAGGTAAAATGGCACCTTTAAACAAAGCTTAGAAAGTAATAATACGAACGGTATTGATCGATGGCGTGGGCATCAGGGCAATTGCACTTGAGCCCACCGTTAAAAGAAAACAACCATACTCGTTAAGAAGAAAACCTGAGATACTGGAGCCATTGAAAGAAAACAAGACGTAATTACGCAACTACAATTTTTAAAACTTAAGGTATCTTGATGCTTTCACTATCGTAGTTTTCTATGAAGGCGATGGTAGAGGTAGTTTCAATAACATGGTGTAAAGCTGAAGGATATAGGAAACATTGAAATATATCAATTTTGCATATAAACTTTTAAATCCGTCTCCTCTGAATACATTGGAACTTTTGAACAGACAGATATTTGACTACAAAAAATATGTAATGAAAGCCTTGCTTTATTTAAAAACTTCTTAGGCCTTTCGATTTTTTTCTATGTAATAATAACAAGTTTATTGTTGGTGGCACTGTAAGTATATCTCAGATTCGAGGTTAGCAGCTTAGGTTTGGCGTTAGTCTTTGTCAAATATCAAACAAAACCTAATCTGATACCCTCGAATTTGGCATAGACCGACGACAGCGCCTCCAACAATACTTATGTCGTAGTCATAATGCAAAATTAGGCTTTTTACAAAATGTCTAGGGATTTTATAAAAAGCCGTTAAACGCGAGCGAACAATAGAATTTTTGTTATGACTATACCATTTCAGGCAAATTGATAAAATGCCGGCAAAATGTGAGCAGAGGAATATATAATATCTCGTTATGACTGATTATTTTCAGGCATTTTACAATTTGCCAACAGCTATGTAGTCTAAACGCGCAGTATTGCGTTCCCGATACAGTTCACGCCAACCTAAACCTAACCTCAAATAAAACGTGATAAATTAAAACGTGGGCATTGTTTTGTTGTTTATCAATCAATTTAGAAGTCCGTTCAAACTCATAAAAATGTGTGATAACCGCGAAGAAGTGCAAATCGAGAATGATAAACGAGATTTAGAAGTTATCAAAGTGCATTTTAACGAACAGGTGCAAAAGTTTTACAGTGAAGGAGTGGAGAAAGATGTAATTAAAAAGCCTTGGACGGGTGATAGAGTCAAAGAAGTCTGAAGACATCAAGAGTGGTTAAATAGCCGTTTTAACAGGTAACAAAGGAGTAATAAGCAGTACCATTCAATGCGAAAATACGATGTTTTGTCTGTCGGTGTTGATGAACATCTAGTCGTAAAGCGAAGCTCTCTTGACCAACCTATTGTGTACATAATACCCATGGAACAGCACTGTGATGTGTTGTTAGAATGTGACCGAAATACAGGACATGGTGGGAAGGATAAAATGCTATTTGCCTTAAAAAAATAAATATAACATTCCCAGAAGAACGATCTAAATTTTCATTTCAGTATGCAAGGACTGTCAACTTAAAAAATCGCAGCCCCACAAGGGATTAGTTGTGAGTCCAGAAATAAGGATTTCTTGTCATTGTAGAACTGAAAATAGAATTGAAAATGAAAGACAGAAATCTTACTCTGGCCAAAAAAGAGCAGCCGAAAGGATGACTGAGATACCCAACAAAAAATATAAGTTAATTGAAGTCAGGATCATATGTTTATTTAGCAGTTCCTAAGGTAGATCGAGGACCTCTAGATTCTAAGAATCTAATTGGAAAAGTGATGGACCTGAAAAATGATCTCTACAAATTAGGTACCTCTAAAGGAATTCTCAAAACTTGACTTTCCAGAAATGATATTCAAGAATCCTTAGTCCGTTTTCAAGATGAAGTTCCTGATAAACTAATAACCGTAAGAGAGGCAGTTGCACATCATTCATGATTCGGGGATCAGGGGTTTGAAAAATGTTCTTGTAAGGTTAGCAGCAATCAGTGCAATTCGAAGAAATGTGCTTGCTTTAAAAATAATAATTTATGCTCTTCCAAATGTCATGGAAGTTAGACATGCAGTAATAAGTGTTTATTGAGACTTACGTAATAAAGGGATTTATTGTTTCTTGTCATTGCACCATTTTACTGAATACCTAGACGATACCTACCTAATTTAATTATTTTTGTTCTCACGTTTTGACTACATCGCTGTTGGCAAATTGTAAAATTCTTGAAAATAATCAGTCATAACGAAATATATATTCTTCGGCTCACATTTTGCCGGCATTTTATCAATTTGCCTGAATTGGTATAGTCATAACGCAAATTCTATTGTTCGCTCGCGTTTTGCCGGCTTTTTATAAAATCCCTAGACATTTTGTAAAAAGCCTAATTTTGCATTATGACTACGACACGTATAACACGAATCAATGCCAACTCTGAAAATAAGTGTGGCCCACATTAGATTAGATTTAGATTTTAGAACTGACCCTTTGGCTGTACAAAACCATGGTTCGACCAATAATTTAATATGGAATAATCGCCTGGTGGCCCACAATAAAACAAGCAACTGCGATCCACAAAATCAACAGAATACAATATCTAGCTAATCGGTGCATCACTGGAGCCTTTAAAGGCACCTCAGGACAAGCACTGAATGCTATTTTAAATCTGCCTGAATGGCAGCCTACAGATTACAAAGTACTGGTCACTGGATGACCACAGCTAATAATCTAGGACATGGCAAGATCATGTTACACATCAACAACCCAATATTAGAAATGGGTTCTGATCTTATAATCAAAGCCTATGACTATGAAAAGAACTTTACTGTACACACAAGTTGGAAACCGGACCAACTACCAACTCCAACAAATAAGAACATCATTTTTTACACTGATGGATCTAAGTTTGAAGGGGGTACAGGCCCCGGTGTGTAGAGTACCAATCCTAGAACCAACGAAAAAGTCAGTCTAGGAAAGTTTTGTAACATCTTTCAGGCTGAATTACAAGCTATTAACGTATGCGCAAACATCAGCAAAGAAAAGAAGCTGCTCAATCGAGACATACACATTCTCTCATACAGTCAGGCAGCACTGAAAGCGCTAAACGCTTTCAGTACTTCATCGAGACTGGTCAAGGAATGCAAATCCAAACTTCAAACCTTAAGCCAGGGAAATACAGTAAAATTATGCTGGATCCCAGGTCACCAAGGTATTGAAGGAAACGAAAAGGCGGACAAGCTCGCAAAAGAAGCAGCCCGTAATGCAATGACCGGTCCAGAACCTGGTCTAAGCATTCAGAAAAACCAAGCCCGCTCAGCCATTAATGAATGGGTCAATACCGCACACCAACTAAGGTGAAGAAACTACAATCAAGCAACACATTACAAAAGATTGCTAAAAACTCCGAATCCACAAACCACCAAAACCCTGTTGAGACTGAACAGAACTCGAATCAAGCAAGTAGTCAGTCTACTAACAGGCACTGGAGCATTCAGAGAATTTATGCACAGGATCAATATCTATAGAGATGAACCTGTTTGCAGACTATGCCAAGAGGATGATGAAACAGCCTACCATATCCTCTTTGAATGCCCAGAATTAGAGCGTAAAAGACACCAACTCGATTGGAGCCTTAACTCTATTGACAACCGCAAGCTAGTAGGGGACATTGCAAGTAAAAGATACGGATGTCGGCCTGCTAACTTGAAAACTTCCGACAGTACAAAAAGCCCAAAGGGCTGACGTGCGCAGGCCAGCAAAATGCAGTCGTGGAATCTAAATCTAAGTGGCCCACATTAGTAGAATACACTATGATGCCAGGCACAGTTATTCAGCAAAATGTCTAGCGTCATAATGTGTTTTATTTTTTGACACAAGACTAAGGTGTAACGGACCCCATCTGCGTTTCATTTAGTGGTAGCTGCAGACAGGTCCGTTTGTGATTAAATGGGGGATGAAAGAAAAGTCGAAGGCTAATAATGTAATTAACTACTTATATTAAAAAGAATAAAAACATGGGGCAAATCATTACACAAATTAGTTGACAAAAACATGTTGAGTACGCTTAATAGGAAATCAACATTTCTAACCTACGCTTGGGCTATAAACGGCGCTCAACGATCTACTTAAGTCACGAAAAGATTCTGCTCTAGATTACATACATTAATTTACGGATTTACCTAATTGAGACAAGTATTGCAAGACATATAGTCGGTTCATAATAGTAATCATTATAATTCAGACCTGGCACATAGATAAACCTCACGGGCGTCGGTGAACACACATTTATTTAATTACGGCAACGCGTTGTCGACGTTTATTCGTTAATATTGTACATGGCTTTTAGATTGATTTAAATTTATTAATTTTAAGAGACGGCTTCTCATCCTCTCAAATTGGCACTGCCTCACATCCATAATTTAGATCGAGTCGAATATATTATAGTTTTCATTATTTAATAAATGTAACGTGGAGGCGCGTTCGGAGCTCTAGATATACTACGCCGTCCCTTCAGGTAATTTTGCAAATTGCGATTCGGTTAAACCCGACGTACTTTTTGTCATTAAACGTTTTGTGTGATAATCATTTCCCTGTTTCAAGGAATGTGTGTATGAATATGTTACGATATTTGCAATTGTGCAGTTCTCATAAGAACTGCTTCAACTCTGCAAGATTGCATCCGTAACTTGAACTGGAGTTTGTTCATTTCCCGGATATGTAATTTATCGCTTTCTGGTGCTTGCAATTTTTATCTCAACTTGAGTTAATTAACATTTGAAATTATTCAAAATCGAATAAATTTTTAGATATTATACGTATTTTAATGCGTTTGTTAGGAAATAAAAAGGTTTTACTAGTTTTCACAATTTTTTTATAATCAACTTCTGGATCATTTAAAATTTCTAATAATAGTAGTTTATGTAACTAGTCCTCAAAGCAAGGCTTTAGGGGACGAGTCCGTAATATGAAGATGAGTCCTCTAAAGCCATTTGAGGACGTGTTGCATACAAAGTTTTTTTGTATTAGCTCTCCAAACATTATAATATGAAGTTTCAATTACCGTTAAAGCGGCATTATATTAGGAGGCCGCGCGAAAATGTATTTTTCGCTCCCCAAACTGGTTACTTTGGAAACTGTCTAGGATCCTCAAAATGGCCATTTAGAGGCCTTGTACTTAAAGTCGTCATGGCAACTAATGTTTGAGTCCGCTAAAATGTTGCCCTGATGACTTTAAGTACAAGGCCTCTAAATGTCCATTTTGAGAATCCTAGACAGTTTCTAAAGTAACCAGTTTGGGGAGCGAATACAAAAAATACATTTATAAAGGTTGTTGATTTCAACTTCTTAAAGCCATATGTCAAAATTAACAAAACATTTCATACGACAGTAATTTTCCACTTTAATGCTTTTTTCCAATTTTCATTAAAATGGTGAAAACCTAATTTTAAACCCTCTCTGTAGAGGAATTTAAAAGAAAAAGTTTTTATCCACACTGTTTTTAGGTTCAAACGTCTCCCATAACCTCTCTGCGTTTGGCACCATGTTTTTTAAACACCTTGTATATTAGCACTATATGCCATTACGGTCTGTTGTTCGATTTACGAAGTTTTTTCCATTCTTACCTATCAGCCTCTGTGGTTCTACAATTTTGTGGTCTTAGTGTTGCAAGGTCCATTTCCAACTGATCTAACTATCTCGATTTCGGTCTTCCTTCTATTTTCGTTTAACTCGTAAAATAAAGTATAGTAACCATGATATCAGTCAAACTCCAAATTTTTCCAGAAAGTTTCGAAGTGATGTCTGTCTGTCACTCTGTCGGTCTGTCAGTATGTGAACCTGTGTTCTCGCTAAAGCTCAGACGGTTCAGTCGATTGGCGTCATCTTCGTTTTTAATTTGAATTCCGAGATACTAGTGAGTTTTGTTAAAATCGTATAACCGGAAATGGTACTTTACGCATATTTTTTTTGTTTTGAGCCGTATGTGACCACACATCATTTTTCCTGGTATTATAAAATTTTTCGATATTCTGTCTTATTCCATTCTTATTATATAGTCTTACCATCCAATTCTGTGGACTTTGACCACATCTATCACATCTACATTTCCTAGTTCTTGTAATATTTGTTGGTTTGTTCTTCTTCTCCACATTGAATTTTTGTTTCAGCTTCAGTTCTATAACCCGTTGTCCCATTTCGCATTGATGGCCTTATTTGTCCTACCTCTTATTACTTTTTTGCTGTCGTATTGAGTCCTAATTCTTCTTTGTTATTACTGTTTTCCATCAACCTCCAGTTTCTGGTAGCCAACTGTATTACCTATATTTACTTTGTCTTTCGCCTATCTTACTGTTCTTTTACTTTATAATTAATCCTTAACGATTTCTAACTTACACTGATCCTTCAATCCTTCTAATTTTATTAGTTGATATCATTACATTTACACCTAGTTGTTTTTCTATAAAACCTTAGAATTTCTTCTTTGGTCCGTTGTTCGTGTTAATCGATATTCCCTTTATCACTATTTTTCTTCTTTTCTTCTCCTTGTGGTTTTCTCAATTCTTCCAACTTACCCATCCTTTCGTCTAGGTATTTCTTTTCAGTCATTGATTTTGTTTCTCTTTTTATCATTTCTTTCGAAGTGATCCCGTTGTACATCTTGAAGTATACTCTCAATCCCTGTATCGAATATGTTCGAAGGGACCTTTGTATAGTCCTATCGTCTAGCTGTCAACCGTGCCGCCAATACCCTTTTCCCTCGACGTCTAGATTGAAGCAATTTTGCGCTTAACCATTCTCAAAGCTGCCCATCTTTGGTTACGTATTCGAGACCGAGTTTCTAGCAAGACTTTTCCGCTCTGCTTCGGTGATCGACCGCCTTGGTTCCCGTTTGTTTCGATGCACAGGGCTAAGTTGAACCTACTTTTATTCCACATCTGATTTTCCGTTGTATGTATGTTATAACTAAGTAATACATGAAGTGGAGTAAGTATTCTGGGGTACCACGTTACAATTGCAATAATGCCTTAAGTGATTTGTGCTGGCTTGGCATTAGTAAGAGCAGCAATATTGATCTTCCCTGTCTCTCAGGCTGTCAAAGTTTTCCTATCTCTTGACGCAACGTCACGAGCAGGTAAAATTTGTAGGGATTGCTTTGCTACCATTGTTGTGGTTTCGGTCTTCAGGTGAAACCCACACAAATGTGTTCTTCTTAATTAGGGTTATCAAACAAACTGTGAGATTTTATTTTGTAAAGCAAAGTGCCCTTTAGCCTATTTTTAGAGATCGCGGAGCGGAGAATCCATATCAAACGTCGCCGAGGGGTCAATTTCAGGGTATTATGCTTCCAGTACATTACCGACGGACATATCAGGTGGCGTACATAAAAATTATACCAATTTGTCTGGGTATATTTCTAGGTATTTGTTTTAACTATTGCAAACGAGCCCTTGTTCTTTCGGCTTACAGCTCATCCCGTCCCACCGAGCTAGTTTGAGCAACCTTTACCCCTGCTATTGGTCCTAAATGGAATTTTCCCTGTAACAGGATGAGTCTTTAATACAGGTTCCGCCGCTGTAGTACCTGTGTTTTCCCTTTGATTTATTCCACTAATGCTGAAAATTTCAACTTTTGTGATTTCTATTTAAGCAATTTTTTTCTATTAACCGCTCACATTGTTTTAATTAGAAAAATAAAACCTGGTACGTTAACATACTTAGATTATTGCCACTTCCCAATAATCGATATAGTGAGGTTGTAAATTGGCCGACAAATTTGAGACATTAAAATCCTAAAGATTATTTCATACTAATATGTACAGCACTAGTTTTGGTCATTTGAAATCAAAGTACACTTCTGTGCAATAAAATTAAGCACACATGGCTTTGTTGCATTTATTAATAGCGTTCGAAAGTTCTTAGCTTTGGTCTTTTAATAAAGGTGCTATTTTCAAGTTATGGTGTTTTATCATTTATTGAAACTGCTGCTCGGCAATTAAAATAGACCCAAATTATACAAACTAGAATATTGTCAAAAATAGTCATAGGACTTAATTTTATTGCACAGAAGTGTACATTGACTATTACATAATTATGCTAAAACTTTGAATTTAATATATTGTATTTTATTTGACGTACTAACCTGTTTGGTGGTTATTTATATTTATTATTTTATTACAACCTAAAACAAAATAAAAGACGTAGGGGTGGGCAGTCCGAAGAACAAAATTAGAACATAAATATACAAATAAACGTAATAGATACGGCAGCAAGCAGCTTTTATACACCGTTATGCTTTTTACTGTAGAATTTCAAACAAGTTGGTGCTTTATTAATTTATTTTAGTAGAAAAGTTGAAACGTTGTTGTTTAGTAAAAGGATTTAATTTTACTGCCACATTCGGCACTGGACGCGTTTATTTCTGTAGGGTAACATCTGCAAATAGGAATTGTGTACAGACAGCATGCGACTCAACAAAAAAGTTAGTATACTCAAAAAACACCATCAAAACAAACAAGCCCACTGTTGTTTTATTTAACACATGCTGAAGAAGGAAATAACGGACTGCACGTCAACTGCAAACACAACACAATAACAGCGCTTTCGGCCAGGCTCAATTTTGGTATTGTTTTGATTCCAAACAGAATAGTAACTGACAAAATCAAATCAGGACATTGCCGTGTTAGTCATTGGTAAAAGGTTTGGTAACTGTTTTTTGCAAAAGCATTGCACTCCATCAAAAGAAAATGCGGGTTTTGTATAACTAACTAGTTTCCAGTTCTAGAGCCAACCCTACCAAAGCATTTTCTAGAGATTTGAAATATAAAAGTTAATATTTACCATTTTATATATCCAGCCTAGCACAACGAATTGCTAAAATTGTTAGAAACCAAGTGATGTATTGTTTAATTCGGGTAACTAGATGGAGCAGCAAGTTACACACAACAAATTTCAAGTAGTTCTATATTCAAGAATTTTATCTCCTGATAGTTAGAAAACGATCTGCTGCTATCCACCCGAATCTGTCGATTCTACTGACACATGTATTAAACGAGACAGCCTCCATCATTTTAAATGTGCTTCCGCCTGCTAAAAGTGCGATTCGTTTCGGAAAAACCGCCTGAAATTTGGGCCCGGCAGCTGAACAAATACCCGGATATCTGAAAGGAATACATAAAAATTTATGGTGGAGCGGGCGCTAAGTCGCTTGCGTAATATCCAAAGATGGAATTTCAGATATACATGCAAGGCGGACACATTTATGCTTGTCTGGGTGGCTTCAAATGGTGATGACATTTTGTCCATTCATCTTAAGGCCGTAATAACGCCGCCTTCTACGATAAACCTGTCATCAGAGGGGCGTCGCTCAAAAAAGTGACATTGTCCTTTACTCGATACCAGGGCGTTAAGCTGTACAAGTTTCCCTTGTTATCGAACGGTCTGAAGCTATCAGTTGTCTATCACTAAGGGCTCATACCGACGCGACGGGGTCATAAAATTTAACCTTCATCTAGCAACCAATTTAGATTTCACTCTCAAGTTCAAACCTTACCTTCAGAAATTGGTTTTATCGCACGCCTTCCGGCCACCATACAGACAGTTTTGATGGTTGTGACCCCTGTAAAAAAAGTAGTAGACAAACAGAAGAACAAGAAGTATCGAGTTGCAACCATTTTACCAGTATTTTCTATATTCCTCTTTTAAATACTATCCCAGTAGATATATATGGTTAAACATTGCTCCAGCAGTTTGAAAATAGTATTTCACATTACTAGCTTGATAAGAGGGTTTTTACTGGCGAATAGAAGGGTATAACTGGCGAGCCGCAGGCGATCCAGTCACCTTCTTGAGCCAGTAAAACCTATTACCTTGCGTGTATTGTTGAATATTTTATTTGTTCCTCACTTACAAATAACTAGAAATTTACCATTTATTCAAAATGTCAAACTGACAAGCAACTAAATTCATCAATATGACACATACTAAGGAAGACAACTCTGGTTTTGCACGCTATCATTTATCTATGAGCACGCTTGTAAAACTGACAGTTAACGTGTAAAGATAGTAACTTGTTAAAATACACTTTCTTGATTAATACAGTGTTTTGATAAATTGATGTTAACACGTGAGTAACAAATAAAAACCTTATATGGTGTCTATATACCAAAGAGAGGAAGCTTACTGTGCGTATATAGATTGTTAGACGATTGTCTTCCATTTCTGTCTGGGTTTTATATACCTCTTTCTTTACTAAGAAGCTGCCCAGGACTTCTTCAATACTGTGTAACCATTTCTTCCTTGGTCTTTTTCTTCCATCTTTTATGGTACCTACTACCGGCTATAACAGGAGTGCTTTTGGAAAATCTCTCTCTTTCTCTCCAACTCCTTTTTAGTGCAACGTTGAATAGTACCATCGTTGATTTTTCTTTAGTTTACTGCGCCCTTTAAAGTCATTCCTGTTAGTTCCATCAATCTCTTTGAGTTTATTTTGGTTCATTCATCACCGTCTAGTTCGTTAATGTTATTGAGATGTTCTTTAAATACAGCGAAGATCACATGTAGTTAAGGGTTATTTCCGCAAAAGTTTTTCAGTATCTGTCTTATGACAAATATACTTTCTTCATCGGCGAAGAAGGCGTTGTTACAAAGACGGTTCGCGTAAGGAGGATGGCAGAGCCGGAGCCGCGTGTACCGCTCTCAACCAAGAGCGAGAGCTATAAAGCAGCGGAAACGCCGGGATGGCTGACCGGAGCTTCATTTTCTAATGCTATTCGGGGATTTAGATGACAGTCGATTACATCGCACAAGGAAGGCCGTGGCCTGCGGCTTTAAGTGATATGCGCAGACCCACGAATCATTCGTTAAATAAATACAAAAGGTTAAGACGCTTTTATAAGGCCGATATCTCTTTTCAGCAAGTATTTTCAATTTTCGTTTTTCCTTTTACAGTGCATTGTGTTAGGAGGCTGTATTTGAGACTGATACAACTCTACGATAATTTTACTATGCCTTCCATTATTTGTGGTTTATCTGATAATTTCTTATTGTATTCTTTTCTATTCATTTGCTCCCTTTTTCTTTTGTATTTTCCTCTATTTGCTACTTTCATTTTATGATATTTTCGTATGTCTTAGTTAACAATTTTCTTATTGGTTTATTCCTTTCACTTTTCTCAACCTTGTTAGGACAAGTCATATAAATGTTTAATGTTGTATATTTTTCATTTTTACAGTTTATTAATATCATCATAATGATGATGGCGGCGACGCGATAACTGACATGTCAGCTCCGTTACGTAAGGCGTGTTTGTGAAATAAAATGAGTGTTGAAGTGAGAATTAATTAAAGTGTAGTAGATAAGAGTGATATACAAGTGTAAAAGCAAAACCTAAACGAAAAATTGGAGAGTCAGGTGTTTATATACAGTAATTAAAGAACCTCATTCCAATGTCAACATATGGTGGTTAAGATCAAATTCGTTTGCGGCGGATTTCAAGTTTCTACTCGGTGATACGGACGATACTTAGAAACCAAAAGGACAGAAATAGGAGCAAGGGGGCACGCTACAAAGAAAAAGTAGAAAATGAACTAAATGGCAACCAATGTGAATTTAGACCTAGTAGGGAAACGATGAATCGCATATTTAGTCTAGGTCAACTGATGGATAAAAACAGCTAGGCAGATACGACCTCACACATGTGTTTCGTGGATCTTGAAATCGCCTTCGATAAAGTGCCAAGAGAAAAGATCTGGGAAGTATTACGACAGGTTGGAACTAAACTATTAACCGCGATCAAAAGTATCTATTCTCACACGAGAAATGTAGTCAGGACACAAAATATGTGCAGTGAGAAATTCAATACTTTCTGTGGAGTCAGGCAAGGAGGAGTTTTAAGTCCGTTGCTTTTTATCATTCTCATGGACGAAATTGCCAAAGAATGTCGGGATAGTCTGGAGGGTGTTAGGGTGGAAGTAAGGCGTCTTAACAGTCCGTACATCTCGGAGTTAATATACGTAGACGATCTGCTTATTCGCAAATATGGACGAAAACTTACAGAACAATTTAAACATATGTGAACAGAACTTCGAAAAGTATGATATGGAAATTAATGTAATCAAAACAAAATTTGTGGTAGTGGCAAAAGAAAAAAAGCACGGGAATATATAACTGAATAATGAAGCAATTAAACAATCAGAAAATTTTATATACCTCTAAACGCACAAAACAGCTTAGATCCAGAAATAATGAACAGACTAAACAGCGCAAATAAGCTTTACTTTGTTTTGAAAATAGTATATTGTTTAACGAGTGACGAAAGTAGCATTTTCTGCAAACGAGAGAACAGTTTATCAAACGAGGCGTAGCCGAGTTTGATAATGTTCTCAAGTTGCAGAAAATGCTTTTCGACGAGTAAAACACTATACTTTTTCTATAACCCTGGTTTACTATATAGGTGTATAAAAAGTTTGAGAAAGTTCAATTACCTTTAAAGTGATCTTGGCGAAATCGGGGATTTACGGATATACCCCTTTTTTAATGCAGATAAAGTAACCAGTGAGAAAAGCTAATTGTCATACCATGCCTGTGTTTGTATCGCGCAATTGACAACTCTGACTAATATAGCGCATAGCAACTAAAACACTACCGACCGCGAGCAAGGCTACTTGATGAGACGTCCTGCCAATTTCGTGATCATTTTTATAACTGTATTTTGCATTTATTACGTTATACAAAGTCAATTTACGCGTTTTTTGTGTTAAATCATGTTTTTCCATTGTGCTTCGTAAAATTAAATTACCATTGGATATGGAAGAATGCATTTAATATCTGAAATTGCAACAACTTACTTTCGTCACTAGAGACGAGAGTTAACGTTAAGGGATATTCTATCACTGGTCCCGGAACTGGCGTTTTCGGTTGGAGTAAAACATGACGAAAGTTGTTTATTTTTAAATGGTTATAGAAAAAAGTGTTTATAAAGAAGGAAGAGATATTAGCAGACACTAAATCAAAATCCTTAACAGTGTCTTTACACCAGTTTTAATTTATGGCTGCAAAGAGTGGTGTATGAATAAGGCACAAAAGAGCAAAGTCCAAGCCAGTGAAATGAGATTTCTTCGTGAAATATTAGGAGCTTCCAGAAGAGACCGTATACGAAATATAGATATTAGAAATCAATTAAAGGTTGTGCCGGTACAAAAAACAATAGAGAGAAAACAACTAATGTGGTTGGGACATCTAACCAGAATAGACAATAGCAGAAAAGTGAAAGATATTTAGAAGACGGAAATAGACAAACGTAGAAAAAGCTGCCACCTTACCTCTACACCGTAACGGTAGATGAGGCTGGATTATGTATGCATAGTCGATATTCCTTAACATCAACACAGAAGCTGCTAATAGCTGTCGCTTTTCATCATTACAGCAGATGATTCCATGTGAACCGTTCAACACAATTCTTTCTGTTGTACACAATATATTCCAGTATATTTTCGCAATTTTGTACACTTGCAATCCATTTGACAGCGAGTAGTGATTAACCTGTATTTAATTTTCTGGATTTGTGAATTTCAAGGGAAAGAAGTGCAGATTTTCAGCGACGCTTAAGTAAGTTAATAAAGACGTTACTGTGCGAGAATTTAGAATTTCGTCTTTAACTTCAATTTTGTTTCCGTAACAATACTACCTGCTAAACATTCAACTTTGCAATCACATTTCCTTAGTGTATTTTTTTTACTGGCAAGCTCAGTTTTCTAATATTTTGTGTAAAGCTCGTCTATTGCGTACAGATTTATCCATCCGCTCAAATCGAATCTTCTAAGTGGCCATTCACAAACTGGAAGATGTGTATCACTCGGTGACGTAAACTCCTGAAGCTGTCTGGTGTCATCAAAGCGAGATGCTGTATCCTTGGAGATAAACTATTCTCAAAAGCAACCGCCGACATCATAAGCATTCTGGCAATCGCAACTCACTTCTACCCGAGAAAAAACGCTGAACTCGTTGTCTATACTATACAATACGGATGTAAGCTCTACAAAGTTAGTTAATGAAAAATAAAAGCGTCTGGTTCAGGGGCTATTTCCATACGGTGAACAATGTAACAAACATTTGTGCTAAAATAATATGCAAAGTTATTACTAGAATTTTTCATATATTATTATCTAATTTTTAACTTAATTTTTCCTTTGATCGTTTATTTACGAATTAAATTAATGTATAGAAAATAGTTCATTAATGGCCCCTATTAATGAACGATTTTCTATTAATAAGTTATTTTCTCATTAATGACGCCATAAAAATAACAATTAAATGAAATACATGAAAATAAGAATAAATGTCAAACAGATGAGTGTCAAACGTGTAAAACGTATCTATTCTCAGTGATAATGGCCAAAGTTGATATTAACTTGACCTCACCAGAAGGTTCACACAGTGCAAATATTGTATATTTAAGTTTATTTCCAGAAAAAAACATTAATACTTACAAGAACACTTGTTTTACGCCGCAAAGAGAGGCAGGTAACGTGCTATACGGGATCGATGATATTTTGTCAATGAATGTTTTATTTCAAAGATGCCATGGAATAACAATGAATGTCTAAGTAACATTTAGAATTCGAGTTGTCGTCATCGACTAAAATTATTTTTTTCTAATTACTACCATAAGTTCAGCGGAAAAATATTGTTGTAACAGTTCTTGTGTAAATTGGTGATTAATAATCTCGACAATCATTAACGCCTCAGCGAAGCGAAATATTTCGATTACCAAACGCCCATATTATAGTTATTTACGTGGCAAGCTTAGTAAATTAGCCTTTATAGGCGAGCCGGATAATTTGCAGAGTGAGCCCCAATAAAGGCACCGTGGCTGTAAAGACTCATTTACCGAGTCAATTCGGACAACAATAAACGACCTTTTAACAAGTCAAGAGGAAATAAGCACACTTACCGGTTAAATAAGTATAAAATTACATTATTAGTTGACAGAAATATACACGTAAAATGTTAGTTTTTTTACAGGTAGAAGTTCTTCTAAATACGACGACCAGAAACAAAGTATAATTAATTTTTATTTTATCTTTGTTCGTTCTTTGTGTTTCCTTCAAAAAGTAGTATTTCATCTGTAAAACTAAATAATCTTGAAGAAGGAGAAAAAGCAGGTTCCGTGAACTTTTAGAAGGTGCGGTATCAGTAGATCGCAGGAAATAAAATAGTAGAAGCAACGCATAGTTAAGTACTAAGCCTTTAATAAATTTAAAATTTATAGGCTACAGCTAAATGGATTAAATTAATATTGATGGAAGTGTAGCACAATTGCATTAAGCAGGTCGTCGGTTCCAATTTCTCCGCAACCTTGGCGATCGGTATCGAGTTCGCCCAACCATTTACAGTTAGGAAGCAAATTAACTGTGCTCCTCCTAGAACCATATACCTAAGAGATAAAGTAACAAGGTCAACACATCACCAGCACACACATACCTAACACAATGGTTGCTATGCAAGCTCAAAATGCGCGCTCTAACTTTGTAACCCAAAACCGGAGCAAGTTGAGCACTGCACCGTCAGATGCTAGCGTACAAAGCACCAGTCTCTACACCGATAGGTAAAAGAGGTTACATATGATACATGCATACATACTTACATACAAAAGAAGTATTGTTAATACAAAATCCTAACGTTATATAGTATGCGCTCTATATAAGTAAATAAAAGAATTGGGTTAATTATTTATTTGAATCCGAAAAGAGTCGATAGCTATAATTAAAGCACTCAAACAAAAGCAATGTTTTTAGACGGAATCCGTGGACGCGACGCTTACCACAAACACCTTTGGATAACGAAGAGCATTCCTAAATACCAAAATCAACGTTTTGTCAACAAATAAATGTCTTAGCTCAACGTCAGGGCGTTGAGATCAAATAACTACCACTTACAACCATAATAAACAATTGTAGAAGTTGAGTGAAATCTTAAATTATTTAAAATGTAAGCTAATCACAGGCAGCAAAGGTCGTTGTCTGCAAACAAATGAATTATAAATTAAAAATAGTAAACAAAGGAGCTATTATTGGAACCCTTTCAGTTTAAAGGTTTTACGACCACGGGAGTGTCCTCTCGAAATTCTAAGCTGCTGATAGTTTGGCTGAAGCACACATAGAAGTTTTAGCAATTCTTATCGCTGGGGTACAGCGACGCCAAGGGAGGTCTCTAAATCTGTAAGACAGGTGCGAAATATGCAAAGATTGCCTAGATAGCTGATTGCTCGCCGAAGAAAGCAGGAAAACCGAAAAAGGTTGGTAACCGTATTAATTTCCTGTCAAACCATGATTGCAAATTAACGTAAATACATCATGATAGTGGGCACTCCAACACCCAACACCCAACAGCAGAATCATGTATAAGCTCCCGGCCGAGAACCGCTTTCTACGAACGCCGGAAAGCAAATGTCATGATTCTCGGAAAATTTGGGAAAAGCCTCTGACATTATCTTCTTCTTCGCCTTGTTTCACTTGTTTGAAATCTATTGTTTTGTTCTTGTTTTACTTTCCTGCTCTTTACTATTGTATTAATAAATACTTTTAATAAATGTTACTTTTACTTTCCATATAACAAGATCATGCCGTTTTTTTTTATTTTGGGGTCGAAGTTTCATTCCACTCTGGACGACCTTACATGCTCTTTAACATCAGTATATTTGTTCTTTTGAGCATTAAGATTTTCTGGGGATATACGTTGTGACCACAGTACTATAACGATTAGAGCCTTTGGGGCGTCTTATCGTATATAAATACGCTTAAATATACTTTGGGAATAAAACACATGTTGTTTCAAGAACCAAATATAATAAACTAAATAAACTTTGTTTTTTGGCTCGTTGCCTACACGATCCATTCGTACCATTACTCCCCCCCCAAAAAAAAAGAAAAAGGAGGGAGGGCGGCCAGGTAGGAAAACTAATATAACCCTGAGTAACAGTAACAGAATTATATTTAGCTACAAAACATCTTGGATCTTCTCAACAATCCTTAAAAACTAATAACTGGAGATATCTTGTCTGGCGCCGGACTCCATCTACTTCGCAGAAGTAAGCTGGTAGAAATGAAAAAAAGGAAGCGTGTATAAGAACAATATTAACGTAATAATGAAAATAAAATTAAATCATGCAAGCATATGTTAATCTAGAAAGTAGGCGGGTTTCAGCCTGTCGTAGCTGACTAGAAGTAAAATGTCATCTAAATAGCAAAAAACAAAACTCATTCCTTCAAAAACTTCCGAGGGACGACCGGATACTCTAACACCTGTATGCATAGTCGTTCGCCAGCGGCTCGTCGGAGTTTCGTTATGAATAGTATGTTGGCGGCACTGTAAATCTATGTCAAATTCGAGGTTATCAGGTTAGATTTTGTGTCAGTTTCTGTCAAAACTGACGGAAAACCTAACCTCGAATTTGACATAGACATACAGTGCTGCCAACATACTATTCATAACGAAACCCGGGCGAGTCGCCGGCGAGCCGCTGGCGAACGACTTTGCATACGGGTGTGAGAGTTCCGTAACCCAAAGTTCATTCGTAGGTATTTATAGCTGCCCAACGGTGTTATTATTGCTGTTGTATCTGTATCTTCAGGAGCAATCGGTATCTGAAAGTACGCTTTTTTAAAATCTAGTTTTGAAAAAATCGTTGAGCCATGAATTCTGTAGGTAAAATCTTGAATAAATGATATACGGAACATATCGGGATTGTAACGCTGTTCAATGGTCGATAATCACCACACACTCTGTAACTACCGTCCGCCTTCTTCACCAAATGAATGGCTGCTGTCCATGTGCTTGATGCTCTTTGTATAATACCTGATCTTAATAACTCTTGCAGATGATTTCTGAGGCTTTCACGGCCATTGTCATTAAGTAACAAACGACTTCAGGGATTGGACCTTGTCATGATTGAGATCGAAGAACTCAAAGTTTCCCCCTTCCTTTGCAAAGAGTTTCGCTTCTGGCGTGGTTAACACGTTGAGTTACCGTGCTCTTTGCTTTGTTCTCCTGATGAATCCCCTTACAAAAGTGGGGAAAACTTTGAGGTCTTCGATCTCAATCATGACACGGTCCAATCCCGGAAGTTGTTTGTTACTTAACTCCAAAAATGACAATGGCTCAGAATTCAAACGTCTGCATTTAGTAAAACGAAGAGGTCCTTTCTTGATAATTCTATATATGATCTTATGTTTGACAGGTGCATTGATATTAAAATCGTCAAGCAATTCTGGAAACTGTCGCAATACTATTTATGTTGTTGCTCAATAGAAGCAGGAATATTTTTGTTTGATGAAGACGCTGATTGTATACTTTGTTGATTGTTGTGTGGTGAGGAATGTTGATGATTGCATATCTGTGTATGGTTCGCTGCATGCACGCTTGCTGCTGTGTAGCGATCGATACCTGTACACATACAGAAGGTATACACGAAGAAGGTTACGGATGAGTGGGGTGGTTTGAAGTTAGTCCACTCATGTATGTTGATGGTGGTGCAAGTATGTCCAAACCTCGCCGATGATCATGCGGTGCCCACTGTAATGAAGGGGCCGTGGTACACGAGGTATGGGGCAAATGTGTAGGATGCATGACTGGAACTGGTGGCAGCATGTTCGGAAACTGCGCATGGGTGGGTGTCAATGACTATGCCTGCCTGTGTGCCCACAACTGTTGTGGAAGCGCGAACTGGACCGAAGTGAGACCATTCATGCACGCTGAACTGGTGCATATGCGGCGGTTGGGTAAAGCTGCTGCTGCTGGAAGACCGGTAGCGGTGCGCACTGAATAAATGGACAAGGAGGTTGTGGATATGCAGATTGCATTGAGGGAATCGGTGCATGTGCAGCGGTTGGGTACAGTTGCTGCTGCTGCACGACCGGTAACGGTGCGCGCTGAATAAGTGGACAAGGAGTCTGTTGAGATGCAGATTGCATCGAGGGAATCGATGGATGACGGAATTTTTGTTGTTCAATTCAAGTCGGACCGCACAGTTGCGGGCGCATGACCTCGGGTGTCCATATGCACGCGGGCTGAGATAAAGCACGCTGTGTCGATTCACTTGCAACGTGCACCTCACCAGGTATAGGGACCGTCGTTGGACATGAATGTTGCCATCTTTGATGAACATAGCCGGCTGCGTTCGGTTTTGTCACGTATGTGTACGGCGAATTTGGATGAATGAGGCCCTCTGATGACTAGGCTCTACCGAGTAGAATTCTACGTGGCGTGGGTGTACATCGAATTTTGTCGAACTGTTGTAAGAAATTTAATCGAGCTTGTTGCGAATCTTATGTTGCTGAACGGGTTGATTGCCGTGCTTTTTTGAGTGTTGGGGCATCCGTGCAGGCAGAGGTGTAACTGTTCGATATTTGAAATTAATAACTAGTTGGAAAAATTGAAGAAAATGCAATCCTAAAAGGGGCAAATCAGCATCTTGCACATAAAAGGTCCACTCAATTTGTCGTGGAAATATGTTAAACGACAGTTTAAGTGTTACTGTTCCTTCAATAAGTAAAGGGAAATAATCTGCATAATACTTTCCTTTTAGGGACAGTATTGACACATTTTAATAATTTACTTGTAACAAGTTGCGTTGGTATAATTGAAACGTTTGCTCCAGAGTCAACCACGAAATTAATTTTATTTTTCGTTTACCGCTTGTTAATTTCAATATTAATGAATTAGTTTTCCTAAAAGGGATGGATTAATAGACGTCATTAATACACTGTTTTTATTAATAAACTCTTTTTCATTAATTAACTGTTTTTTAAACAAGGATGGATTAATAGATCTATTAATACACTGTTTTTGATTAATACACTCTTTTCCATTAATTAACTGTTTTTGTGATTTTGACGTTTTGATATTTTGCATGGAGGTTAGTCGTATTAATCAAATTTTTCGCCACAAAAACAGATTTTGCGGTCAACTAAAAAATGTTGTAATCAACTCGTTTGTTAATGAGCGATTAATAATCTCAACTATTAAAGGCACACACTCGCTATCGCTCGTTCGTGCTTTAAACAGTTTCGATTATTAATCGCCTTCATTAACACACTTGTTGGTTAAATAACTATTAAAGTATCAAACAAATTAATAAAATTGCTCACTCCTGAAGAATTATAGTTTAACGCAGCTGGAGAGGAGCCCGTTAAACAGAGTTGGGGTTTTTTTAAATAAAAGAACAGGGCGTTGTGCACCTGAATGCTCTTGAACCAAACTTGCGGTGATAGCTACATATACAGGGACGGCCATAATCAAGTACCCGATTTTAAGTAGCGGCCGTGTACAATGCAAGGAAATAAAAAGAAAAAAAATATGTGTAGGACATTTATTTGTATTTAAAGTTTAAGCCTAAACTCAATTAAAGATCATGTCAGTCAAATGACCGCCTCTAACTGCGATGCACATCTGAGCTCTTTTTACGGCATGTTCCATAACTCGAGTCAAGTCATTTGGCGTTAGATCCCCTATTTCTTGACGGATATTATGTTTCAACTGCTGTAGCGTCTGAGGGTTATTGGCGTATACCTTTCCTTTGAGATAGCCCCATAAGAAGACATCAGGAACCGAAAGATCTGGCGATATCGAAGGCCACGCTAAGTCGCCAAATCGAGAAATTAATCGCGCAGGGAACATGTTGCGCAACATGACCATTGTCTCTCTGGATGTGTGCGCAGTCGCACCGTCCTGTTGCAACCACATATCCTCCAGTCCTAGGACTTCCAACTGAGGTGAGAAAAAAGTTATTCAGCATTGCTCTATAGCGCTCTCCGTTGACCCTAACAACAGTGCCTTTATCGTCCTCAAAGAAATATGGACCAATTACACCTTGGGCAAAGACGCCGCACCAAACAGTGACTCGTGAAGGGTGTAGTGGTCTTTCCTGAAGAATACGAGAGTTTACTGTACCGCAGTAGCGGTAATTCTGCTTATTTACAAATCCACTTAAGTGAAAATGAGCTTCGTCGGTCATAATCAGTTTATGTGGAAAATCTTCAATATTGTCGTTAAGGTTTAGGAGACTGTGACAGTATTGCAGGCGTTGTTGATGGTCTCTGGGAAGAAGCTGCTGTGCCACCTGGATTTTGTATGGAAATGCGTGCAAATCTAACTTCAAAATTCGCCTCAGGGACGTCCGAGACATGCCCAATTGTGTGGCGCGTCTTTCTGTCGACGTTCTTGGATCTTCTGCAATGCTTTCTCTTACACGCCGGATATTTTCAATTGAGCGTCCTGTTCGTAGTCGTCCAATATGCTTTGCATCAGCCGTTGTCCCACTACGCCGAAATTGTTGACACAAACGGCGTATTGTCTTTCCAGTTGGAGCAGGACGGTGAGGATAATTTCGGCGAAAATTTCGCTGTGTTGAAATAACCGATTCATTGTTTTTAATAAATAAAATTACTATATCTGCACGTTCCTCTAGTGTGTATCGATTCATAATAAAACTTGAATATGTGCACTGGAGAAATGTCAAAAGTAAACTAACAAAAGCTGTCAGATAAAACAATTACGAACGCTTCAAATCGGGTACTTGATTATGGCCGTCCCTGTATTTCTAGGAGGACGATATTAGTGAAGGTAGGCTGTTTTGGAATCTGCTGTTCGCGGCTTTCATAAGTATCATATGTCAAATGTGACCTGTCATTATTAAAGGTCGGCGGGGCAAAGGCCGTGGTAGGGGGTTTGGATATTAGGCAGAGAAGAAAATTGAGTGAGTTTTCGTACGAGTTCCCCAATGTCCATTTTGTAGTTGGAATATATAAAAAATTTGAGATCTGGTGGTAATCGGTGCACGAAAATGTCGCGAGCCGTTTTCAATGGGTAGTTGAGATCCATTGTGAGTTTTAATATCACTTGGATTGCCATTATAAGTAGAATTGCCAAACAGTAAGGTTAATTTGGAATTGACTGGTTCAACATAGCAACTTTGAATTCGTTCCTTGACCTTACTAAAAGGTTGACGTTGTGGTTGCGTAATTATTAAATCTCTCACTTTTGGAATCACATCAGAAGGCAAGTTAAGCAAAAGTAAGCTGTACCTTTGGGCTTTATCACTTATGCCTAACTTCGCGAAATAACGGTCAACAAGAACAAAAAATAAAGTCACGTCGTGAGACATCAAAGAGGGAAAGGTCAGCTTACTCTCCATTTTTTAGCAAAATAAAACTGTGACTTAACTTAGATTGTGGCTGCACTAGTGGTCGAAGGCGGACGATAGATACGTGCAGCGAACTGGCTGGTTGGTGAATGTTGTCTCTGGTAGAGGAAGGAAAATGAACTAGGCTGGTTCCAGGGCTTGAAGCGTAGTGGTTTGGCTGGTGTTTTGCAGCGATGACAGTTGTTCTCCGTAAAGTATTGCAAAATGTCAAAAGCGAAATGTGTGAAATTATAACACTTGGAGTAAACAGGGGTTTCTGAGGCTAGATGGAGGCTGTGTGTCACAGAACTGGGTTGCTTCAGGTGGAAGAGGTTTGATGTGTATTACACGTTCAGAGTTACCAAATTATAACGATTAGAGCCTTTGGGGCGTTTTATCTTATATGTTTAAAGAAGAGTACTAACTCACTCACTGACTCATCAACCCCCAGCCCAAACCCCTGGGCCTAGAAAGCTGAAATTTTCCACAGAGGTTTCCTTTATGATGTATACAAGGAATAAGGAAGGATATTTCGAAATTTAACCCCTAAAGAGTTAAAATGGGGGTTCCTATTTTGCATGGAAAATAGTTATTTATGCATCTAGGACGAAAAATTGGCTTTTTATGGACGATGCCTGCAATTGCTGGCCGAGGCGATAGCTGAGGCAAGCAATCAGGCAAGGCCATAAAAAGCAGTATTCGTCTGGGTGCATATTAAATTTTTTCGTCGACCGTCATAATTTCAAAAAAAAAATTAAGTGGAGTCCGAATTATAAGAGTTGTTGAGTACGAAAAACGTGGACGAAAAGTGTTTGCGGACAAAAAGCGTTTGCTGACGAAAAACGATTGCTGACGAAAAACGTTTGCGGACGAAAAGTATTTACGGACGAAAGGCGTTTGCGGCTGTAAAGTGCGGCTGTAAAGTGTTTGAGGACGAAAAGCATTCGCGGACGAAAAGCATTTGCGAACGAAAAGTGTTTGCGGACGAAAAATTAATGGTGTCCAAAAAAGTGACATTTTTGGTACCGTACCTGGATTCCGAATTACGTGTGATTAGCAACATGTAGAATTGAGACGGCCCTCGACGGCTCCGTTTTATATTGCTGTATTTATTTGGGGCACGTTTGGGTTTGTTAGAGCTAATAATTCTAAGTTGTGAATTACACCATAATACGCAATTTATGTCTTATTTATTTTGATACGTTGTACCATGATTGTAAAACTAAACGCAAAAAAAGCGATTTCAGAATAAGAAAAGACATTATTAACAACCAGGTAAATTGGATCTCCGCCGACCAGTTTTTCCAGAATCCTGTTACAGCAGAAAACGACTTTTACGACCTTAAAAAATTTTGGGGATAGTCTAAATGGGTCGCTAGGCTAATTTAAAAAGAGGTAAAACTCACTCTAATCACGCCTCAACTTTCTGTAACAGACGGTTGTCCGGCTATTTCCTCAGAGAAAAGAACGGGTTCCGATAAATACGATGTTATTTAGATTTATTTATTTTCTGCTGTCAAAATAGGGGTTGATTGTAATCAAAATAAGGAGGGAAAATGAGCCCCACGAATTTCATTGATAGAATGGGGAAGAAACTTTTTGCGAGGCCCTCGTAGAAATTCGAAGTCAGAGGACCGACCCCTCACTTCGACGGTCTACTATAACGTCCGGCTGTTTGGAAACCTATATTTACTGGTCTGTTAGCTTCGCCTGTCATCTGAGAATTAATAAACATAAGAAAGCAAAGCACATGTACATCAACACCTATTAAGTCTCATAATAAAGGTCCAAGAAGTTAAAAGTGAATGCAAACCCATTAACATTTAAGTATGTCGGCAAATATTTAACATGAATAGTTGCAAAGGGGGTCAGTAAGTTTAAAATCTACTTAACAATGATAAGTGTGACACAATAGCACATTGATTACATAGAAACGGCAGTGGTAAACAAGCCGCACAAAAATTGTGTATGTTATGACGCAACAATGATTTCACTTTACTCTCACTTTAAATAGAACAAAAGATCGTCGCGCAAAAGCTCAAATTACATAGGCAATAAAAAGAGTAGATCACAGTACCTGAATAATGTCCGGCGATGTTGCTAATTCCTGCAGCAGAAAGGTCCCACCGTCTCGCCTCCTTCTTTGCAGATGGTTAAAGGACAGTGTAGATTGGTGGCCGTCGAAACGCCGTTATAAAACGTGAAGCATTGGGAAAAGGGCAAAACGACATGAAACTATTAAACCCGATTTGCGCTGATGGGTGCCTTAAATAGGTTTTAGAAAAAATAATGTGATATAAGTGTGCATTTAAATATTTTATTTATAATGTGTTCGCCCAGTATAGATTTAATCTGCTTTATTCTGGATTTTTTTCATAATTCATGGAAGTTATGCAGCTTTTGGCACATTATAATAAAGATTTTTTTAAGACTGACATAATCTGACCAAATCCTATTTATAAAGGAGTAAAAATGTCTTCTTTAATTTCTTTAATGGGCACTATTTTTTCTGCTAAATATTGGTAAACACAATCAATATATAAATTTAGATGCTACCTCACTTAAATATTTAATTATAAATTAGCGATGTTTTAAATGCTCCTTTGTTAATGGCTAAATCTTATATTATGGTGCTTAGTTAAAGCCTGGGCTAATTTTGCAGCAATACCAATAATAGAAATAAAAATCCAGGGAATATAATAATAATAATGTCTTTTATTAGATACTTCAAATAATACATTTTAACTAACACTAATTAAATACGGGGCGGAGTTCAGTACAGCAGCTATGACAAGCTGCCAACTGCTCTTACACTAAACCCCGAGTTGACAATTATAATAATTGATTGTAGAGTGTAACTTAAAAGTAAATATATAAATCAAAACACACACAAGAGTAGCAGCACAGAACATATGTCTTAAAAACGTATATGATACGCAATAGCACTAGATAGCCCAATCAAAAAGAAAAAAATATATATAAGTGTTTTGCAGTAAGATAACCTTACTAGTAGTAATAATAACAAAAAAATATATACATGTGTATACCTATGCAAATGCATAAAAATGTATGCACTATACATAGTTATCCTCTATTTTGATTCATGTTCGCACATCTAAAATACAACACCATTTAGCATTAGTGTTCGAATAGCCAATATAAATTTATTTTTTGAAAGCGATTTTATATCGTTAGGTAGATCATTGAAAGTTTTAACTATACAGTAAGAGTACGATCATTGGAAAAAAGCAGTAGAGTGAAGTGGTGGTGTGAGTAACCCTTTGAACCTAAGATTCAAATTGTGTACAACTGAACGGAAAGTAATTTTATTGTAAAGATATGATGGACTCTCCTTAGTTAAGATATCGTGATAAAGAGAAGGCGCGTGCAACAAACGTCGGTTACGCATATTCAACCAGTTTAAATCCTTGAGTTTGTGACTAATTTTGTGATACTTGCGGATGCCATATATTAATCTCATGCACGCAGTTTGCAAACATTGGATTCTATTTACATCCCGAGAATCTATGCTGGAATAGTACACAACATCACAATAATTTACATTTGACAACACAAGCGAATTGCATAGTAAAGCTTTAGTTTTTGTATCAAATAGATATCGATTTTGAAAGATTATTTTTAATACGCCATACGCATTTCTCAGACATTTAGCAATATGCTCTTTAAAACGCAGTTTATAATCCATGATGACACCCAGGTTAACAACAGAGTCTTGTAGTGGCAATGTTTCATCACCAATCTTTATTACTACGTCACCAAGAGCTCTCATTCGATTTACTTTACTACCAAATAGAATAGCAACAGATTTTTTAGGATTTAAATGCAATCCATGTGTTTTAGATATATTGTTCAAACATTCTAAAGCATTATTTAATAAGATACAACTGTTATCGAGTTCATATGGCAAAAACGATATGTATATTTGTGTGTCATCGGCATAAAAGTGACACTTGCAAGACTCCAACACAGACGGAAAAGTGGAAATATAAATAGAAAACAGGAGAGGACCCAATATAGATCCCTGCGGTACTCCTTTACTAATAGGTAGAAAATCTGACTGACTGCCCGACGAAACGACTGCCTGACACCTATACAAAAGATAGTTAGATAAGAGGTTGATGGCGTCAGGGGTTAAGCCAATATAGTGTAAACTAGATATTAAGATTTCATGGTCTATGTTATCAAAAGCCTTGGAATAGTCCAATAAAACAAGAACGGTTAGCATACCCTTATCGGTTGCTGTTATAATTTCGTCAGTTATATTGAGAAGAGCAGTACAGCAACTATGACCGGGTCTAAAACCCGATTGACAGTTCGGGATGACTCTGTTAACTGTAAGGTGGTTCCGTAACTGATGTTCGATAACTTTCTCTAGGACCTTTGATATTGTTGGTAATATGCTTATAGAACGAAGATCTTTATATTCGAGCGGATGTGGTACTTTAGGCAAAGGTATTATAAGAGCTTTTTTCCAGGAGTTTGGGTATACGGAATTACTGAGGCAAAAATTTATGATATGAGTAAGAAAGGGAATCAAAAAAGGCAAACACATATTTAGCATAACAATATTAATGCAAATATAAAATGCATAATGCAATTCTACTAACCAATATGATTTACCATTTTTCTACAACAGGTTAAAAATGGTATTCAGGGAATTGTCGAAGTATTTCACACTATTATGGCAAATCGAAAACCTGCGATTTGTATTCCATATTCCCACGTCCGAGTTGAATAAAGTAATTCAAACGTAACAAAAATATTCTAACCAGTATCTCGACAGACATATTCGGTAGGTTTTGAATTTGTAAAAGTAAAACAGAAGACTACGTTGCAGAAGTTGAAGTGGTTCCGGAATACATTCCTCCTCCCTTTAGCAAGTACTGATGTAAAACCGTAGCTCAAGATGCCTGCAAGTGTGCTAGCATAAAGTGTCTATTTTCCTTCCATATACCATACGTATATCTATAAGAAAGTTAATATGCTGCTATAAATAATATATAAATAAATGTTTACTATAAAGTGAATGATTATTTTATTATTTACACAACATTAAACAAATTACAGATCACTCAATTAATATTATTTGATACAAATTTGTGGGGTAGCCAGAACTGTTTAAATTAATTCTTTTCTCTGTCGGTAAAACTTCTTTGATATTTACAACACGAGATACTTTTTAGTGGATTTAAAATATCCTCAGTGTTTCTGAATGGGAATTAAGACGAAGCTGGAGAGACTGCGGTGCATCCATTTATAAATTATAATGCTTTCATCCCGAATACGGAAACACTCACAACTTTCTTTCAGAACTAAGAGCCGGGAGATTTGCTTCGGGAATTTGTTATAAATTGTTAGGCTTTGCGGTTTAGATGGGCAAAATATTGCCCAAGGTTTGTGGAAAGCAAGCGTCTCTTATGAATTTTATCCTTGTCGCCGCTTGTGCTTTAAACGCTTTCTTCAACAGTCCAGCTTTATGTGTAAATGTACAGATTTAATTATTTCAGCATGTAAAAGACATGGAACTGATAATTCTATCCTGGAATCGTTACTAATTTTGATTAAAACTTTGTTTCATAGAATAAAATTTCTTGATTTCCATGTTGAATCTTTATCAATATTATGATTTTTTTTGCATTTCATTATTGTTGATATTTTCAATGCTGTCTGGTTCTGTAAAAACACAAAATTAGCTAACTGACGATGCTTTGGACCTGTAATAGTGCTACTACGAGAGAAAAAGATATAATTTAGATGTGTGTTTATCCACGACTTTTTCTTTACATTCCGCTGTTCGTACTGCCTGAAAAACAAATTCTTAGATATTTTGGAAATGTACAACACATAGATAATGATTACCTAGAAAGATTCACAGCACAAGTACTGGCGTTCGAATTGACAACAACACTGGGACGCCAACGATACAAAATTGCTACAATTGCCTCACGACTAGCTCAGTGTTGGGGGGGGGGGTACCAGATATCGATAGTTCGGCTATGCTGTAGCCCATCTAAACATATCAACACTACCGGTATTAAAGAAACACACACGAGGAATTTGCACCCAGCTTCCTACACGGAAGTATAGTAACCTGAAACAATTCGCCTGAAGAGCGCTTTTTTGCTGTTAAAGCTGAAGTACTTCAATCGCCTTATGGTTGATTGGTACCTTCATCAATAAAACTCTCCTGACAATAGTAAAAACGAGTTTATTGCACAACAAACATTCGGCTCTCCAAATAATAGGTAAAGTAAGATGACTTCGGTGCCCAAAGGGCAATTTACTACACAATATCAAGTATCAGCTGTTGGTTCATTCAGATAGCACAGGTCCAAACATGTTACAACAAGAAACAATCAATCGCCGAGCCACGACATGACCAGTTGTTCACTTGTTCGCGTACTGCAATAATTATTAAGCAAACGGCGGTCAGTCGCCGAAGTAAGGTAGCGATCAGCTGCTCGATCGTTAGGAACATAGTTGTAAATATTCACTATGCAAATGTGAGATTATAAAACATTAATAGGGCCCCACGGGAAACCTTAGCGAAAGACAAGGGATTCGAAATTAGTAGTGACGGCTTAGACAAACCCTACTCCATGGTATACCTTAAAATACAGAAAAATATGAGATGTGAAATCATTCGGGTGGCACTTCAAAATTTCACTCTTGTGCGCATCGCTCGGCAACGGTCGGAGTGCTACACAAAACTACTATCACGAAATGCGCTGCTCAATCTAGCATGCCTTAATGTGCCTGGTAGCGTCAACAAATCCTGCCTTGGCTGGGGTTTGCGACCAGCCAAATTCCTAGATGCCAGCTGTAGGCCCTCTTGAAGTTGGAGCGTATTTGTCCACGAGATTCGATAATAATTACACGGAAGGAGGTTATTGGAGTCACACGGTTTTGTTACAAATCAACGAAAAGACGCCATAATACGACTGTGTGCTTATAATGTCGAGGCATCTTTTAAATATTCCGAAACGTTCGAAATTATTAATTCGAGACGTACTTAATAACGATAAGATTCCTCGCATATATTAATGCACTATAAAAGGATTCAACACTAACGCAACCTTTAGCGACCACACCGGACACAGCAGGACAGTCGGTTTAACTAGTGTAAACCCTGGACACAAGTTTCTTTGTTACGAAACCTCCCGTGTCTTAAGATGACGTACTTACGTCACAAGCATTGTTTGCCTTCCCAGAAATTTGCTAAACTTGAACGCTTTGAACACTTAGGTTCTATATGGACCACCTAGTGACGGAACTAGAGAGTATTAGATGCAACCGGCTAAGATCTACCTGTAAACGATGGCGACAGTGGCCCTAATCACGTAATCCTCGGAATATTTAACAAGGTCACTTGGAAAGTCTATTCAGATAGACCGATTAAGTGGAGGAAACTGACAGCATACTAGATAGTTTGGAAAGCCAGGCATAGAGGGTTACCTAACTGATATAGCAGTAATACAATCACTGATGAGTCAATCAATAATTACTCCATATTCAATAACGTACCCAATAGAGCTCCATAGATCCACGAGAAGCGAATGAGTTAGGATGAAACCATCTGAAAGTGATAACAAAAACCCAAAGGAAAGAAACAACATCTGCTAGTTACAAGAAAATAATAGAGTGGATAAAGATTTAGAATTTTCAGAATGAAACATTATTTACACAGCGGCTAAAATAAAAGCATTAAGTGCATGAACGACAAACGGAACCCACCTAGCACAAATTTCATCTAGCTGCTGCCTTACGGAATTTATCTAGCGAAACTATTTGAAGTTCTAAATAAAGAAATGCGAAAAACGTTCCCATGACACTACGGAAAATATGCTTTAAGTTTAGGACTCTCCGAAATTAAAAAAAAATTACGTTTTCGGTGAAATGTCAACGTCAACTATCACTATAACCACCAATCAATTCGCGTAAATTGAGTCTATCAAGACAGTTGACAGCATTACACGCAATTGAAGGATTTGTGCTATGCGCAGTAAGACACTTATTTACAGCAACCGAGGAACCTGTAAACAACTGAAATTTGTTTGAACAGAATGCTCATAGCTCGCAACAGATAGCTTTCACTGGTAGCGTGCGTCGGTGAGCTCAGGTATTTCCAGCTGGAACAAGCGAAGCGCGTCACTAAACACCCAAAATTGAAAAATCCCTACTTTACCAATTGTGTAGTTTGTAAGTGCCCAATCCTTTGCTGGGTGGCATGTACAGCTATCTTGAATGGAAAATTTCAATGCATAACACAGAGCCGTGGAGGCTGCTGGCTCTCAGTGAACAGTGAGTAAAATTACGTAACAAACGAAGAAAACAGAAAAAACTGAGGAGAACGGAGAGAAAACGCGGAAAACGAAGAAGGCCTGAAACAATAACCGGGCTCTTCACCTCTGATTCAAGCGGCCTACGGACATTTCACAACAAGATTCACCGCATTACGAAACAGCCCATACGGCGCGGACACGTTAAGCGGTTTTGCAACTACGTAAGAAACGCGACCGTCTAAGAAGATAACTTCCACCTCTAAACTACGCCCTTAAAAAAATGGTGTCAAAAGCACAGCGAATTGTGACTCAAAGTCTACAATATCGAAGATAGAAATAGGAAGGCGCCTGATGCAGGTTGCATAATCTTCATCTACTATTTAATTTCAAATAGAGGGCTAATTTGGGAATTTGCAAATTAAAATAAAAGAGAAAAACCACTTCCTCTTTTGAATAAAAAACAAATTGGGGATTGATAGCGTTAAGCGACGAATAAGTTAGGAGCTGATTCCCATCTCAAAAGATAAAAGAATTTGAAATATTCCATCTGTAAGGTTATAATTAATCTAATTCTGCATTATATTATAGAGTAATGGTTTTTCAGGGAAATAGATTTAATTCATTGGGCAGATTATTAATAGAAAAAGGAGTTATAGTTCTCATATGAAAATAGTGAAATAAATATTTTGATAGTTAGTTATAAAATTTTAGCAGGCTTGTGTATTATTAAATCAGAAAACCAAAATATTATAACCTGACACGACACTAATGACAAATAAAACCTAACCTTAAATATTTGGTCTGTTATTTTGCCTTTGTAATTATAAACATGTTTTTATTATTAAAAACTGAATAAATACAAAATACTACAATGGCACTTGGCAGTATATAATATTTATGCAACAGATAATTGAATATAACTAATGCATAGTAAAACAGTAATAAACGCTGAAGAAAAATAAAATTAAAAATAGGTTAATCGTCACTGTATTCGGCAAAATCTGAAGTAGAATCGATTTCATCATCAATATTTATTATTAATGGGGGAACTTCTACGTGGCACGAATAAGAATTTGCAATATCAATAACGTGTTATACACATTTATTCCAAAAGCAAGTATCAATTTGATTTACTGTTAGCCTTATAAGATCTAAAACTGTATTGCTCAAATTTGGTGAAGTATTTAAAGCTCGAACTTTGTGTTTTAACTGGCTCCAGGCAAGTTCAATGGGATTTAGTATGCAGTAATACGGTGGCAATCTTAATACCGTATGTCCATGTTTTTGAGCAAAATTATTTATAACGTAAGATTTTGAACACTGTTTTTCAGAAATTGTTTTTACAATTTTGTAGATTTTGCTGGCACTTCTAAACCATGTCGTTGCATAAATTCTATAATTTCACATTTTTTACTATTTTAATTTGGAATATTCTTGACTGCTGTGGTACGTACGAAGCATTATCTATAACTATTACTGAATTTTTTGTTAATTTTGGTATCAATGTATTTTTAAACCAGTTTTTAAACAATTCTGCATTCATATTGCAGTGGTAATCTGCAGAAATATTTTTCATATTTTTAGCAAAGTAGCAGTGCTCCATGAACCCATCCATTTTTTACTTCCAGCATGCAAAATTACAACACGTTTTCCAGGAGAAACCGGAGGATCAAAACATTTTTTTGAAGAATCGACCCATACTCTCTATGTACTAATATCATGGGTATCATACCAAGTTTCGTCTAAATCAAAAATGGCCATCCTTTTTAATCTAAATTTTCTTATAGAAGCAATAAATTTGATTCTGTGAGTAGTCAGTCAGTCTAAGAGATTCCATTATCTTGAGTTTTTTATTGATTGTGTTATCAGTAAAACCCATATGCTTAAGAGCAGGCCGTAAAGTATCAGTTTTATATAGAAAATCAATACCGCAATCCACTAACATTGTTTGAATCTTGTTTCGAGTAGGTACCTCCATATTTTCGTACATCCTGTATATCACATCCCTATGGCAATTTTTTCCGTATCAGTTAATTTACTAAGAACATTTCTTGGCTGTTGAACTTTTTGTTTAAACCTTTGTTTGGGAACTATATCAGCAACAGGTTGTTAGTTCTGCAGTTAACGTTAAAGGATTCTTACATTTTCTATCTAAAAATGAATCATACACATTTTTCACTATTAACTTTGCATCTACCGAAAGATAAATTCGCTTTGCTGACAAATTTAAATCTTTATCCATGTGCAACAGAATTTGTTAATAATTATAATTTAGCAACTGTCACTGTCATTAGCGTCTTGTCAGGTTATAATATTTTGGTTTTCTGATTTAATAATACACATGCCTCCTAAAATTTCACAACTCACTATCAAAATATTTATTTCACTATTTTCATAGGAGAACTATACAAATTAACTGCTAGGTACATACATCGGTGATCAGTATATATCCTAATAGAAGTGTCTTTGGTTTAGATTTTTGCTTCCCCTACAATTCTTTGTTGTTTTTGAGCACGGAAGGCTATGATTCGGTTGGATAAGGTCGCCCAGAGTCTTGACGAAGCCTTTTGGAGTGCCTAATTAAAATAGATGATAATGTTAGACCCACACTAAACCTCGTTAAGAATTACTCACCACAAAAACCGCTGGACAAGGCAACAGTTCCTGGCTGCATAGGATCGGCTTCTTTTAGTTAGGTCAGTCGTAAACCGCAGAAAAATTGTATGTACTTATGAAATGTAATATACTGTCAATAAGTTCATAAGAGTGTAATAAGAAAATTTAATTACCTTTTCAGTAGCAATGCTAAAAGGAAACAAGTGGATAGCCACAGATTATATTTTGTAAATGACAGTTATGGTTTAATGTTATACCATAGGTATGTGTCTAATGTGCATTTCTTATACTTTAGAAATGTGACTTGAGTTATCCGATAATTCATTTAACAGCCATCATGCGAACAGAAATAAGTTAAGAAGGTATAAAGAGCTCTTTAAATTTATCTTGCCTGAATGTGCAGAACTTCAAAAAGACGCATGAATAAGTAACCATTTAAATCAAATTGATATGAACTATAATTCGATATTTCAGTATAAAGTGTCATATATGAACTGCCATAGTAGATTAACATAATCCCTAAATTACATGATTGGATGTATACAGGGTGTTAATTAAGTACGTAGACAAACTTAAAGGGGTGAGTCCTTGATCAATTCTAAGAAAAAGAGTTCATACAAACATGGGACCTAAACAGCTTAGTTTTCAAAATACAGGATGTTGAAATTTAAACAATTTTTTTTTCAAAAATCTGGGAAACGCCTAAAGGTATTCTAATGAAACTTAAAGTAAGTGAGTATTTTATAAAGTGGCATTGTTTGGTCAAAATAAATGTAATTTATTTCCACCAGTTGCGTGTATCGGGGCCACCTCAGGTACCTTATTTTAGAAAAATCTGGTACGCCACTGTTTTTTTTGCCAATACGATAAGTTTTTAGCTTCATCTATTGAAACTGTACAAAAGATGTATCGTTGATATTTTTGATAGAATGAACGTTTTTTGAGAAACGCGGAAAAATCTGTAACAGCAATTTAGTTTATTAGACGTTAATGGGACCTAAACGGCTTCGTTTTCAAAATACAGTTTAAAAAAGTTTTAAAAAAATATTATTTAATAACGAACAATCTTACAATAGCTACAAAACGTTTGGCTAAAAAACAGGGGCGCACCAGAATTTTTTAAAATAAGGTAACTGAGGTGGCTCCTATGCACGCCACTGGTAAAAATAAATAAAATTTATTTTACCGAAAACTGCCACTTTACGAAATACTAACCTACACCAAGTTTCATTAGAACACATTTAACGGTTTTCCAAATTTTTGAACACAAATATTTTTTTGTTTAAACTTCAACATCCTGTATTTTGAAAACGAAGCCGTTTAGGTCCCATGTTTGTATGAACTTTTTATCTTAGAATTGATCAAGGAATCACTCCTTAAAGTTTGTCTACGTACTTAACTAATACCCTGTATATAAATATTATAGATAAAAATAATAATTTAATAAAGTTGTTGGCGCCCAATACTCCTTCTTAGTCTGAACCTAAAACCTTTATGCGAAAGTAAAGTAAACAAAAATCCCGCATTTATCCTACCCATATCGCAGCCGAGGATTGAGCTAGTCGAAGTTATGTGAGCCTTTTAAGGTAGGTTGCGATAGTTTGTATAAAGCTTCCACATCTTACTTAGCTCGCAATTAACTTGCCGGTTGAAGTTCTTTATCTATCGATTCTCTGATTATCTGCGGATAATAACGAGTACGGCGGACAAGATCTTCAATTTCTTATAATTAATGCTTCAAGTAACTTGTTGGCGCTAATTCCCTTTCTTGTTTGTCTAAGGTAACTATTACGTAGCGGAATTGCAACTGTGGAGGCTTCTTACTTATAAATAATCGTGGCTAAGGATACTGGCTGAAAGAAATCGATCAAATCGTACTTATTTTTTTATTTGTAAGGTCGCCCTGAACCTATCGGGTGATGTCGCACTCAAAACATCCTTAACATTTTCCATTTCATTTTGTCTGTGATCTGCGTCGCTCATTTGTCGGCACGGTTTTTATATTAAAAGTAATTAAAATAAACAATAAGGATATACAAATACGAGCGATAAGAAGCGTCCCTTGCCTTTTAGCAGCGTACGCTTGTTGGTTTTCAATTCTGGAGATTAAATCGAGCTCATTCATCTGGAGTTGCAACCTTTCCAGATTTAATTATTTGGTTTGTTTAATTACAGTTCTCCAAATTGCCTTAAATTATACGAATTCCGTTACCGACTGATGTATACTATTTTCATACGTGTAGCATGGTGATTATTTTTACTAGAAAAGGTAAAGTTTGAAATGAAGTTTAATTCGTTTGTCATTGTTTTTAATTGCTACGTTTCAGGCATAACAGGCTTTATTACCTTAACCGTCAGATCCCATTTGTAACAGGCGGTTTGTACAGAAACAACAGTGTAAATTGTATGACAGAGGGTTGCAAATTTTGCGAATGTTTGTTTTCAACATGTGTAGATGAAAAATGTCAAGGTACAAATCATGTCAGCTGAAGTTGATTACTTGAGCCTTTCAACAGAAACTGTGGATAGAATTGCCAAACGGGTTAATGCAACTATATTGGTTACGGTATAATTTAGTTTATCGTACTGCAGATACAATTTCTTTAAACAAATAGGTTAAGAAGCATAACAAATATAAAAGCGCAATTCCATTTACTTATTCTGCTTGCTAACTGCTTACGCCTAGCGTTTCAAAGAATGCATTAGATCGAGTTGTTACTTTTCTCGTTAGCTCTCCTTTCAGGTCTCGTTTGGATGTAAATTTTAATCGTTTTACAAACTTGCAATTTTCTGATTTGGTGTAAAATTCTGCACAGATTTTACAGAGTTTTATTGAAAAGCAACAGAAACTCTACACTTACTTCAATTTAAATTGTTCTGCTTACAATTTATCTTTCAGAAGCATCGTTTTGCTTTGTTTGCAAAATCTATATTATTACTTAATTTATAATATTTCTGCTTGTGCTATCATTGCAGATCTTGGATGGAAATTGTTTCTAGATCATTACGAGCGCAGCGCTCGTAATTGACAACGTTAGTGTTGGTCATAAATCGTATGTACAGGGATAGATTGCTAATTAAAAACACAAACAAAACCAGTAGACTATAACCAAATCTTACTTGCTTACAAATTTATCCGGGGAGGAAATGTGTAGTTCCTAGTACAATTTTCGCAAAGTAAGCAATGACAGCCAATATCCATTCAGAACAAAATCAGCTTTACACAACGTAAGCTTACGTCGAAAGATAGAAAGCCGAAGGGTTAACCTTAGGCTCGAACCAGATCTCCAAAATTCCCCAGAAAGCAATCGAATGTTTTCGGTTCAACCAGCAAAAATCTCCTGAAATCCAATACTACTGCTTGCACTAAGAAAGCATGCCATTGAGAAAACACAGAGATTGAGTTCATTATAACTCTAAGAAGCTTACAGATATAGAATATCTGAGGGATTACTACAATATTGCTTCCTACACAGTGCTCTGAAATCGATGAAAAAATTTAATAACATATGTGCAGTGTATACCATAACTCTGTTCCTTGATGGTGCTGTTTAGATTTTGAAATAATTCGAATGGAGACCAGACTCTACCAATGACGATTCGAAAACCAAAATTTCCCATTATTCAGGATTGTCGAGTTAAGAAAATATTGACTCATAAACTACGATATTTGTTACGTCCACTTTGATATTCTTTGTTTTAATTACAAACGATCGCGCTGGCGATCTAATTCTTATAGCGTTTGGTTTTGGGGATTCTTGGCTTCATCCCTTCATGAGTAATGTGGTGTTTTCTATTTTTGTTACCCTTTGAAAATAATATTCCGATTAACTAGCTCTGATAATTTACATACTCACTTGTTTGGTAAGCAAAATACATGCTAATTAATCAGATTTGGCAGCTCAATGTTTGCCTGCCAGATTGAGTTTCCTTTAACGTTTTGTCGTTAATAATTTTTGGTTTCCTTGGCAAGGCTAGCAGCTCGCACTAGGCAGTGTCGATTGCCCCATGGGAGTGATACGGCTTGAAAGTTAATTTCCACTAATGCATTGTTTGGCGTAACGAATCGGGTCTGCGCTGATGTCTCGTCTACTTTTGACGTTTCAGGCGTTTTGTGTGGGTTTTGGTGTGTTGCTTGCTCTGCTTCACAAACTGTGCGTTTAGTTGCCGCGAGTGTTGGCACGGTCATTTAGCAATTTCCGTCTAACTGATCGGTTTTCTTTTGGCTGCCCAATGAACCCGCACTAACGTCATGCCTTTAAAGAAGAATCTTGAAGATATGATGGCTGCTGATTTCCTTTAGTTTCCCAAATATTGTTGGTTACACCGTGTTGGTGGATTTAAATGTTAAATGTAGTTTTTGATTAATCAGGCCGTTACGGCATATTTTGGCACTTTAACTCTACGCTTTTCGGTTCTCTATAATCCAGAGATTTATATCAAGGTTAGAGCAAAACGGCGATTCACAACTAGAGGTTCTTAATGTTTTCGTAATGATGGTATTTTAGTGTTTTTGCATATAAGGACTTTTAACGTTTTTATGTAATTTGGAATATTTTGGTATTTACATCTGTAGGACCTTAGCATTTTTGTATTTTTCGCATCCTCGTGTATTAATTTATATATGGGGCTGTTATATTTGCTCTTCTTGACGCCCTTATTTGGTTTTGATCTTTTTTGTGTTAACCCACTTTATACCCGGGAGTAGCTTAGCTGGTCCGTTAAACGCTATTGGTTACGGGACTGTTTTGGGTACCCATAGCCCGCTATCCGACTTGTGTTGAAGTGTAAGATTATCGTTAATTTATTCTAGTGCTACTGCGTATTAGAGATTATGCGCAGTAAACTAAAGAATGAAACTTAGCTTTATCATTGCTACAGACTGAGAGTATAAAGTGCTGAAGTCGCTAGGCAAGAGTATGGTCACTGTTTCTTACAATAGTAAAGGATTTCTGCTACCGGTTTTTCATGCCAGAAAAGTAATAACCAAAATCTACCCATATTTAAATAAGTAGCTGTGACAGAAAAGTGAGGTGTCTTTCTTTTTGATCACAATGTACCGGTCAAGATGTAGATATTTTACACCCTGGCATCAGGCTGTCACTTATCGGAAGTCACACATCCAGCTCTAATTTAACCTCTAAGAATATGTTTTCTCCCATGCGATTAACATGTCAAAACCATACTAGCATTGTTTTTGTATGTCGTCAACTAAATACCTCCATCTCAATCATCTCCCTAATTTGTTCATTCAGGCTTACATTTAGTCTTATTCTTTTTCACCTTTGTTGCATAAAATTCTTTTTCTACATCTTTCATTTACATTTCACACGTGTGCTCCATAGATTCCCTTCTTAGTTGTTCGCTTTGCTTCTCTATCCCATAGAACTGTCTTTATTTACTCGGCGTCTTATTTGTTCATTACTATTTTCATTTTTAACAAACAGTGCACTTAGGTATATACGAGTACATCGATCCACTCCTTTTATAAAATTATTGTCTACAGGTGGGTTTTCTTGATCCATTACCGATGACTAGGCATTTTGACTTCCCCTTATTAATAAAAACCCTGTTTTCCCTTCGCTTCTTCTAGTTTTCGATCGTAGCTTAGGTCATCTTCGTCGTCTGCAATTACTACTTGATCATCCACGAAGTGCAAAGTGTATAGGAAGCTTTTTCCCACTGTTATTTCTATATTTCTACATTGATTTTTCCTCCTATCTAGGGTTCGGCCTTAATATATTTTAATAATGCAGGTGATAGTCCTCAGCCCTGACTAAATCTTTTGGTTATTTGCAATTCCTAGGACAATTTGTTTGCTATATTTATTTTGGCGATGTTATTTTCATATAAATTAACGGTTGTTTTAATAATGTTGGCTTTAGTTACATGTTTTCATTTCTTTCTCCCGATATGGTTAAGTATGGCTTCAAATTTCCTTGTCCACTGATCTCGATTCCACCATTCTTCAGGTTCTAACCAGCCGTCTCGCATTGCTTGTTGAATTACTTGCTTTTGTGCCCTTAGTGGACTTCTCCTTTTCTTAAGTTCTACCGGAACCCATTTAATAATTCTCTTTCACAGCTTGTTGCTCTGCATAAGTTCAACATGCATCTTTGTTGTATTTATGTAGCCGTGTCTGTGTTTTTATCCATTTGCTTTATTATTTCTTAATTTCTTATTCTTTGAATAGTAGTAGTCCAGTTCGAGTGATAATTTTCTCCGCTCCATGTAGAACGATGCTTTCCACAATCGTTTTATACAGTGTGTTTCACTTTACATGGAAGCACCCCTGTATTTTCTTTGTTTTTGTATGAATCGATTTGAATTCTTTACCAGTTGTACAACTCACCAAGAGGCATCTACTCATGTCCTTGAGCGCAAATAACGTTATTAGCCTGACCTACTACGATCAAGAACATGGGCCCTATTGTCAATATTTTGCATCGCGTTAGAGTTACAACAAAAAGTTATTAAGAAAAGTTGTTTAGAATTAAAAGAATACCCCAAATACCGATTTTCGTTTAATAATTCGAATTTTTAATTTTTATCCATAAATTTGTCCAAGTCCCAAATTTCAACTTTTAATTTGGTATCAAATGGTGCCATGAAGAACCAACATTTTCATTATTGTTGTAAACGTCATTAGCTTTTAATAATGGCTCCATTACGCTTAACTGTAGCTGAGAAAGTAGAAATAATTAGAATTACTGGTGAAAATGCAAGATCCTTAGAGAAGTAGCTAGAATATTTAATGGAATGTATTCAGGGCGTGCACCTATTTATCCTGGAACTGTTTCAGAAATTCATCAACTTTTTAATTTAACTGGAAATGTTTTTAAGCCCAGACCAAGAAGAATAGTTCGAGAGTGTCCCTTGGAGGAAATGATTTTGGCGGTTTATGACGCTAATCCTCCTGAGATATGGCATTAAATGTAACTATTGCACCATCGAAAATTTGCCGCTGCCTGCATCGTCAGAAACTAAGTGCCAGGAAAAATAGGTGCACGCCCTGGATGCATTCCATTAAATATTCTAGCTACTTCTCTATTGGATCTTGCATTATCACAAGTAATTCTAATTATTTCTACTTTCTCAGCAACAGTTAAACGTAATTCAGCCATTATTAAAAGCTAATGACGTTTGCAGCAATAATAAAAATGTTAGTTCTCCATGGCACCATTTGATACCAAATTAAAAGTTGAAATTTGGGACTTTGACAAATTTATGGATGAAAATTAAAAATTCGAATTATTAAACGAAAATCGGTATTTGGGGTATTCTTTTGATTCTAAACAACTTTTCTTAATAACTTTTTGCTGTAACTCTAACGCGATGCAAAATATTGACAATAGGACCCATGTTCTTGATCGTAGTAGGCCAGGATAATAACGTCATTTGCGCTCAAGGACATGAATAGATGCCTCTTGGTGAGTTGTACAACTGGTAAAAAATTCAAATCGATTCATACAAAAACAAAGAAAATACAGGGGTGCTTCCATGTAAAGTGAAACACACTGTATATCTATTCTTTATTCCTTACTTAAACGTCTATTCCATAGTCTGGAGTTCAACAGATCTGTTGCCTTTCTACTAGATACTATATTTTCCAATATTTTTATGTCTCGCGCTCTTTGTTTCTCTGTTTTCAACTTTAGGTATTTATACTATTTACACCCTGCTGTTTTCCGTCTTGTTTCTAGTATCTATTGCCAAATGTCTTTACTATACATTATTTTTTCAAGCGATGTATGATATATCTTCATAGTCCTGAGCTTTTAGGACCTGGTCATCTACAAGCTGCATGAGTAGACTGTTTCCTGACTACTGGAACTTCCACTCTGCTACACTTATTTTTCTACATCTTCAGTACTTCGCTTATATACAGTCAAGTACATTTATAATGCAAAATGGCCATATTGCAAGCTAAATAGTCGGACTACTTTATCATTGGAATATAGGCAACCCATTATACATTCATTATCAAACTACCAAGAAAAGTTAACCTTAAAATAAAACTTGTTCATAGTTAAAATACGTATTTAATAACGCAAATGAATTATATAAAAATGAAGAAATAGGAACAGCAGCAAGCAATTACGAGTATTATAATAACTGCTCGAAGTGCCCACCGTGCATTTCCAAACAGAAGGCTAAACGATTGTTAAATTCTGTGAGCAAATTATTAACGAAATTAACAGGTATTTTTTGACATTCATTAATTAATCTCTCTTATGTATCGATGTTTTCAGCTGGCTCTACTCTATAAATTTTATTCTTCCCTGATACAATGAGGGCGGGCTCTATCCTGCTACAATATGATGTCACGCATCTCAATATTAATATTAGCATCTATGATTGCTTGAGGTAGCTGCACTTGTAATAGATGCAAGTATTTGGCACTATTTAAAGTACTATCTATAAATATTAGTCCTATAACCTTGCCGTTCATAATAACACACGTATTTACAGATTGTCGATACTGTGTATGTGATTCTTGAAATGCATGCAAATTCTCCGTTGACCAAGACCTAGAATCCTGGAAACAGTGGATAACATTTAAGGAAAACTGGATTAAGAACACACCTACCTAACGTTTTGAGAACTTACGAATCTCAAATAAACGAAACGTGCATTCATCAGAGAACAGCATGTGATTCAATAGAATGTTTTCATTAAATATTCCGTTCATTAGTGTTTCAGAAAACACTGTTTTATTTTGAAAATCATTTTGTAGAAGCTGTTGATGGTTGCCATATATGTAACTTTTGTATTTGTGTTCATGAAGTATCGGAATCACCGACGTCTCCAGTCCTGTCTAAATAATTTATTGTTTATTTTAAAAAATAAAATAATGTGGGAAAACTGCAGGATCCGTGGCACATTCCCCTCCTATTGTTAATATTAATTATCATTAACAATGTTTCTCTAGTAACCATAACTAAATTTACAAGGGAAGCAAATAAAACGAGGGGAATATGCCCCGGATTCTGCAGTTTAGCCAATAATGTAAGTAGGGTAAATGGAAGTAATATATATAACTGCATTTTCAATTCAAAAGCAATAGTGCAACATTCAATAAATCTGCCTGATGTAATTTCGAGTAATTTGGAAAAATGTTCTGTAGGATGAAAAAAAAAACTGATTGCGGAACAATACAAGAAGTTCAATAAAACTAATAATTCCATGGTTGGCAATCCCTTTAATAGAGATATTTTTATTTTGTGTAACGGCTTGCAACACGTTTAATTGGGCAAGTTCATGTGTTACTGTTCTATGTCAATGTTTTTTTTCACGTAGTGCCACACAGCCTGTACTTGCAAATTTTCTAACTGTCCTTGATATTGTAGACATATTAGGGACTGGTCGGTTAGGATATTTTACACTAAAATGATCCCTAACATTACCTAATGATAATTCGGAGTGATACATTATACACATTTCTATTTTTTTTCGTCTGTATAAATCATGTTTAATAAATCGTTAGTTTTAAATCTTATTTATTAAAATTTAAAAATGCACCTGGCATAATTTGACAAAACAATAAACAATACATAAATGATATTTTTAAATGGGATCAAATATAATGTACACCAAATTAAACCATACATCCCTAGCACTGTCCACCAAAAATTTAATGAACATCAAAAAATCTTAATGTAACCCAAATGATTATACTTCGGAAAATGAGAACAGCACCACTAAAATAGCTATGTTGCGTACTGTTTTATCATTGCTTACATTTTAAATTCTATATGTCTATCGATTTCACTAAATGTTCACCAAATTTAGGACGCTCAAGTTACGCACCCGTGCTGTACATAATAAATATTCGCGCTATCTGATAAGTTTAAACAAATACGGTTCAATGTTCAAAAAGTATAATTTACAACACAACCAGCTACAGCTTAAGGTTCACACACTAGTGAAGTTAGTTAACAGGAAGTAGTACATTAAACAACAGAAAAAGTGGGAGGTATTACCAACTTATCAAAAAACTAAACATAATAAAACAATAATTTGAATGTAACTTATGTAACTTTAATACTTCCTCCCAAAATATTGTTCATATGATATTAAACCTAGCATCTCACGGATCTTCTCAAATCTCACGCGCTGTAAGGGTTTGGTAAAAATGTCTGCCACTTGATTTACCCCATCTACATGCTGTACGTCAATTTCTCCTTCATTATATTTTTCTCGCACAAAATGGAACTTTATTTCGATGTGTTTAGATCTCTTGTGGAACGCTGGGTTTTTCACTAGTTTGAGGGCACTCGCATTGTCCATTTGAAGTGCTGGAATCAGTTGTAGCTCACTTACGTTACTAAGCAAACGTTTCAGCCACACAACTTCCTTGGCGCCTTCACTGGCTGCGATATACTCGGCTTCTGTGGTTGAAAGAACAACACTTCTCTGTTTTTGACTCATCCAGCTGACAGCTGCACCAGAATATTTGCAGACAACGCCAGTTCTTGAGCGTCTTGTATTTACATCCCCTGCGTAGTCTGCATCACTGTACGCTTCCAATTCGCCTATCTTATGGTTGGGTTGGAAAAACAACCCAAAATCTGGTGTACCTTTTAAATATCGGAAGATGCGCTTGACTGCTTGCCAACTTGAAGCCTTGGGATGTGCCAGAGATTCTGACACCAAGCTGACAGCAAATGTGATGTCCGGCCTTGTTGCTACCGACAAATACATTAGGCTGCCCACTGCTTCTCGGAATGGCACTTCCGTACCAAGATCAGGATCTGCTTCGTCCTGCTGCACATATCCATCACAAGGAGTAGTCACAGCATGGGAATCGGCCATGTTGAAGCGTTCTAGGATCCTCCGAATGTATGCCTGTTGACCTATAAAAATATTGCCATTAGGGGATTTCAAAAGTTGTATGCCTAGAAAACAATCTAGTGCATTCGTGGTAATTTTAAAATCTGTTTTTAATTCACTTATAAAATGTTCTATTTCGATACTGTTATTTCCCGTTACCAGTCCATCGTCAACATAAACTGCCACTATAATTTTGTTTTTACAGGTTTTTCTAACGAACAAACACGGATCAGCATCACTTTGCATAAAGTTCTGCTTCTTGATCATAAAATTAACCAGACGCTTGTTCCAGCATCGAGGTGCTTGCTTCAGCCCATACAAACTTTTATTCAGCTTGCAAACTCGCCCAGATCCATCATCGAAGCCCTCGGGTTGCTTCATGAATACTTGTTCTTCCAGATCCCCATATAAAAATGCTGTCTTCACGTCAAACTGCACCAGACCAAGTTTTTCAGATGCTGCCACACTCAGTACCGTTCTCACTGTGTCAAAACGTGCCACTGGACTGAACGTTTCCTCGTAATCTATACCATGCGTTTGTGCGTAACCTTTTGCTACCAGTCTTGCCTTGAACCGCTCCAATGATCCATCGGGTTTTATCTTCACCCGCAACACCCAACGGTTTCCTATTAATTTTTGACCCTGTGGCAAGTCCACCAAGTCCCACGTGTTGTTTTCTTCCAGCGAAGCCAACTCTTCGTGCATTGCACTCGTCCAATTCTGCTTCTCGTCTGAATGCATTGCCTCAGCATACGTCAGGATCGGGAGGTGTTCTGCAAACATCACATAGTCCTTCAAATAAACCGGCTTCTTTGTGGTTCGTTTGGAAAGCAATGTCGCAGCTTCCTCACCACCTTCCGCCACATTTTCTGCTGCAACAGGTTCGACTGATGCCTCCGGCTCTTCTGCTTCTTCAAAAGCTTCCTCCAGAACATGCTCATTCTCTCGAATCTGTTGCTGCTGCTTTTTATGAATTTCTTCGCTGCTGGAAATTACAATCTGCATTTGTGTAGCTTGAACTTCTTTTTCTTGCCGCATGTCAGGTGAAACTAGTGGGGATTTCTTACCTATAACGTTTTCTGGTTTAAAAACCACATCGTGACTGGTCACGACTTTATTCTTTTGGTTTATCCATATTCTGAACCCGTCTTTTTCCCCACAGTACCCCACAAAATGACCCGCAACACTTTTCATGTCCCATTTCTGCCGATGTTGCTTTGGCAGGTGAACAAAACACTCGGTTCCAAAAATTTTAAAGTGATTCGGTTTCACAGCTTCTTTCTTATACCATAATTCATACGGTGTCTTGTTGTCCTCAGGAGTGGGCCCCGTTCGGTTCAGGATATATGCAGCAGTATTTACAGCCTCAGCCCAAAGTTTAATTGGCAAGTTCTTTGTATGAATCATAGATCGAGCGCTTTCAACAAGCGTTCGATTTTCCCTTTCTGCAGCCCCGTTCTGCTCTGGCGTGTACGGCATTGTTGTTCGCAGATTAATGCCCTTGGAATTTAAAAACACTTTTACACTGGTGTTATTAAATTCTGTCCCTCCATCACACACAAGTTCTTTCGCGATGTGTCCTGCTGTCGAAAGTTCATTAATAAAGGTTTTTACGCATTCCGGCACTTCCGATTTTTGTTTTAGAAAAAACAACCGTCTAAATTTGGTGTATTCGTCCTTGAAGCACAAAAAATATCTCGCACCGCCAATCGAACATTGCTGCATTGGGCCGCAAACATCTGCGTGAGTGCGTTCGCCAGCCACTGTTGCTCGATCCTTGCGTAGTCCGAAGTGCGTTCGGTGTTGCTTACCAAGGGCGCAACCATCGCAGAACTCTTCGTCAACTTCGACTGAAATTCCATGCTTTTCTAAACACTTCTTCACGTGGCGTTTGTTTTGATGCGCCAACCGTTCGTGCCACAATTGCAGTGTGTTTGTTTTTGCTGCAACAAAAACTTCCTGTAGAATACCAGGCCCGCTTACACGCATATTTAATTCGTACAACCCCTTAGAAGTCTTTTTACCAGTTAACCGCACTTCACCGTTCTTCAGAAATTCGCAAGCTTTTCCTGTGGCTCGGAACTCGAATCCCTTGTTGACGGTTTGACCAATCGAAAACAGATTTCTGCCAATATTGGGTACATACCACACATCCTGAAGATAGTTGCGTTTCCAACTGCCGTTTACTTTCATTTCTACATTTACAGTACCTTGACCATTCGCGTAGATAATTTCAGAATTTCCCACCTGAATCTGCTGTGGTGTTTGAAATTCTTCAAAACTTGAAAAATAATCCTTCCTTGATGTCATGTGCGCTGTTGCACCAGAATCCGCCAACCACGCATCCGATTCTTTTGCGCCCCCTACAGCCCTGCTTACAAATGCGTCGCCAGCTGGTTTAAAATGCCTGCTTCTTGAATTGGTGGCGCCCTCTGGCGGCTTCGTATTGCACTGTTTTGCAAAATGGCCGTATTTCCTGCATTTGAAACATTTCGGCCCTTTCTTGTGTTTTTCATCTTTCTTACCGGATTTCGCCACCAGGGCTGTCGAACTACCTCCTTTTTCAGGCAACCGCATTTCTATGAGGCGAAGTCGTTCTGTTAATTTATTTACGGTCCTCTCATCCAGTGGAACCGACTCCCAAACGCTCTTAAATTCAAAATACTCACGGGACAGCGTTGACATAATACGGCTCATTAGCAAAAGATCTGGTAGCTGTGTTTGGACTAGTTTCTTCAGCTCGTCGTTTAGTTCACTGAAGTTCCTCTGAAGGCGGGATATATGAGTTGTGATGTCCTCCGTTGGATCCTGCTCGCTGCTAAAAAACTGCTCCATGAGTCTGTCAAGACGCTGGCCTGAGCTTTGTTCGTATACAGATACCAATTTGTCCCACATTTGTTTTGAAGTTTCACACGTGGCAGTCAGGTCGACGTTAGCATCGTTCATCGCACTTACAATTATCAATTGAGCCAAAGCGTCGCTTTTCATAAAAGCCTTCGACTCCGTTGTGTAAACTGCACGATCTGCTCCATCTTCTGCTGGCTCTTTTGGATGAATACGTGTACCCCTTACGACTTCCAGAACATCGTTATGCCTCAACAATAACTCAACCTGTCGTCGCCACCTGCTCCAATTACTAGCGCCTTCTAGCTTATCTATCTGTGTCTTGAAATCTCCCATTTTCCGTCGTTTCTTTTTATTTAATAACGATGTAAATGTAGATATTCAGCGCGTCACCGAACGCGATACTTTCGAACACTTCACACGAGTCTCACTTCAACAAAACGTGCACGTGATCAGTTCCGTACTTGCAGAAAACAAAAAACAGTTATAAGCGGCGTGGGCACATAACCTGATAAGTTTAAACAAATACGGTTCAATGTTCAAAAAGTATAATTTACAACACAACCAGCTACAGCTTAAGGTTCACACACTAGTGAAGTTAGTTAACAGGAAGTAGTACATTAAACAATAGAAAAAGTGGGAGGTATTACCAACTTATCAAAAAACTAAACATAATAAAACAATAATTTGAATGTAACTTATGTAACTTTAATACTATCCATTTATATTTAGTCTTTCTCGGAAAACTACTTGTGCGTTAAATAATTATTCTGTTACTCCAAAAATGAAATAAGCTCGCGCATCTCTCCTTGTCGTTTCCAGACAAATTTCTTGCAGGCTTCAGCTTCCAGCCGCACACTGTGCTTGGTAGCTTTTACAGCGAATGTAACCAGTGTATTACCGTACGAAAAGACTTAATAAGTTTCATTTTCATTTTTGTTTTGTGAATTTTGTGTTAGATTTTTATATATATGTATTGATTTATTTCCAAGAATTCTGCAGACTTATTTCTATGTCGCCACTTATAAACAATACCTAATAAAACATGATACATTTTTCTTATAAGTGATATTTAGGCTTACGCAAGAATTATAAATCTGGGTATACTTTTGAAATTGAATGTGTTATAAAACATAGTAAACATTGTGTATTTCTGATAAACAAATAGTTTTTTTAACTGCTAAACAATATAAGACACTGACGAAAATTAAATATCTGGGTATCATGTTAGAATTAAATTCGAAATAAAATTTGGTGAACATTTAGCATTTTTAGCCAACGAAAGTTATTTTTAGGAACAAATAATATAAGAGACTAGCATGATGTCAATATTTGGTTGTCGCTCTAAGATTATGCATTTTCTTAATTTTGGTGAGCATTTAGTATTTTTGGGAAACAAAAGTATTTTTTTGTACGAAAAGATTGGGTAAATTTGGTAGACTGTTAAATACCACCCTTTTTAAATTAGTGTATAATGGGTTCCCTATATAGTACAGGCGCCAGGGAATATTTACATGCAATTCTTGGTAACAGCATTTTATATTAAAGGCTGCATGGGGGGCTGTGCTCTGAGTCTAACTTTAAGTTTTCGGATCGGTCGGAGAAATTGTTTTTCCGCAATATCGGAAGAAGTGTTGAAAACGGTTTTTCAGCAATTTCTCGTTTCCTGTTACTCTGGCACTGGAATTGCATCAATACAAGTTTGTAGTTTATGAAATTCCTCACAACTTTTGGAAATATCTTTTTCTCGTGCGCTCAACAATTCAAAAGTTGTTACCCCATAAAACCAAGAAATTAAGGGTTGAAATGGGTTTTACGTAAATATATCGCTTTCAGTTAATCCTACGATAAAAAATATTCTTATATTTTTTGTAGAACAACTAATTTGCATAAAATTTGTCTATGAGTTTTTTTCCATTTGGACAATTATTTACCGTTCTACAGCGCCGCAAATGTCGCAAGTCAAAAACCGTACATTTAGTGTACACTTTCGAACGGCACTGTTCCTTTGAGGTACAGTTTGTAGCTCGTATTTTTATGTGGTCTCCCCGATATACCTACTCCACGAAGTGTATTTCTAACAGTCTCACACTTCCCATGGTCTTTTTGATGGACGGGGTTCTGCATCGTTGATCCCACTCATTGCAGAATCGTTGATTTTATCGCCCTTGTCAAGTTGTGTTTCCTTTGAAAAGAACTCGGAAAGAGAAAATATGTCGTCGTCGTAGTTGATGTGATATTCGTCAAAATCTGTAGTAAGCATTCTGGAGAATTCCTGCACGTTCTCTCATGATTCTACGGCGGGAAGCAAATGGCGGTGCACTTTAAACCCGCTTTGCGACAGCCATAGGCCTTTCCACATTTGGTCTTGCACCCGCATGAAACTAATTTTATTATTGCAAGAGGCGCGGGAGGCTCAGTGCTAGACACCTGTGCAAACGTACGGTCACTTTTCTTTTAGCCCCATCTTCCCGCGGGTAGAGTGTCAATAAACTTAAACAAAATAAATTTTTTTATTCAAAATGAACGATTCACGACTCACCATGTGAAGAACAATCAATTTGATTATTCTGTTATTTGATAAATTTTTTGAATCTAGACTGTAATGTGTTTTCCTTTGCAAGCCCGGAAACGGAACAGCATTACTCTACATCATGCGTGAAACACGGCGATTCTGTATCAAAGCATATCTTGTTCTTGCATGCATTTTCTGGTTGTGACACAACATCGGCTGCTTACGGTATGGGCAAAGTGAAATTTCTTAAAACCCTAGGAAAGACACCTACCCTGGAATCTGCAGCGAATCATTTTGTACAGAAAGATGTAGACGCGGATATCATCGCATTAGCGGGAGAGCAATTTTTATTGCGTTGTACGGTGGAGACATCCATAAAGACAAGTCAATCAACTTGCTGCGATACAAACACTTCGCGAAATCCCTTGCGAAGTCAACGTTTAATCTGGCACCCCTGCCACCTGCAAAAGCCACGGCCAGGATGCACGCATTCCGGACATACCATCAAGTTCAAACCTGGCTTGGAAATGACACTCTACCCTCGGAAAGATGGGGCTGGAAGAAACGTGGCCGTACGTTTACACTGGTGCCTAGCACTGAGCCTCCTGCGCCTACTGCAATAATTAAATTAATTTCATGCGGGTGTAAGACCAAATGTGGAGAGGCTTGTGGCTGCCGCAAAGCGGGTTTAAAATGCACCGCCATTTGCTCCATATGCGCCGGGAAATCCTGTGAGAACGTGCAAGAAATCTCCAGAATGCTTGCTACAGATGAAGGCGAATACCACACCAGCTACGACGATGACATATTTTCTCCTCCCGAGTTCGTTTCAAGGGAAACACAACTTAACAAGGGCGACAAAATCGACGATTCTGCAATGATTGGAATTGACGATGCAAAACCCGGCCCATCAAAAAGACGAAAGGAAGTGTAGAAGTACACTTCGTGGATTAGGCCTATAGGGAAGACCACGTAAAAAAACGCGCGACAAGCTGTACCTCAAAGGTGGTGTGGAAAATAGTTGGTGCGACACATTCGAAGGAACAGGGCTGTTCGAAAGTGCACACTAAATGTACGGTTTACGTGACTTGCGACATTTGCGGCGCTGTAGAACGGTAAATAATTGTCCAAATGGAAAAAAACTCATAGACAAATTTTATGCAAATTAGTTGTTCTACAAAAAATATAAGAATATTTTTTATCGTAGGATTAACTGAAAGCGATATATTTACGTAAAACCCATTTCAACCCTTAATTTCTTGGCTTTACGGGGTAACAACTTTTGAATTGTTGAGCGCACGAGAAAAAGGTATTTTCAAAAGTTGTGAGGAATTTTATAAACTATAAACTTGTATTGATGCAATTTCAGCGTCAGGGCAATAGGAAACGAGAAATTGCTAAAAAAACCGTTTTCAACACTTCTTCCAATATTGCGGCAAAACAATTTCTCCGATCGATCCGAAAACTTAAAGTTAGACTCAGGCACAGCTTTTCTCTGACAGTATTTTGAGTGTGAAAATGTTATCCACGGTAGACTTCCCTGCTCTAAAGCCAGCTTATTGCTCTATTTGCTGAACTGATTTCTTTTCTAAATTTTCTAATATTTTTGAGTAAATTTTGGCAATTGTGTAAGCCAATTCTATGCCTATGTAATGTTGTGAGCCATACTAGGTCTTTGTAGTGGATAGGAGGGATATAAGAATTGTTTCACTCTTCAAATATTGACGTGTACACAACGCTCATACAGCTTCTTCAATAGCTTTGTTCCTTAGAATCTAAAACAGAGAAACATGACTGAAGTAAAAATTACACTTATATTCTAACTACTATGACAATCAAGGAAAATATTTAACAATGCAGTTTTGTTTGAACAGATTTTGTTTAAAAAGAAAAGTTATTCGAACTGGGAATTAGGTATGTCAACACTTTCAAAATACGAGCACAAGCTGCATTAGTCAATTTGTAAAAACTGTTATTTTAGTATCAAAGGTGTAAATGTGAAAAAGTGCAGTGTTAGTGTCTGCTACAGTATACTAATCAATTCCAGAGGCGTTTTCTTAATATACGTGCCATTAGGAAGATTATTATGAGAATTAATAATCACTTTAATTCCTCTACCCTGAACTCGTCCGAAATGATTATGGGCTGAATTAAGACCTCCAAACGACCTCTCTTAACGCAGCATGGAAGAACGAAAGATCTGCGAATGACAATAGCAGTTAGACAATACATATCCACCAACGTAAACGTGTTGGCGAGGGAGCTCGCAACGTTAAACGGCTGAATTAAGACCCGCTTCTGACTCCGTTTAGGCTTCATACGAGAGCAAAACCCCTGATTTATGTTGGTTCCCGTTTTTTAGCGAACACATGACGCTTCTACGTAATTTATGACATTCACTCGGAAATTGCAGCTGTTTCCAGAAACTTTTCCGAACCCTTAATTGCACGGAAGAAGATCCTATAGAGATTACATCCGGCAAAAACATCTCTGTGCTTGAATATAATGAATATGAATTGGAATTATTGTGCAAATAAAATTGTGTGATTACAAAGATAGGGTCTCCAGCATGTAATATTTTATTGATGCTGTTGGCGAATTCTAGAATGATTAATAGGACATGTTTGACACATTATCGCATTTCTAGTTAAAGCTTTTCACCAATGTGAATTGTGAATTGCCCGCTTTCTCCCAGTGTTTATATCCGACGATTAGCCAGCAGGTTACTGTTCTGTGTAAATGTGGGATAACAAGGTGTTCAAGTTCTTCCCTACTTTTTACACGACAACAAAAATTTGCAGAGCGAACGCAGAACTTTTTTTGAACAGTCCTTGCCGACCAACTATCACGTTCGTTGTCATATAAAAATATTCTAAATGATTGTCCCAGTACACATTCTTGAATTTCACTCGTATTTGCTATAGCGAGATGAATATTAAATTTAGCAGCGCCTTCTATAAATTTCCAATTTTGAAATAAATTTAAAATCAATAATCCCTGAAGCTAACAGCGGCGTCGCCAGATTTATTGATAGTACCTACTTTATTCTACTCCCGCTGTCATATTAAGCAAGATTTATATATCGTCATCATTAGAGTCAATTTTCCCTTCGCATAATCATACACAACCAGCGTACGTAGGAATTTTATCGGAGAGTTTAATTGATTTTTGCGGCAAAAGCAGACGTTTGAAAGCTGGCATTTTTAATTCACTTGTTTATGTTCCATACAAGATAAAAAAACTGAGACAGTTAATATGTTCTATTGTAACTATGACTGCTGTAATATGTATAGTTGCTAGGCATTTCTAACTTAATTGTCAACTTGTTCAGACGTTGCTAACGAACAAAATTGTTATACCTAGTAAATGTAACTGTTTCAAGCCTCAAGCTAATCAAATATTTCTAAAATCTCTATCAAGAATTGTCCCGGTGTTTTTGTCTTGGATATTACATCCTTCAGAGTTTAGATTCCACAATTTAGTTTTACCTTTATTACGGAACAAGGAATGAAAAAACAAGAAGATTTATTACTAAGCTCAAAACATTTAACTAAAGTGATGTGTACCTCTGGCGTGGTTTACGCATTGAGTTACCGTGCTCTTTTATTTTCCTCCTGATGAAGCCCCTTACGAAAGTGGCCGAAGCGTTGAGCTCTTCGGCCTCAATAACGACCCGGACCAATTCCGGAAGTCGTTTATTACATAAAGACAATGGCCGTGAAAGCCTCCGACTCATCACCAATCCAAATTTAGGTGAAAGTAAAGAAACCAAAGGGAACGACTACAAGGATGCTACGTTGAGCTGGGGTACCAATACTAGTCTTTGTTGTTGGATGAAGCAACGCGCCAGTGCTGAGATTGTTGTAAAATCCTAACACGAAACAACATCCCCACAACCATAAGTTATAATCTTACACTACAAATACAAGGAGCCACTTAACGCCAATACTCAAAGTAGGAGTCAAAACCAAAAACACAATATGCGCAGTAAAAACCAAACTGTTATGTTTAAGAATTTGATACATTCTGACAACCTTAGTTCAGTGTGGGACTGTATATAGCAGAATTCCAATGATCTTCATCACAGATTGAAGTTTTACTCACTTTATTTTCTGTTCGTTCTCGCTATTGCTTGTTTAAATATGTCGGACAATCTTCACGACAACAATATGTCACGCCAAGTCACAAAACAGACTCACATTTTTATTTAATAGCTCTAAATCCGTCGGTATACAATCTAAATGGCAGGCAGCACGTTTCATGACAAATCTGCCCTTATAACAAATATATACATCTACTACAATGTACATTTTGTATTCAGTTACGAGCGCGAATATCCTACTTGTGCTTCCAAATATACCTTTTCTACTTGTTCTTGTTTCTATAAGTCTCTCTTTGTTACAGGTACGTTAAATGCTGCTACCCTACACGCAATAACGAAAGACTTCCTTGTGGTGGTAAGATTAACTTATATTTATTATTACTGTATTCGTTTTACCGTCGGCTTATTTTCAACAACTTATATAAATCAGAATAAAAACGGTTTATACAGACAAGTAACATTGCCAGCCCTTTTTCCCAAAGAAACGTTCTAAAACAAGTGTTACCATTCTGTGTTTAATCTTTGACTTCAAGTAAAAACTGTGAATCATTTTTCGCACTTCGATCGGAATAACTAATAATTATAATATGAAGAATTAATTCAAATTCATATTATTGCAGTCGTTTTTTCCCACAAGACTTCTCTAGCTCACGTACCCTTACGTAGAAGAGAGTCGACATATAAATAATTGCATTGATTTAACAAAAACCCAACTTCAAGAGGCCAACAATATGTTTTTTCAATTGTGTATGGGATAGCCTTCTGTAATTAGAATAATTGTGACTTTTTCAAATTGAATTATAAATTTAAAAGTTACAGAAGGAAGGGTCTTTAATTAAGAAAACATTTACTAGATGGAATAATGGCTGAAAAGCGTTCAAAACTAGGTATAAAATAAGTAAACATATATTTATGTATTACTGAAGCTCATAATAATGCAACTTAACATTAATTCGAAAAAATCTGACTTTACCCAGAACTTCCCTCTCAAGTGGACATTGTAACACTAAATAATTTGAAAAATCAAAGGAAATTAGGTGTAAATATGTTTTCAAGTTCCAAATAATACGGAAACAATAAAAGAATACCCTTGAATGCGAATTACATTAATTTTTAAATAAAAAAAAAGGTTGCCGACGGGATTTGAACCGCGGCGCGTGCGAATGCGATCTAATCGTTTACCAATTTCTTGCAAGCCTATGGAGCCCTTTTCATATCGTTGCGTTGCAACTGGCTTAACTTACATAACGGGCATGTATTAAATTTCGTGCCTAAGCGAAGTGCGCTTCAACCAAATCAGGCAATGAAAAATTAATTATATTTTTTACAATAATAAATCAATTCAGATATATCATTCACTAAAACTTTCTTCGTTCTTTTTTCAACATTTTATATGCAAAATGTATATATTTATGTGCAATAGTTTTTACGATACGTCGATGCTGAGATCTATACAACACATTCCCCGTGCGCTTTGTTTAAACAATTTCTGTAACATTTTTTAAAAATCATTGTGAGATTAATTTGATATCATCTTAGTTAATAGAAAACCAGATCAACACTGAGTAACAGTATTATGCATGGTTGTGATGTAGGAACTAGTATTTAATATCTGTTTTGCGCGTATGCTGACACGGAGGACACTGACGCCTCGGAAACTTATTGATTATTCACTATCCCTTCCGCGATCACTTTGGTTTAATGGTAAATCTTGGGGAAGCCGTCTCTTGAGCCGGGTATGTATATTTCTTCGGTCTAGTTGCTGAATGGTAATGTTTTCGGTGAAACGTAGATTGGTTGGGAATTTTTTGGTAGTTCTGCTTATGAATTGTTCAATGGTGTCAATTCCTAGTTCATGGTGGATTTGATCATTTCGAACAAACCAGGGAGCATTGACAGCTATACGCAAAACTTTATTTTGAAATGTCTGTAGCTTTTTGACATTGGTTTTTGAGGTTATGCATCAGACAGGACATGCGTATGTAAAGATAGGGCTTAGAAGTGCCTTATATAACATAACGGTGCAATTAAGATGTAGGTGTGAGTTCCGGTTGATTAAAGGATATAGTTGTTTCAGTCTAGCGTAACTCTGGTTAAGTTTGCTGTTTATGTGAACTTTCCAGGTGAGACGGGTATCAAGTTCTACTCCTAAATACTTAATGCTTCTGTTGGTGATTTCCATGCTATTGTTGTACCATTTGAATTTATACTGTTATGGTTGTTGATGCGTTTAAGTGTGAATATTTTTGTAGAACATTTGTTCGGGTTTAGAGATATACACCATTTTTTGAACCATTTGCTTACTGTGTTAACTGCTGACTGAATATTTTCGATTGCGACATAGAGGGTTTCGTGTTGGGTGATTATTACTGTGTCGTCCGCAAATAAGACAATGTCGCTTAAGTGTGGAGCTGGAATATCGTGTATAGATAAGTTAAATAAAGTTGGTTCAAGGACGCTTCCTTGAGGGATTCCAGCACAAATATTTTGAGTATTTGAAATAGAAGTATTAATTCTCACTGCAAATGTTCTATTTTCGAGAAAGAAGATAGTAGCTAGCAGATATTGCGGCAATTCTGAGTGTAGCATTTTGTACTTGAGGCCTTCAGTCCAAACTTTGTCGAACGCTTGAGTAATGCCGAGGAAAGCTGCGACCGTGTATTGTTTGCGTTCATAACCTTCTTCTATAATTTCTGTTATCCTTTGTAGTTGTTGTACAGTTGTTGTGCCTTCTCTGAATCCGAACTGAATCGATGGTATGTTGGTTTTCGTTGAGTGACACACTGAGTCGGTGTAGTATTACTCTTTCAAAAACTTTGGATAGCGTTGGTAGTAGGCTTATCGGTCCATATGAGCTACAATCTTTCTTATTTTTACCAGGCTTGTGGAACATAAGGATATGAGCATGCTTTCATTGATTTGGAAAGTACCCCATCCTCATACAAGCATTGAATAAGGACGCCAGATAAGCTGGTGATTTTTTCGTTAAATGTTTGAGCACCACATTAGGTATGAGAGCGGATCGTGGAACTTTCTTTCACTGTAAGGTTTGAATATATGTTGCAAGTTCTTGAGGCGATGTTGGTTCCGTAAAATCATTCGGTAAGGGTAGATGTGTTTCATTGTAGTTATTAACCATTTGTACAGATGTTCTATTTGAATCGGGAATTGTTGGCGTGAATGTTTGGCACAGGTGTTGGGCAATTAGATTGCTTTTACCGCCATCCGAGCTATATGTGCCACTTACTGTTGTTAGTGTTGGAATGGTTTCTACGTGTCGTGTTAGCTGTTTTGTTACCTTCCACAATTTCGTACTATTTGGTTCAATGCTTTCAATGTGTTTAGTATAGTTGTAGATTCTATATTTCTCTATCTCTCTTCGGATTCCATGCATTAGGTTATTTAGTTGATTTTTCAATATGGGTACTCACGTTCGCTGCCATTCTCTCCGTATCCTGCTTTTTTCTTTAATTAATTTAAAAATGTAGGCCGGTGGGATGTCCGTTTCTCTGAGTGTTTTGTTGGGTTGCCTATAAGCTGAGATAATTCTTATGTTGATATTATTTGAAGTGTTTATCGAAATACTTATTGCTTCTAGATTGTTGACCAACATATCAGTTGGTGTGTTACACTGGAGCTGTTTTTTAGCAATAATGACTACACCTCCCCAGGCTGTTTGGGTTTGTCTGTCATTACGGAAAACGTGATATCCACTCACCCTGAATACTTCTTCTGCTAAGTGGGTTTCGGTTATACACGCTAAATCAATATTATATCTGGCCAGAAACGATATAAAGGTATTTTTTTGGGATTGTATCCCATTGGCGTTCCAATTAAGGATTGAAGAGGTTAGGGACGATATGTGATGTAATAAATTATTTTATTTGAGGTAAATGTGGAATAATTAACTGTTTGATAAAGTGCATTATGGAATCTATTAAGGAGGAATACGTTGATTGCGTATCAGTATAATTTTTTTTTGTTCGGGGTTGTTTTGCAAAACTTGACTATATGGAATGCTATTTGACATGTTAGAAAAATTTCTGACGCTTCTGATAGCTGTGCGTTGATTTAGTAGTTTCTGATGATGTGAGCAACTCCTGTAGCTTGCTGGATGGTCGCCGCCACAATTAACACAATAGGGTACATCCTATAGGTTTTTTACTGCAAGATTTGGGTGGATGATCTTCCTTACATTTCACGCACCGTGATTTAACAGCGCAATAATTTTTGGTGTGCCCGTATAGTTGGCAGTTGTGACACTGAGGTATGTTGGTTACTTTTCGTCTAGTTTCTACAGTTACGATTGAGTAATATAAGGTTCTTAAATTATAGATATCGTTTTCTGCTTCATTGCCTGTTAGTATGACGGCACAATTGGAATTGGTTTTTTCTCCCTGTTTTGTAGGCGAGTTGTGCTAATTACGGGTAATTTTTTTGCTAGCAATTCTGTTTTTATGTCGTCTTCTTTAGGTTAAATTGGTACATTTTTTATAACAACGGATGGGGTTTTGTCCTTGGGGTTTTGAAATGTATGATATTCAACTTGATTTTCTTTATAATATTTCGTGAGTGCTCGATAGTCATTGTATGAAGTAAGATTAACCTTTAAATATTTATTGCCCTATACTGTTGTAAATTCCCTACCTTCGGTAATATTCCTTATATCGGATATTATCTCCTGATGATTGTTCACGTGATGAATACAGATGGGCGAAATTTTTAGTTTGGTGGGCCCTTGGTTGCTACCTTGACTTGCTTATTGGGAGTTATCTACTGGAGCGTCTTGCGTATGCAGAGGATAAAAACGGTTTGTTTTAAGAAGGTCATCGTGATTCCACGTATATCGTTTGACTACATCGCCCGTTGGAGTTAATTGATCGGAGTTTCGTTTGTTGTCCGGGTCGGTTACAGACATTTTTTAATTATTTTGTCCCAGCCCCGAAAGAACAAGTGCAGTTTTGATTTTAAAAAAATTTGGTCGCATAATTTATTTGGGTTTAAGAATCATTGAGAAATATTCAAAACTAAGCCTGTAAATGCGATGTACGCATAAAATTAATAAATTTTTGGTAATAAAAAATATTCGGAAAATATTTTTTCTAGGTTTTTGCAATCGCAAAAAGAATGGAGACCATTACATTTATATCCGCAAGGTAATTCCAGATAGTGTACTTTTTTTTAAAACTATATCTTCAGATTCACATCTTATGATTATATGTGTGGCTTCGCCCAAATACGCGTTTCCCGTGTATTTGTTTTGGCGATTTACGCAGTAATACAGCTCGCGGCTTAAAAAGGTCAACCTAACGCACTTATTCTTTGCACCTTTTTGACTTGTAGAACATTTATCCTTTATCTGTTGGGTCCCATTTTTGTCAAGGACGAAGCCTACGCTATGTACAAATAATTACTTTTATGCATTTCTCAGTTCAAACGCAAATTAACAAAATTTTATTATTTTAAGGTGCTCACCCTGCATGTATTTGTCTGAAATTTTCTCGGTTCCATGCCAGGTAGATACGTAATAAGTATGCAAAATATCGTCTTTCTCCAAGAAATAGTATGTAGAGTCTATTACGTGTTTGATGATTAAGATCATTGCATCCTGTCCAAACTTATAACGTTTTAAAAATGGTAACATTATTCTGCCGAACCCTATATAGTAAAAATGATCAAACATTCTTTGTATTTGTTACTGTAACATTTATATATAGAATAACTTACTTCCATTATTTTTATGGTTTCACACATTTTTCTTGGAACTTTTAATTGGGAAATTATTGAAGGTTTTTCACAAGCGAATAGCAGATGAGGAAAGCTTGTTGAGTTGAATTTAATTTCCATGAATTCTTTAAAAAAATGTTCTCTATAATTTCTAATTAGAACGTCACATTAGTAATTCGAAAAAATCTTTCATGAATAAACAACTGATGTGCTACAGTCGGGCTTTCTAAAGATTGGAGAATGAAATATAAATTATCTAATAAATTATACAGCTACATCGAAAAACATTGAACCTCACGTGACCAATGACATTTGGGGATTTAGTTAATTTCATTACATTATTTTATGCCTATAATAAACAGAAACGTGCCATCGACTAGCTAGGGGGAATGGATTGGGGTCAACTTACTTTCGAAAAGGGGCGCCGAGTAGTTCCAACTCGCACGTTCCCTGCTGATTCCTTGAGGAAACGCACCACTAAGAGACTCGTAGCAAAACAAAACGAATAAAACAAATATCATATAATGATAATAACTCTTACCTTTGAGGTGATAGCAGGTTCGTGTAATTTGCAACAAATAACATTCACTGAGAGATTAAAATGTTTCACACCTTCCCAAATACAACTTTTTTCTTTATACTCGATGGCTATTTGTTCAGGTACCTGCCTATTTCCCACACTGACTTAAATTATATTGCTTGCTAAAATGGAAAACCAGCATGCAATTTTAAGTATGAAAGCATAGAGCTCTAAAAGCTTTAGAAAATGTGTAAAGGTTGATATTCTTAATCTGCAATAAACATACCTCTCAGCACCGAAATTGCTTCGTGATCTCCTAAAAAAGTAAAATCCCAGGTGGATACATTCCATAAAATGACATAAGAGTGAATAAACTTGAACGCTATAAATTCGAATCCGTAAACTACAATAAGTGAAGTCTCTACAGCTCCAGGGATATTATAGTTACAATTATTTAACGAGCAGGCCACGCTTTGGAGTACACATAAGGAAAGTACTCGTCAAGCACACCTGAACCCATGGCTCAGGTACCCGGATCTCCGCAGAAACCAACGCAGCCGTTGACCTCGCCCTGCTAAACGCCTGGAAGGACTGCTGTGCCAAACTTTCTCTAACAAGTAACTGTCATGGATGTGAAGCAATGACTACAAGATCCACACAGCAACCTCCGGTAGCACAACCAAGTCCGTACTCCAAACTTGCCATTCAGAGGTCTGAAAAATAGGGTAACCAAAACACAATTAGGTACTAACTCCACAAGAGATAAGAATTATTACCAGATCTCTGCTAGGTGAATAAGTATTAAAGCTTTATCGCCTACAGAGCACGTGGTGTTAAGTTAAGTAACGATGACCGATTTCCAGATTTGCACACCGATAACGCGGACAGCAAAATACCTCATCTGGGACTCGCTCCTCAATATTTCATAGCGATAAATCATTTAAGTTCGTGAAAACTTCAAAAAGAAGTCCCCAGCTTTCCATACACGACTTGCGGATGGAAGAGTATGAAAATCAGGTGTCGGATAATGTCGCAAGACGTTTTCACAATATACGTATGCTTGTACCAACAGTGAAAGCAGTGAACCAGTGTGTAAATAAGCACATCCACATAATTATAATAAGCAGAAAAAACACCTTACAGCATCTCAGCAATACCGATTTTCCTTAACCGTCATTTTACATGTATTGTGACGTTTGTCTTACGAATCAGCAGACCGTTGATTTCAAATAAACATTTAGTAGTTACAGTAGTCCACTGCAAAAATCAGCAGAACGCCGCAGGCTAACTTCGAGAATATGCTTGGTCTACTGCTATTGCATGGCCGGCTCCAACCACTTGAGCGCTACAATATGATGGTTTTTCTCTAAAAATTATCATTTTTTTTTCAATTTAGGACTGTTGTGCACATCTACACGGTAACGGCTTTCATTTAAAAAAATAATTATAGAAATCGGCCCAGTGGAAGTCTCAAAAGGATGTCGAAAGAAAACGCTTCACGATTTAAGTATATAGATAAAACACATAAATCAAATATACCTAATTGCAAAATTCCATGCCTGCTTAACTCAAAAATGCGACATGGGCTATGGTACTAATACAATTTAAAAACGCGGTATAAGTTTATCTTTTACCGCGTTTTTTAGATTTTATGTGGCTCTTACCGCATTCTTGCATTGAACATTTTGTAAATTATCCATTCTTGCCTTGCAATGCGCATATGCTGCTTTTGATACTGGCAATTAGTGCATAATTTTACGGATATAAAAAATTGCTTACGGTCTGCTGCAGCATGTTAGCTTCGATTTATTATTAAAAATCGCGACTTTCTTATAATTTCGCTCTCCTCGTTCAACATTACTTCTTTACGTTATACAGGACGAAACATACAAAACCGTCATGTTAATTACAAGGTATTCAAATATTGGCCTCTCTAATGATTTTACACAAAATTCCGTTTAGGTTTTATAAAGAACCGAGCATAGTAATCTAATTTACGTAATGCAATTCCAGCGTTTTGTGGAATTTTGCAAGCGAATGCGCTATTTCTACATGCGCTACAGATCACTTCTTGTGCCCTTGCGTCCTGGCTGCCTTAAATAGAACGTTAGAATAGAAATAATTATTAATTACCAGGCACGACGCCTTTGACAGTACACACCACACTCACACCACAACACAGATGCGCATTCGCAGCTCCATCTATAAATCTTCGACATGGAAGAGCAGCGGATGAGCGGGGCACCCTGCAATCTCTTATTCATTACTAAATATTGAACGTGAAATTAACGTGAAACGTGAATCACGCCACTGAAATTTTCACTCAAGTTCACGTCCCGATTTTCAAATATATACCCGACTGTTTTCATGTCACGCGCTTATCCCTAGCCCTAAACTTAAAATTAACATGTATATTAAATATTTTGATAAAATCAATAGGTATTATTAAATATGTTGATAAGATTTTTAAATTTGAAGTAAAAACATGAAAGCAACCTGAGCAATTTATTGTCAAACGTTGACAGTAATTTTATAAAATACGTATTTTTACCCGTTTCCTATCTAAACGTCTCTTGAATGTAAAAATGACTTCATTGTTACGTGCTTGATCAAATGGCTTTTATTATTGTATCTGATGTACTAATTCTTATTTCAATCAACCGTTTTAGACAGTAATATCCCAAGTGCATTAAAATAGCCGATTAAAGTTTGGCGTTTTCTGTCAGAATGTCTTGCTAAGAAATTTGTCAAGTAAATTTTCCGCTCAATAAGAATTTTGGGGCGGAAAAATTACGAGATATATTTCTTCATAGCAAAACATTCTGAAAGAAAATCGTCAAAATTTATTCAGGCTAGTTTACACGCACGTGGCATGTTCGGCTTGATTATTTTCTGTATAAATAGATAAAATTCGGTTGATGAAGCACCTTTAATAATATTGTTAATATTATTCACAAACGATTAAATTTTAACACATTTTTAACCGCGGTTAAATTTTGACGTTTGAATTTTGTCATTATTAAACTGACAGAAACCATAGCGATTACGCAGTATTATGGATATGAAGGAAATAATCAACTATAAACTAGGTTTTTCTTCAAACGGCAGTAAAATGTGACATTATACTGCTTGATTGATGACGCTAAGCTGTCACTTCATTGCCATGGCATCTAAAACACTTTATTTGCCGCCAAGTAATTTTCTTCGAATTTTGTTCACAAAGTTGTAAATAATTTGTTATAAAAACGTTTGAAGAAAAAATACTATATGTGATTCGGAGCAAAAGTATCGTTATGTGGCTCGGCTGTAATTATCTGCCTCGCAAGCTCGGCAGATAAACCGTCAAGCCACTTTTGCTCCTAATAACATAATATACTATTATCAGTTACCTGTCAAATTTTAACAACCCCTGATCAACACTAATTTGATACTTTATTTTCAAATTTCTAAAGTTACCTAACACAATTTGATAGCTATTTGAATTACTAGAGTGAAAGGTGTATCATCCCGCGGATGTAGTTTAATTCCCTAGCGTTAGCGAGAACAATAATCAATTGTAACCATGCACGGGAGGGAATGACATTTTAGTTATACATATGACACTTTTACATTTTATGGTGAAACTATCTCTCTAGCGGCATTAAAAAATATTTAAATATGAAAATGAGGAGAGCTAGTTGATATTAGTAATATTAATCACACTGTCTCCCGTCTCTAATGGAAACGGGAGCCAATGTATTATATTCCCTCCCGTTTCCATTGGAAACCGACCAGGGAACCAAATGTATATTTTCAGGAATTGCTTAACAGGCAACAGAAAATGTCACTTTCGGATAAAGGGGTAAAAAACTATTTTTGAACCGAACCAACAAAAAAATGCTCAAGTTGCGCCAATTAGATCAGCATGTAGCGTTCTTTACACAATCTAAATAGAATTTTGCTGTCACACAATTAAGAAAGCCAATGCTGCACCCTGTATACTTAGGTAAGTTAAATGTTTTCGTCATTCAGCTTCATGTTAGGGAGTCAGGCGTATTTAATAGTAGATTGTTCCACAAGTTAGAAAAGTGCAAAGCAAGCTGATTAATTTTACAGAAACATGGAAGAATCATTTTCGAACATATTCAACGTGCAATTTTTTAATACCATTACAAAGTCTAGCTAAAATAAGATTCGACATTTGTTCATGTTCGAAAAAAATATTTTTCCACGACCGGGAGTAGAAATCAGTTTCTAGGTTAGAAAACTCTGACAGAAGTAACACATTATCTGCCTAGAGAGACAATATGAATACAGCTATTGGTAGTCGCTCGGCGGAGTGAATAGTCTATTAAACGAAGAGTTCTTTTAGATGAACAACAAAAATGTGACTTAAAATGTTAAATAAAGATTACCTTTATAGTATTTTTAAATAAATTGACAAAGAATTTAAAGCAGCAATCATAGCTTCTGTAACGATACTATCTACAAAAGTTAGGTGGCATAGTACTTTTACAGCGGGTTCAGATAGTTTAAAAGACATACAATATTAATTACGGCAGCCTCAAATTTGCTTGCAAAATTCCAACGATGAATATTTTAACATTTGTCGGTTTTAATAAACTCTCTACTTCAACTATAAATAAAGAAATAGACCGTAAAAGTAAAATAAAACTCGAATTACTTCATTATTTGGAAGACAAGGGAACAGATTTAAATATACTAAATGAATATGTTATAATGAAACTTCTATTTTTAAGATACAGCACATATTTGTCTTCCTCAGCACCAGTTGAAACACTTTTTTCGCTTGCCACATTTATAGGTAGTCCCAAAAGGAATGCGACTTTAGACAAATTATTGGAAAAACTGGTGCTGATGAAGGCAAACAGAGTGTAATATTATTGATACTTTTACTTACTCTATTATACCTACCTTAATTTGTTGTACATATGAATATAATATAAATAATATATAATTTTTATCTTTGCCTTTATTTACTTACATGATACATCAAAGCAAACTAAAAACTTTTGGTTTTGGTGAAATTTGCATGTAGCTACAAGACTTAATTATAAAAAAATCTTTAAAGGTGATCAAGTATGCTGGTTACCATAGTTAATAAAACATCACAATTAAGCATTTTTAGATTAGGATTACGAATCGGCATATCACTAATGATACTTGCAACGTGAAAGAAGGTTCTACTTTTCCATTGGAGGAAGTAGTCCAGCTGGTGAAGTGTACTCTTGCATCACGGTGTAAAGCGTCTTTTCTCCCCCGCCATTCATTTCGGTCATTTTTTTTTATTAGATTGGATATCGTTAATCGTTATTCTGATTTAAATGGTAATTGACCAGATTCATTAGTATTTGCTTTTCTGAAACTTCTAAATATTGTCCACATTTCTGTTTAACAATTTCTTCCATTGAGCGGTCAAAACAACAAAAAATAACGATAAAAGCAATAACAAGAGATAAAAGTATCACACACAATGCAAAAATAATCGCAATTGGCAAATGTCAACGCGCTCTGGGAACAGACGGAGACTAAACATACTTTCAACAAAAATTGCCCTAATAGCTTATTACTTTATTTTACATTAGAAAATAGTTACAAATCGCCCAAACTTTTGGAAGTACAAATTTGTTACCATCATTGTGGCTGTAATTAAGAACAATTTGATGCATACAGCGGAAGTTAAACCAAAAATTTAATTTTGTTTAGAATGATATTTAATTCTCCCAAGTAAGTAAAACAATTAAGAAAATATTTTCTAAGAATATTTTCAAAAATTGCTTCAAAACTTTCTTGGGAATTTTAAACTTGGAAATGAATTACCAGTAATGTGTTACTGTACTACACCTTTTCCAATGGTAATTTAGCAAGCATAATTTGTAATTCAGATTAACCAAATTTATTTAGGAAGGTGTCATTTGCTATTTAGATTAATCGATTTTAATTTAAAAAATGCCATTTGTAATTCATTGTCATTAAGAGTTGGTTCTCCAAATGGAGCTATTACTGGATTATTTATATTTGCATCTATGGGACCGCTACAATCTCCCAATATTAGTATTTTTCTAGATAACCCAACTTCTAATATAGCTGCATTTAATTCTTCAAAAAATGTATCTTTAACTGCTACGTGTTTGTCATTCGACAGTGCGTATACTCCAAATATTGTTAATCTTTTCCCTAGAATATTTACGTTGACTTTTATTACATTTTCATTTATTGCTTCCCAATTAGTTATTTTAGTTTTATACTTCTTTTTTAGTAATAGTGAAACTCATCCCATTGAGCGCTGATCCTTTTCTACTCCACTAAACAGATGTATGTAATCCATCGCCCACTGTTTCTATTCCTTTGCCTTTCTTTTTCGTCTCTGTTACAGCGACAACGTACATATTTATTTTATCTATTTCTAATACTATTTCGTACAACTTGCCACGGCTACTATGTACATTCCACGTTCCACAATTCACAATCCTTTTCCGCGCTTTTTGACGTTTACCATTAGGACAATCCATTGGTACGCGGCTTTTTAGTGAAAATTTACTTTTTACGAGTAATGGGGGACTGTTCCATTCCCCAGTCCCAACCTGGATGACCAGGATATTTGATTTTGGGGTGAACATTCCTTTTATCATGTTAGCGCATCTGCTTCCTCTGTAGTTGGATCTAATTTTGATCTCTTCTGCCATCGGACAGTTGGCTCTTGCGCATTATAGGGATTGCAAAGGGAAATAATAAGTAATAGGATTAACTTTTAGGGGCGGTAAGTGATGAAAGGGTTTAAGGTAAATGGGTCATCGGACGGATACCTCTCTTAGTCGCCTCTTACGACAAGCGCAAGATATCCTAGGTCTATTCTCCATCCGAATCCAGACGGCTATTCCAGTATCCATATATATAATAGACTTGTCCGTCCGGGACGCTGTTTCAGCAGCCAAACCGTAAGAGATAGAGAAAAAAGTTATGAAAGTTATATGTTTGGAATGGTCATGTCAGGTCAGGAACCGAATTTCAGTCTCTAACACTAATTATTATCTTAATTATCCTAATCCTAACTTTTTAGGTTAGATTCTAGGCAAATTTTATCAAGGCGAATGCGACTGGTAGTTTGCTACCAACAATGACGTCATATACGTACGTGTGGTGAATACGCGTTCTATTTGCAAAACGGTCTTTTTTGTTTTATTAAATGAGACATTTGTCTCACTGGACTGCTAGTCCTACACTAATGTATTTATTTCTTTGCTATTCTTCTCTTAAAATTTTCAGTCCGATTACCGAGGCGCTGTCGAATTCCGTTTTTCATAATAATAAATATTTTTTTTCGGATAATGACAGACAAACCCATTGCCTGATCCTTAAACGTGGGGGACATAATTATCTGCAAGACTGGCCATTGCTAAAAATATTCTACCACAAAGTACAAAGAAAGAACTGCGTAATTTTGTAAAATGTCTCTTACATGTTGTCCGCAGCTGATTGAAATCTCGCTTAAAAATACGAAAACAGTTCTTGTTCGATAAATGAAAAATATTTCCACAAATTCCATAAATAACTTCTTTACATACAATTAAATCCGACCGAAGCCGAAATAGCTTTATGCCGGCTGAAGTAGCTATTTATGCTCATTCCTGGAAACGGATGACCCTGCGTCCATTAAACAGGGCCACTTTGGTGTTATTAGATTAGGAAGCTGCTTGCTTCAAGTTGATAAGATCAAACACAAACCGTAAACCGTGCAGTAAGGACATCCGGATCAAGTCTCGGAAGTTTCTTCCAGTCGAAATTCGACCGGCTGTAGGTCACCAAGTATTTTTAGCTTTGACGAGATTTTTTTAAGTGTCCTTTCAGGTTTCCAACCTTGTTGATTGGGCAGTCTGAATCTGAAAACGTCGCCCTGTATTTCTACCTTGGAATACATGTATTTCTAATAGAAATGTACTTTAACGTCAACGTATTCTTGCTTATTATTTAATAAGATAAATTTTAAGGGCAAGTGATACCACGCAGATTACCATTTAAATTATTTACTCGAAAGTTTAAAAATTTAGTTGAATTACAAAATTAATTCAAAATCTATCACTGCACCGATGAACAAAACTCTTGCTTTACTCCAAGCAGTTTCATTATAGCATGTTATTACGCCTGTATTTTTAGAGTAATATGTGACATTGATACAAGGATAATGAGTGGAAAATATTAAATGAAAAAACCCTGCAACAGGAAAAATTTAAAGGAAATGGGGAAGACTTACACCCAACAGTAAAATTTAATTGGTTTGTTACCTTTTCACCTTACTAAATACCTACAAGCAACTGCAGCATCTTAATGAATGCTTACTAAAACGTTTTCTATAAGTAATAGCCGCGCCTATAAAATACCTTAAAATATAAATAATTCAATTGTGTAAAGTTATTAATTTTCACCTGCCTTTGCGATGTCAAATGCCTTTATTGCTGTTCTATGTTTTACGACCATTACATTAAATGCGAATTTGAAAATGAGACAAAGCATTCCACTGACTCAGCAGAATACCTTTCTCAATTATTTTGCGATCACTCATATTTGTTTACTTCAGCCTTTCTGAAATGTGAGTTGACTTTGGAAAATTTCAGTACTTCGTTTAAAAATCACTATACGTGGACTACCGAAAAATTCGAAAACAATATAAACGATCCCATGTAATATAATCACGTTTATGCCTTTTTTTCAATCTTTTGGATTTCTTTCTGTATGTTGGAAATGAGACAAATAATTTATATCTAATGCTACAACCAAATACAAACACCCGTTTAAAAGATATCGAAAAATAGAACTTCTTAAAATATAATTTTACATTCCTGGTATTATCCGAAGAAAAAAATTAATCTAAATTTGTTCTTTCTAGACTATTTTCCAAATAGCTTTAAGATATAGTCAACAGTGGAAAATATTCCTTTAAATTGAATTTAGAGCGATGCGAATTTTGCTCTAGAAACTGCTTAAACATTGCTTGTTATAACTACTTCATCGTTGAGTAGACCGCGTTTAAGCTAAAAATTGTAGATAGTGCAACGACCGAAATTGTTTTTTTTGCCGTTACGCAGCAGCTCTTTCTAACGTGTTCGTAAAATAGCCATTTTGGTGGATTTTCTTTCAAATATAAAGAGTCTGTTTCTGGAAATTAGGTCACTTTAAGCGCCTGTATGTAGAGGAGCTTTTCTACTATTACTTTGAGTAATTTTTGGAAAACTTTACAAATCTTAATTTGGTTTCTCGTACCATACGCGTCCAGTTTGATGGCGGAGCCTGTTACGGTGTAAAACTGTTTTTACGACACCTCGGGGTACGAGAGTGCCACAAGACCTATCACGTCCGGGAAATGTCACTACTTGCCCTAAAATTCTCGAGAACAGGCTGATAGCCACGGCTGAATACGCTCAGGGAGGTGGGCGTGGTTCTTCGAATAGGACACAGGGACAAGCGTGACGAAGTATACAGTGTGTGTAAAATAAAGGGGGGTCCACGGGTTTTGGGTATGGATAGAAACCCACGTCTGACAGAAACCCGAAGGGCCAAACGGGGTAGGAACTTCGGATCTCCCTGTAGACGGCAGCTAGAGCGTTCGAACCTACCTTGTCGCTCACAAAATTTGTCCAGGATCTGCTATACACAAATCATACACAAGTCGCCAATCAGGCGGTAACGCTATAATTAATTAAACTGAAACACAGCATTTAGCATAAAGAAAACACATCGGCAACATTTAACAAAAGGATCTATTTCTCAGGCACGTAAAGAAAATTGTTAATACAGTGAAATTTACAGTAATGGGTGCATCTTAACCGTTAAAATGATAGGCGCTGGCAAATGGCGTCGCATATTGAAATCCCATGCGCACTGCGTACTGGCAGAGCTTGTTGAGGCTTGAACAAAAGAAATGGGCCTAGCCCTGCAACTTTAATTGAATTACAGGGCGAAATAACCACGTCCTAATCAAGTGCCAGATGGAACGCATAAATTCTAAACCGCTCACTTAACTCTGCCACTGGTAAACAAAGTTTCAGAGGAATGTGGACACAAACACGGCAGGCACGGGGTCTTCATTCGCGCGGAAAGCTTCAGGGCTTCGCGCCGGCAACTTAGACATGCAGTTCGCATAAATCAAAGCAGTACAATACCTTAGTTTCTCCTGGGGGGTCGGGTCCAAGATGCTCCAGCTGGCGAACAGACGAGCTTCCAAAGCTACGAAACAGGGGGTCTGTTGAACGTGATTGCGGGGAAAGGAGCCGCTAGGGTGCGACGGTCGCTGCGATACTGATGAGCGCTGGCGATGATGGGGGCCCAGTAGCTTCCTCCTTAGGAGTGGAGAATGTACCCGGGACATTGACGGGGTACGCCGAAATACAACCAATTTGCAAAAGGATAAGCCGCCTTTCGTGAGACTATCGCTCACGCTCACGCTCGGATTCGACACGTGCAACGCGTTGCTTCTGAGAATTCTGTCAAGTTCGCACACACCAGGAAATACGGGCATATACAGCGTGCGCTTTCTCGGCTGTCCCTAAGAAGCCTTCTTTTCGAGAATTTCCACGAGTGGTGTTTTTAGAAAACAGTTTGCTGCCAATTGCAGATTATCATTTGCAGGTATGTGTCCCGATTTTGCTTGTCACCTAGCCTGATAAGAGAACAATGATTTTGCAGGCCTTTTTCGATTCTCCCGGCTACATTCCTTCTTCATCGATCGATCCGTTACTTGGATAACTTGCCGAGTGTTCCGCATCTTTCTTGTGGATCTAGTGAGACCGCCTGTAACGAATCTTGTTTAAAACCGCAGCACCGCTATTCGACCTGCAGGATCTCGGGGAGCGCAAGGTCAGATTTTCTTTGTTTTACTGTCCTATGTGCGTATGGCGTCGCTATACTCCAGCAATAAGACTCGCTCAAATCTCCATGCGTGCTTCATCCAAACCACCAGGCTCGCAAACTGTTTAATATTTTCAAACGTTAATTGTGTAAATTATCTGTCGGTAGTCAAAGCCGTTTGCTGCTATTAGATTAACATAGTAATTAATTTAGTATTTTTTTCGAACTGCACAATTGCTTCTAAAGGTAGTACCTGGATCTAATAAATTTTTTATCGAGACGTTAATTTAGTGTAGCTATGAATGCGCTTCGTTAACCAATGGCCTTTATGATAAGTATTAAATGTCGCGTTTGCGCAATGGGTGTTCGTAATCAGAGGAATCTGACTTTATTTTATATGCAACGAGCTTCGTATAACTTTGTATATATATTGATAACATTAAATTCAGGATTGTTTGTAGTTTTTACAAATGAATAATTTAACTTCTAGGTGACTTTGAAAGATGAAAAACTTAGCGTTATTTGTGTACTTTCGATGTTGGTGTAATCGTTTCAGCTGCGCCTCTTTTTAATTTAACTTTTGCAATGCTATCTGTACATATTTCCATTTGTGCTTGGCTGTTGTTTTCATTAAAGTCTTGGCATTTGAATTTTCCTTCTGGTATCCTGTTTTATGCGATCTACCGATAACTTTCAGTACTTTTGAACAAGTTCGCGTGAAATACAGGCTTTCAACGACAATTGAAGTTGGTATAATCTGGTAGTTAACGTAAAGTTATCGGTCTCACTATGCGGTAATTAGTTCTTATGTTGCTTTTGTTAAGTAGCTATAGGAGTCACTTATCCTAATTCTTTCCAATTTAAGTTAGCCTGGAAAGTGAGCTTACTCAGCTTGTATAGAAATTTATAAACGCATTCAAATTGTTCCACTTTTAGTGAGAACACTAACATATTCTCCACCATGCAACTGAAATGTATCAAAGGAATCTTCCGAAGAAAATTGCTAGCTATCCCTGCTGTTGTAGTGTATGAATACACTGGTATGTTTGATTATACAAAATGATCCAAAGCTTTAAATAGGAATAAAAAACAGTTTATATCAAGAACTATCATCAGCTTGAAATCTGAAACAGTTTCCCACGTCTACATTCAACTCAAATAATAATTCTTCCGTGATTCTTCTTCTTCGTATTCGTACGCCCTATTTATATTAGTTCCCCTTCGCCATTCCTCTTTCACCGCGGCAACGCTTGTATATTGCGTCTATTTTTATTCCATCTGGTATATGGAACGGGTCGATAAACGCCCTTTTTTTACTTTGCCTTGTATCATAAGTCTTTTCAGTGGCATTCTTTACGTATAATGTGGCAAAATACTGTCGAACAAATATATGGACTTTATTATTTAGCACTTCAGTGATATGAAGTTTTTCCATTATACATAATATATTCGCCCTTCTCTCTATCCATGAGATTACCAGTATCGATGCATATCTGGTTTTCTTTATTGTCAATCATTGTGATGCATATAACTGGAAACAATGGTTTTGACTACACAAATTTTGATTGTCTTAGGGATGTACCCCTCTTTCCATACACAAGTTAATTTTCACATCTTGCACTAGCAATATTGATTTTCCGTTTGATCTCATCTGCAGTCTCAGATATATATGATCTGCGTTCTGTATATTTGTACAACTTTAAGTATGTACTCTGTCGGCATAAAGCCAATCTGCTCTTATAGAATATAAGGGTGTATATAGGAGGAGAGATTAGGGATGAACTTTAGTAGTAGGTATCTTGGCAGTGTAGTAAATGAAAACGATTGTTTTATAGTTTCTGCAGGCTGTTCTTCGGCATTTTTTATAAATTGAAACTAGCACATGTTTTACTCAATCATCCAGTTATACACCGGAAATCCACACCTTATTGCATAACACATTAGTAAATCTACTGTTTCATTCCCTATAGCGCGAATTATCTTAGATAGGACTAGCTGACCCGGCAAACGTTGTTTTGGATTATGACATGATGGAGAAAACCCTTCAAACCATTAAGCACAGAATCATAAAAGTATGACTGCAAATAGAAAGTCGTACAGTGTATAGAAGAACACACTTTCGATATTTACCAATTTTCCGGCTTTCCTTTTGGATTTTTTCGAATTTTCTTTTTTGCTAAACCACCTCGGGAGTAAGACGAACAAAACAAAAAAATCATCCAAATCGGTCGTCGTTCTCGAGTTTTTGCGTTACTAACACACGGCGATTGATTTTTATATATATAGATTCTTCCCGATCCCATAAAATTCCTTAATTTTAGTGCTTCTACTGTGGCTACGGTTTTCAATATTATTATATTCGGTGTACTTTTGTTGTGTAACGTTGCTGCCAGTTCAAATTAGTATTTTACACAAAAATAATGTGTTCGAAATTAAAAGCGAGCATTAAGTCACAATCGGCGTTTGAATCTCCAGCAAGCGAAGACTTGGTGATAAAGACAAGGGATCAACGTTGCACGAATTTACAAGCAGCATCACCAGGACCCCATTAGGGGTTGAATCAGATAGTAGGAGGACCACAAGGGTATAAAACGAAGATGCCCAGCTATCGATTGGGCATACCAGAAGAAAACTTTTTTGGCCTAAACCGCTCTCCTAAACTTGAACCTTCCTCTCTGCCGCGACGATCTTTGGTACCAGAAAAACCCCTGAAAAACTATGCCACCAGGAGTTATCCTTTATGGCGCCGATGTTATAGGGCCCAGGAGGACCCGACACAACAATTACGCGTAGTCCAAGCTTAACCGCTACCATATCCAGTTAAAGGTACAAGTTACTCGGCAAAAGGGTACCCTCCTGGCCATCGGCGATATTGCGCGACGTTGCCAAATGAAATTATAGCTCCAGTTCCGAGTCTGAAGACGACGACAAATCCATCGCTGGTGCCCCGGGGTAAATCTTTGCGCTAGGCCGGGCTTTTCTAGAGATACATTTGGCCCAGTACGCTCGTCAACCAACATAAATTGGCGCCCTATAGCAACCACACTCCGCCTTCTACACCTGAGAAAAGACCCCTAAGGGTTAATTGTCTCTAAATAGCAGCACGTGGTCGCAGCGAATGTTAACAAACACACCCGTGTTGATATTTGACATATTATATCCAGTTGCAGCCACAACGAAGCGCAGCGCCGTCTCAATCACATAGACCAGAGAAACGGCTTCGCTGATGTAACGCCTGGGTTACAGCTCGGCGTTTACCCGGCGACTTGAATTCGCCTTATTTTGTATTTACATTGTACATACGTCTTATGCTTAAGTTTATTTACAAAAGTGATATGTAATATGAAGAACAATATACTTCATTTTTCTAATCTGTTATGAATCTAAACACTCTAGACAATCTACGTACTCTTGGCTTCTGGGCTATCCTCAAAGGCATATATGTAAAAAAGTTATTTCCATGCATGCAGTTATTAAGCTGGGTTAGAATTCCGGAGTAAACTGTTTAATTTTCCGGAAAAGATCTTGCATCTCATTTGGTAGGAATAGGGTTGCACCTTCATGATTAACGAATGTAAATAATATTTTTATTATTGAGCCTGGAAGAGCTATAAACAAAATAATGCCTTTTCCCAAAAATTTAGTCAATTAGAACTTGAAGGGTGTGAAATTTTTATTATGTTGGCACATTAGTTTCTGAAAATCCACCTAGTTGGAAATATTGGTGTGCGATTTTGAAACAACATTTTTGTATAGTAATTATCTTCGGTTTTCTTCCCCTTCACTTACATTTGGGTTGGTCATTTCTAAGGCTTTTGTTCTAAGAACGATTCCAAACTTTCTGTCTTTTGTTTTATGTTGTCTTTGCAAATTTTGGCTGATTGTATATGCTGGATTGCCTACTCTTCTACTTCAGTTTTAAACATGTTGGTAATCCTTAAACCTTTTTTTGAATCTTTCAACTTATTGGGTATATTCATAATTAACATTTTAGAAAAAATCTTGATAATGCTTTTCGTACTGTAATTCAGTTTTTTAGGTGTTTTTGATGTACTCTTTGAGAGCGGTTATCACCTTAAAAATTGGCCGGTCAGCATTTATGCTTTGGTTTTGTGATTTGCTGTAGTCTGGCTGGTTAATTCAGGATCCCAGGATATTGAAGAAGCAACTAACCTTTGGCGCTTACTATTTTGGTACATGTACGTTGTTCGATATGTTTCTAGATTTCAGGCCTTCTTGACTTTGTTCCGTTACCATCAAGTAAAATGTCTAGTTATTTTCAAATTCTTAAATGTATCCTCAAGTTATAAGTCACATGCAAGGGATCGTTCCAGTTAGATTCAGTTACGAGTGACCAAAAACTGGTATTAATTCATACCGAGGTACTACAGGAGTTATTCTTCATACATTTCACCTTTCCAAGCACACACTTGATGAAATGTCTTTATTATATTCAGCCGAACTTATCCTGCTGGCATGTAGCCCAACTGGTTGAATTGTACTTCATCCTTCTGTAGTATGATATTAGGCCATGTAGTACTTATAATCACAGTGCAGTAATTCGCATTCACGCTTGTGTATTTCCCGGAACTTTGATATTTATTTCATAAATATAGCTGTGTGTGGCAGCGCTTAACTGGCTAATTATAAACGGATTCAGATTTATAACTTTATTTCATAATAATCTTGGCCAGATTATCGAAGCCCTTTTTGCTGCTTTTAAATTATTGTGACCTACGTGCAGAGGCCTCTTCGCCTAATTTGTAGTTTATACAGTATTATTTTAGTAAATTTGCATATGAGTTTACGCTTTCCTATATTCTATGGATTTTTGCGTAGATTCAATCGTTTTTTCATCCGACTAAATAAGTAAATTTTCGAATACACCGCCTTGTTCAAAAGGCAGCTTGCAGATTTGCTATGCACACCGACAATCCCAAGCGACTGTGTATATACTACTATGAACTAGGCCCCCCCAACTACTTAACTTTAATACAAGAAAAATGATTTGAAACGGGTGCTCCTACATTCACGTACTGCAATATGAATCGTACTGCCTGTGCCCGATCTTAGGCTTATTAAAAAACAAATATTAATTATCTACAATACTATTCGGCTGCTCCGGTGAACATAAAAACTCTGTCTCAGTGTTAGGTCGCTAAAATTAGAAATACTGTGCAGATCAAATCAATTTTTAGTAGCTCCAATTCAATTAGGATTTCTTATTTGTGAACGCACCACAACTAAATCTGCAGTAGCTAACCTCAAAAACTGACATAAACACGAATCAGCGTGCCCTCGTACAAATCGCAATAATTGATTTAAATCGATGCCAAAATCAGCAAACTACCACAGGTATGCAATAATTATCTCGCATAGTAACAGTGCTAATAGCTTTTGTTCTATCGTGACGTATAAGTGACGCAAACTATGATTTGTTTTACATCCAGCCTAAGGTGAAAAATGTCGTGTCGTCTTGCATTTTTGAGGGACGCTACCTAAATTTCTGAATTCTGGAATGCACTGGACAATCGGGAACTGCGGCAATGCGTAGCGAAGACCCCAATATTGCAGTCCCCAGCAATATAAAAAGGCTCTGGACGGTCTAATTTGCGCAAATACCTGGTTTTAAAAAGCTTCCGATGATGAGCCGCACCACTCAGAGGACGCCAACTCGTTTTCTTAGCTGTAAATTGCCTAGTGACTCGAATCTCCACCTGATGTTCTGCGTATAGGACCCCTGTAGGCGTTTAAGGCAGCAAACTTAGCTCCAACTAGTTCCTGCAGGCGGTATCGGATCCCAAACGTAGCCCTTAATTGGATTTCAACTGCCTGGATTTTTTCGATGAAGAATATTCACCAAATAAACCTCTTTAAGACTGGAAAACTGGTTCTAATTGCTCCCAACACTTTAATGGTTCAATAAAATCAACATTTGTACTAAAATAGATGTGTTTTATTAACAAAATCAAACTTTTTATGGGAGCTGATGTGAAACAATGTTAACAGCTTGGGCAATTTCAAAGCTCTCTGTTCTGTGGTTGTTAAACAAAAGAAAATCTCGTATCTTAGCAACATATCAACACAATTGTATAAGGAAATAAGGTTTGATACTTAAAATTAACTTATAGAATAAGGTTTTGATAACATCATTAATTCTTACAGGCCAGATAAATGTTTTTCTTAGGTTAGAACGCACTACACTCAATACTCTGCTATTTCACTGTGGTTTTAACCGCACTGTTATGTTCTGTAGTTTATTGTGCAAGTAAAAATGTCGTTCGTTCTATTTCAATGTTATTCGTAGGTTGCTCTTTTACATTTCTTGTCGGTTGCTTCTTGCAACGTGTCTAATCCTCGTACTGCATTGCTACACCCTTCAGTTACTTTGCCATTCTGGTCCTAGCTTTCTGACCACTATAATGCACACTTGTACAAACCATTTCGTACAATAACAAAAATAATACTGTAAACGTTAATGCTACAATCGTCAGATACAATCCAACCCCAATCGCACTTCCAAAACCTCGTCAAATCTGAGCCCAAGGACGTAACTCTTTTGAACTAGCTTTTCATGTTACCTTTGCCTCAAATTGTGAAACTCGGCTGCACCCATCAGTGCCTTTATCTCAATAAAAGTAAGCTAACCTTGCACTAATTAAAATAATTAATTCTGTGCTTCGGTTTTATTTTTAATGCATTCTAGTTCAACTGGCTAGCAGAATTGTTGAGAGCACAAAACCATTGCAATATATTTAAGATTTGCGTTGTTGTCATTATTATTTCTAAAATACATTATAATTTCCAGCTGTAGCCAAATCATTCCAACAACCAATTTCAAATTAAAAACCAAATATCAAATACCACAACAGTGGTAATAAGAATGGAAGTTTGTAATATTTTTAAAACATTACATCTTTAGATCTCTTAAAAAACAATGACATCTCAAAGTTTACCATCCAAAATAAAATTAGTACAGATTCCTTAGCCGCGAATTGCTAGAAAGAGTAAGAACTTTAACGTAGCAAACATAAATTTAAAGTTTAATTTCCATGCGCAAGGAAGCCAACTAGTAAACTTTTTACGTATTACATAATGATACGGCCTAGCGCCTATTCTACAAATGTTGTACACTGCTTAACCACAGCTTAGAATATTTAGAGTAAGGTATACTGTTGCTTTTAGCTTTTAACAGGAACAATATCCCACATTCGCTTTCTTTTTTATTTTATGGGTCAATTACTACTCAGATTTGGTAGTAAAGCTTTTATCAAGTTAAGAAAGGTAAAATATTTCACACACCATTAAAAGAACTCTCTTCTGCGGTTTTCTTGGCATGGATATCGCGTACTTGTATACTACATCCGTTTCGAATTTTGTACTCTTTAGAACCTGTAATTTATGGCAATCGATCTAGAAAACAACTGACAAATAGTCGAGTTGTCCAGTGTCCTTCTACGAAACCGAAAGCACTCTATTCGTCCCACGAATATATCAGTCCATCAAGGTTGAGGGTCATTTTTATAAACCTTCGATGCGGCTTCCGCCTCTTCGTCGGAATATCCGAAAATAGCTCAAGAATCGGTGTTAAATCGCGGCGGGTGCTATAAAGGGAGATCGTGTAAAACAGCATCCCATTTTGGCAGAACTTCCTTAAGGCTGCGATGCTGCAGACCAACTCGCGCTGCTCTGGTCGGCTTTAGTCTGCCAGCCCAAATGTAGCTTCAAATAATCTGTAAGTGATGTCCCTGTGTGTACCTATTAAGCCATTAAAAGTAACTCTAAGAATGGAGACGGAGGAAAAAACAGAAAAAAACAACAGTAAAACTAAACTTTTTTGTTTTACAAACTTAGAATAGCAGATAAAGTGAGAGTAGACAGACTAAAGGACAGGACATGAAAGGTATTAAGTACAAAATACACCCGGCAGGTAATGAAGCCTTGAAATTAGTGATGGGCATAACCGTACAATTTTCATAACCGAATTATTTGCATTCGAATGATATTAATAACCGAATGATTATTTGAATAATCATTCGAATAAATTTTGGCTCTCGATTAGTTTCGATTTCGCCGTTTGGCGGTTTGCCGGTTGGCGGTTCACCGTCATCTGCATCGGCACCGTAACTTGCAGATAGCAGAGGAACTCAGTTAATCGTTAATTATAATAATTGTATCAATGATTTTTATTTGATTCCTAAGGAGTTTAAACCACTGCGAATAGCTATATCAATACTAATCATAAAGAAATTATAAATATGCGGATACAAAGTATCTATTGAATCTATTTTTAGTTCCTAAAATTCTCTAGTAGCTACCCTTCCCTTTTCGCTTGCACAACATACTGGTATATTTTAGAATCCATAATTTATCTACGTTCAGCCTTCCGCGGTTCTAAGGACGCACACTTAAAATTTTAAACATCGAAATCCACTTCTTGTCCCACGTTTATATCATATGACGAGGGATGGGCATCGACTGCTCCGTTATAAAAAATTAAATATAAATCTGTTACGATATTCGAAAATCTTATTTAGCTTTCTGTTTATCCCTTATTAGGCATAATCAACAGCATTTTGAAGCAAAAATTTAGGCCGTTATAAATTAATACCAACACAGCTTCGGCAATTCTCATACTCAGCAGAGCGTTATCTTTAATAGAAACGGTCCCATAAATTTTACCGGTCGACTAGGAGTCTCAAATGTGTTAATAACATCAACAAGCAGCCGCGAGCCTCACTTGGGTCAATCAATACAATCTGCCTTGCTTATGGTTCTGGTTATGCCCATCACTAATTTCAAGGCTTCATTACCTGCCGGGTGTATTTTGTACTTAATACCTTTCATGTCCTGTCCTTTAGTCTGTCTACTCTCAATTTATCTGCTATTCTGTTATTTACAGAATTTCGATCACTCGCAGGTCGCTGAGATACGGCACGTAGTACGTTTTAATATGAGGTTATTTTTCATTCGAATACTTGGAACGAAAACCGAGTTACAGAGGTTATTTCAATAACCGGATAACCGGTTATTTTTCATTCGAATAAGCCCATCACTACTTGAAATCAGTGAAAAAAGTGGCCCGGAGGAGTTGCTGCTGTTAGACCGATGCATTGGAAGACATCGTCAGATAAAAGAGGACAGCGCACTGTAAGTGACTGGTCACTGCAGCCCGGAAATATCGAAGACCATATATGGGAATGAATTACAAAACAAGAATCCGTAAAGGAAATCCAATCCAAATTGGGAAAGATTGTATTCGGAGACATGCAAGTTCTGTAAGCAGAGCATGAGGAAGATATTGGATACATGACAATAAAACTGGGATTGAGATATATATACAAACTCATAAAGTGCGTTAAAAGAATCGTTATCGAGAGGGCTCTAAAGTAGATTTTGTCTTACGACTGCATGTTGGTGACTATTCAACACTATAATATATAAGCCAATCATATTGCAGAGATTTGCTATTTTAACCAATAGGAACAGTATATCACTGAATATTGGACACCATGCAAAATATTGTAAAAACAATGTAGGTACACCAAAATCAAGTAGTCTTGTTGCAAAATATCCCTTAGCAACGATATTCATCGTATTGATGTCGCTAGGTTAATTGAAAATAAACATAAACAAATTGTGTAAACAAAGTTTGGCTTGCGTTAATAATTTTAATATGTCACATTAATAATTACCATTTTAATAACTACAAATTATTTTTGTAACTAATTATTTTAATTGGATTAATTTTTCAATTACGTTAATTGCTATGTACTACTATTGTTAAATAGTCGTCCCAAATACCACTTGAAGTGGATATATATTTTAAAATATTTTTCAATTTCCATAAAAATTATTGCAATTTTCACTCAACAAAACCAGGTAGTTATTAATTTTCTTATGCATACATATATTGCTGTTACTAGTTTTTATAACATCTTAATGGCTCTAATAATACTAAAACAGTAGAAATGTACACCACGTGCATTAATTCAGACATACTTACCTATAAATACATTATAAAGGACGCGGTGCAGACACGGCCGATCGCGGACGAAGTGCGCTCGAGCGGTGTCGACGAAAAGGTGACGCACGATACGCATAACATGAATATCTTTTTTTTGCAGTGATCATGAAAGTCGTTTTTTTTTAACGAAAAATCATATTGAAAGTACCACTTTTTTAAGGCAAAATCGTGAAAAAAGTACACTTTCTTAACTATTTGATTGAAATGTCAAGTCAAGTTGCAAGAGATCACTATGCAAAAAACTACGTGTACTACACGTTTTAAAAGTCCCTTGACTATGAGTTTCAAAACTAGTTGTACAAATTACTATTTCACAATCAACCTGAATAAGACCCCATGGAAATGAAAGTTCAATACGTGTTGTACAATAATTGAAATATTAATTGAGGAATAGGTATGTATGATGCGGCTACCTTATAGTGCGATACCGATCTCCTACAAATACTTTACGAAAAGTAGTGTTCAGCTATTTTTCTTTTTAATACTTCAATGCAACACTAATCGCTTTGCTTATCACTATTGTCAGCATGATGCTTCGCATATTAGCATAAAACAACTAGGGCCACGGGTTTCAAAAATTTGAGAATTGAGGGTGACCAAAAAGAATAAGGACCGTTGGTCTACTATAACGGGACCTATTATTGAGTTCTTTGTTACATTTTTAATGTGTCCCCACCTTTCTTCAACTATTTTGTTCAAAATCTTACTGCAGATTCTGTTGGCATGTATTTTCTCTATGTGTAAATGAGCGTCTATATCTAACACTATCATCTTACTGACACACAATCTAACTTATTTGCTCTTGATGCACCTGGCATTACCCATGTCCTCTTCTAGAATTATTTTCGTTGACTTTGATTTTACTTTTTTGCAAATTCAATTAGCTGCAAGCCATTATCGTTGCTGTTTTCACGACAATTTTTGAGGCATATACTCCCTCCGCAACATCTGCATTGGAATCGGCTACGAGTTTGATTTACAGACTCTGGTTATCTTCAAGCCATTCTTCAGTTCCTCATATAACTCATTTTCCGTTCTTTATCTTTCTTCTCCGAAGGTGTATGTTTGGTAAATTAAATATTTTTTAATCTACTTTTATCTGTAGAAGGAATAGAAATGCTTTAAATTGTAGCAATTGTTACCCACATACAGTAGCTTCAACAATGGCAAGAAGTTTGTATTTAGTATTTGTTGCGTTTACATTCCTCCATCAGCTTGTAATGAGGGTCTAGGACATTTCGCCGTCGCCATTTCGCCGTCGCCGTTTCGCCGTCGCCGTTTCGCCGTCACCATTTCGCCGTCAACTTGAAAGCGGAACAAAGACCGTGCTGCCAAATAATTATACTTTAATTTATTTTTATATTTTAATGTAATGCAACCTTCACTTTATTTATTTGGACATTAATTTGTTTGCTTATAAACTATCATTTTTGTTAACTTAATAATATAACTTAATAATATACTAATTGTACTCCGTTGCCGGAAGAAAATGCATAATAAGTTTAATAATTTCTATTGTACTTAAACAGCAAGTATACAGTAATATTTAAATTGTAAAGTCACATATATACAGGGTGGTTCAAATTTATTTCGGGAAACTTTAGGAATACACAGAACACTTCAAAATAAAGCGGAAAACGTTAATCAACTTATATCGAAAACGTATAATAAGCGAGATGTAAGACGTTGAAGTTGAGTTAAAAAATCTGGTGTGATACACTCACACAACTTCCTTTTACAGTGATCTTATAATTAGCAAAAAATTTTATTTTTAATTTTTAAGCATTTGTCAAAAATTTTCAAAAATCACAAATACTACAAAAACTGTACAAAATAGAGCGTTAGTTGAAGAGATAAATTTTCTCTAAAAGTTTAAGCTGAATTCAAAAATGTAATAATATACCGGATGTGGGTGTTCCATTTCAAATAGGAGTTAATTAAAAAAATTTAAAAAATAAAAGAAACCCATTTCAGAAGTATTCAACTGGAAAATCACCTACCTCACATCAATACACAATAAAAATGTAAAGTTTGAAAACAGAGCTGATCACTAAAATCATCATAACGGCCATACTACCATAATAGTTATTAAGGGCATTATGAGTAAAATAAGAGCCCAAGATTGTTAGTGTACTAACCGAGGGCCTTTGGCCCGAGGTGTGTACAACAATCGCGGGCTCTTAGCTCATAATGCCCGTGGTGCCTTCAAGGTTTTATGTCCTACCAATTTTCTTACCTAATTCATATTCATATTCAATTCATATAATTACTATGATATAGTATTTAAGATTGATCTAGTTAGCTGATCTAAGTTAGATTTGTGACATTAGCTGAGCTGTCATTAATTTTCATTGTGACAGTGGTGCATAATAAAGTTGTATCCATGGAAACAAATACTGTTAATTTTTCATAATAACCCTAGTGTTCTTATGAAGAAAATAATTTATTGCCCTGGAGCTTTATTTTGTATCTAAGATACCTTAAAATAGTGTAATTAATTTCAATTAATGTACTGGTAGGACATAAAGGGGATTTTCTAATCCAAATCATTATAATGACCACTATGTGCATGATAAAAGAATTAGCAAAAAGTAACAAGTATGCTCATTACCATCAACAACTAATCAGACGGTTTAATGCATATAAGAAGTGTAACATTAATAACCTTTAACGTCTTCCTAATGGGAAATAAATGTGAATAATATTTTAAAGCTATTAAAGATTTCGAACATGTATCATTTAAAACATGTAAAACTTTGATTCCATGTTTTGCTTAGATATAGATAAGTGAAAAAGTGTTTTTTTAAGTCGGAAATGTAAAATAATCTACGGCGAAACGGCCTCATTCCGTTGTAATGACGTGTAAGAAAGTCATTTGCGTAATTAGCAAAACCTACATGTTCAGGCCGACAATACTAAATTTATAATACTAGGGGACTACAACCTACCTGATATCGAATGGCAAATACACGAAAATCACGCTGTCGAGTACTTGAATAGCCACTCCTCCACTAGTTCAGAATTAATCGATTGTATGAATTATTATGAATCTTGATCAATTTAACAGATTTCGAAATTCTAATGGTCGTCTGCTTGATTTTATTTTTTCAAATGTGTATCTTGTTTTATCCAACAGCACTGAATTTCCTTTATCGATACTCGACAATTATCTCTTCTGGGTTGTGTCACGTTGATTATACAAAACAAAATAAATGTTTAACGGCGTACCGTAAAGCAATTTACGGTTTGCAATTTTGACGGGCCCCAATGGTGAATGGCGCCCTAAATAATTACAGTAATGGAAAACTAAAACTAAGTTGTTAGTTGCTGAGGACAATCCCAATTTTTAATTGGGTTACAATTTGGAAGGCAGCTTGGACGGCAAATAATTAGTAGGACATGTGTAGTTCAAAATCGCGTGATTGTGTGTGATTATAAATCTTCAAAATATTCTTAACTTTATACTGCGTAAATACAAATAAGCGTGACTTATGTGAATGCAACAGACGTAAATATTCTACCATCTCTGCTGAATCGAAAAACTCCTCGCTGTGAGTGCAAGAGAGAAGGACTTCTGCAGATGGATCGGACGAATTAACAAAATCGATCCAATATCGTCAAAGAGAAGCACCCAGGTAAATTCCACTAAGCAACTCGAATATGAATTGAGCAACCCCTGTCATAATATTAGGTTATCTTGTCTTTTTCGGTGTTTGTAATTCAATTTACACGAAATTTCGCGGACGAACAAATCATTTTATGTACACTACATTTTGAGGTTATAGATCTGTCAAATACAAAGTCACGCATCTGCCATACTGGTAAATTTTTCATACAACAAAGTATTTGTAATACAAAGTTAATGCACCTACTCCCCTGAGACTAGAGTATTTTTTTCTTTCATGTTTTATCGGAGCTAAGCCCTATTTAATTGCAAATAAATGAAATAAAGAAAGCAATAAACCATTTATTGAAATAATAATTATTACATCTTTTCATTATCCCTGAGTTTGATATAAAATTAAAGTATTAAAACCATGTGATTTATAAATTGTAGTTATTTGCCTTGATTAATTATGATTTTTATTTATAAGTGCCTTTTAATGGGTGGGCCGTCATTACAATATAAACGATTGCGTCTCTACAAAATCGTTCATGCACTGTAAACATAAGCTTAAGAGGGATATTAGAGTCGGCGTACCGCAAGGTACTAGCTTGGGTTCGATGCTATTAACTATTTCTGTACCTAACATTCCTCAAAGATTAACCTAGGTGACATTGTTTCTTCAAAAATATATTGAAGGACCGAAGCTACTCACCATTCGGTCGGCACCAAGTTTATACACGGGAGGCTCAAACGAAGTCCTCCAAAATATCTATTGCACCACTTTCATTACAGTGAGTCAATAACTTTACATACAGAAACACATCACAAATTTATACAGAAGGTATGAATCATACTGAAGCCGGTTTCGAGAAGTTGTTTTTAACATCAAAGCTTGTAATGGTACAATATGTTATAACCTGGGGGGAATTTAAATTTACACCAAAGGTATTTCTCTTTCAACTGACAAACATTAGAACAGATCGCAGAAACTATTCACAAGTTGGTTTATTCTAGCGAGATGTTCGGAAGCTGTGAATAATCCTTAGTATACAGTGAGTATTATCATGTTAACAAGGGGATCTTGCACACATTAAAAAATATAAAGATTCGGTTAAAATGTTCAGCATACTAGACCACCATCCACATTTAAACCACAGAGTTTTTTTTTACTGTATGGTAGAAAAACTTAATTTTGCAGTTGTATAATATTATTAGATCACAAAAAATGTATTCCGAACTTAGCAATACAGGCAAGAACGGATTTACTTGCCTACTGCATGATAGCCCCAAAGCCTTCAAGTTTTCAAATTTTACTCATGTTTTCAATATGAATAAACATGCTCCATAAGTAAAAAGCAAACATTTTCTTACACCAGCGTAAAAGTAAAGTGATTTAGCTGGCTAATTCTGAAAAAATTATCGTAGCTAACTTCGCAGGCAAGTCGAAGCTGTCCTGATTGATTAGATATTACGAAAACTCCGAAGCTGATGATAGAGCACTTCCGAGTTAAGCGGGCTTCAGGCACCCTTAATCTAATAATTGACAGTTACATCAACTGATTAAATTGGCACCAATATAGAAGTCTCTTACTATAACGTATTCAACATGAATTTGAATCAAAGATAGGAATCACTGACAAAAGTTGAAAATATTTGTGTTAGTGTGGGCTTTCGTCTACTTCCTTTACTGCGAAGGATTCAAACCATAAATCTGATTAAGTAGCATGAAAAAGGTAGCGTTAAGTTGTGCGTTTATTATAGCTAGCAAAATTGCCTAACATTTAAAAATTACATTTTATGTACCTACAGGGCGTTGTATTGAGCAAACAGTTGGAAAAATAAAATGCGGTTGTTCAAGTTTCGAAGATTGAAACATAATTTTCTAGAATAATACAATCCAAACAAAATTGCTTAAACTTCTACTTCAAAAAGGCTTCACTTGTGTGCTTTTACATGATAAATTAGTTCTGCGTAAATACCAGGTAAGTTATAAATATTTAGCTGCTGAAAAAACTTAAAGGCAAGCTACCTTTGAACTTCTGTGAGATGGAAAATTTTGCAATTCATAAAACTTACATTAAAAATAACAAAGCTTCTTCATTAGAAGTTGTAAATTAAGACAGATGCAAGTACTGAAAACGTAGAGTGATGTGAAAGCAAAGCTTAAACCCACGCGACAACCAACTGTAATACTAAAAATATTCTTATTTAGCTCTTCGTTCGATTTTTAAAAAGCAAATGTAGATTTTATAAGAATTTCAAGAATACTAAATATATTTCGTGAGTTGCGGTAATATTTAGTAAGACTCATAACACTGATTAGGTTTTTTTGTAACAATCAAATTCGCTGAATTAAACATTTCGAAGCATTTGAAGCACGCTTCATTTCCATCTTTTGCTGTGTTTGTAGCAAGAATAATGGCTCGAGTACACGGTTATGACAAATAAAAATTTTGAACTAATTACTACTTCTATCCTTATATGCCTACAACTCAAACCCGTTCATTACACAGCTCCAGACCACGGGATAAATAAATATCTAGTATATGAGCGTCTATTATAAATATCGTTTCACCAATAGGCGTCCCCTAATTGTCAGATTCATAAACGATTTCCAATTCTTCTATACCTTTTAAGTAACGAAGTTAGATTAGCATCAGCTCAAGACATATTCCTGTAGCAGTGTATGCATATACAGTGAGAATAATGTAAAACTGTACATGGCTGAATTATGCAAAATTAAACATAGGGCATCTACTTAATGTTACCATGGTGTTGGTAAACAAAATAACAACACAGTGACTATAGAAAATTATTGAAACTGGATTATTTCATAGTAATTTCAAAACCGTTAATTGTTTCTAGCATGGGTAAATTGATTAATACTAAAAGAAAGTTGTCAATGTATAGTCTTACATTATTCGTACTGTATAGCATATGTATGTCTGGTGTGGTAGCCTTTGCCAAATACGTAAAAATCAGAGTCCTATATGGTAATATAATATATTATTCTCCTTTTCAGTGGCTTCTTCCTTCGGCTTTGTAAATTTAATGTTGATGTGCATAGGAAACATGATACAAAAAGTTCAATGCCCAAGCAGGGACCCAACATTCCCAAGGTGTGCTATTTCAAATTCGATCCGTTTCACTTTGTCGCTAGGCTCAACTTGTGTAGATGTTATCAAAATGTATCACAATCACAATCAAGGTCAAATCTGTTACGGTATAATCGGGATTTTACGACACCGACCGCACTAACCGTTTACGGTTTGTATTCGAAAACAATTATAGAAGCCTCCGAACATCCGCAGCTAGGTCTCCCGGAGGGTGAAATTTACGTTATAATGTCTATTTTGGTGCTCTCCGTTGCGACCTTGAGAGAAGTAGAAGGTTTATCTTCCTTTGGTGTCAATCAGATTTTGCCCTTTTATCTGCTTAAGACTTTGAGGTACTACCATCCAATTGAAGCCTTTTGAGGCTCCCTAATTTCCTGTCTGAAGTAATGGTCCTTTTGCATGAGCTACAAAGCAAGTAATTTTGCCTGTTATTCTTTGCTGGTATGTTTTTATTGTAAATAGTTCCGGTGTATAGGCTAGGATGTTTCTTTCCAACAAAATTGTACTTTTAATAATTGCGAATGCCAAAGTTTTATTGTAAGCACAATTTTTGGAATATAGCGCTTTTCTGAATTTTTCGGCATTTCTATCTCAGATTTTAGTATTTTTCCCGGTTCAGTCAAGCTTAAATTAACAGTTTAGTTGTGTTTCCAAACCTTATTCCGTTCGTTTTAAAGATTAGCGCCTCTCAGTTTACTTACGTTCGTCGATATTTTCTAAATTTAGCTTTGGTTCCCGTCTAGATGACACCGTGTGCGGTTCTTGCTTGTCTCTGCTTCCCCTTCATAAGCAAAATTATATTTCCTCATAACGACACATTTCGTATGCTCCTATAAGTTCGAGATAGTGCGAACTTTAAGTAGCTCCTGCACGTTTTTATTTGGTTTTGGTATCTTAACCCGGAGCACCATTCAACGACCGGCGCTAAGATCGTTAAAAGGTGTTGGTGGTTGTTTCCGTGGCGCCGAATCCGTCGGTCGAGCGCCACGTAAGTTGAAGTTGAGATTAGTGAAGCTACATTGTTGTTATCGTCAAGCCCGTGTTAAGCGGCGCGCTAGTGAATGTTTAGCCGAGGGGTTTTTTTGTATGATGGATCAAGGCATCTCATCAACCTTAAAGCGGATTTTAAGTGAAAACCTCGTCTGTATGCTAAACCATCATTGGAATGGGGCACAAATTTCGTACCGCAATTTGCCTGTCGAATGTGCTCCGTTCATTTACCCGTCCTTGGGGATATAATGCCGTTCACATCTGCTTGAATATCGGCCCTATGCAGTTTCCAGTAGTTATTCCGGTATTTCGTGTTCGGAGCTGAGGCTCGACCTGCAATTTGAGTTGAATAACGTAACCAGAGCAGCTGAATCCCTCAACACGTATTTTGTTTAGTCGATAGTATTTGCAACGCATATATATTCACAGTGAAGGGAATTCACAGTGTTACCATGGCACGCAGTGCCATCGTTATGTAAACCTTTAGATGTTGAACAGAAATTACCGCCTTAAAGTGATTTTTGAGTCTTTGTTGTTAATTTTGATTGTTGTAACGTAGTTCGTTAGTGAAAATTCAAAGTTGTCACCTTTTTTGAAATAGTTATATCGTTTGTTGTCATTTTTGTCGCCTGTGTTTAGTTTAAACATTGCGGAATTAAACTCGCTAACCTTTTTCGAGCATTTCTAGCTGTAACGAGTAGTTCTTTTAATGTTAATTGTCACCTACATATTTTTCTACACCAATATAGTTTATGGTTAATTATTTGTATTTTTCATTAATATATTGATAATATTTGCATATGTATTTTGGTGTATTTTCCGATGTACAGGGATTCAGACGAATGCAAGTCAAGGTGAGTTCAACCCCGCTGATCTCCCCTCAAGCATTGCCAATGTAGAAATAGAAAGGTGGGCCACCTTCTTCCACTTTCTGGATTAGTTCCCGATTTAGTAAGAAAGTGGTGGCGCTAAACATTTAACATATGTATTTTGTTTACCGGATCGTAGCCCTATTTTAAGGTCGTAAGGAATCCCCTTCTCCATGCAGCTTAGCCGGAAAACTTTGTTACAGCCCATCGTAACGGGATTGGAGCGATGGATCTGGGAATTTTCCGATTTTGTAAAGTAACCGACTGACGTCTTTTCGTAAAGTGGTCTTTATGGGGTAACAAACTGACGGTTTTGTTTTAAAGAGCAGTTTATGCTGTAACAAACTGGAATCCCAATGTAGTGCCATGTTTTTTTTGTAGTAAAATCGCAGTTAGGCTGTAACATAATCATCACAATTATAAGTCATGTCAGAGAAAATTCTTATATATGAGAAGATAATGCATGAAATCTTTTCCACAGAGTTCAAATAAATTGGCAGTCATTCGTTACAATAATAGTAACAGTAAAAATTTGTAAAATATTAAACATAATATGAATACGATTTGAAAACGTAGCGTTAACACGTAGGCCGCCGCGCTGTAAATAAACTGTGCCTGGCCATTCTTCCCTTCACGTTGCATGGCACCATTCGTGCGTGTCGCGATTCTGCCAGATCGGTTTTGTTGTATGGCATTGCGTTCATACTACAGAATCTATATATTTATATGAACATTTCAAATAGGTGGCCTGCTGATCCAGAATGTGGAACTAATGTTTTAAGGCATGTTATACTAAAATACATTTATTTCACTAAGTCGAGTAGTGGCCTGAAGAACAATTTCGTTTTTCAGAAATGGCGATTAACGTGTTAACTAAACTTCAGCTTAACGATCTGGAATAATAAACTGAGACTAATTATAACATTTTCCAGTTCCCACGTCGCTCCAATAAAAATATACACAAAAAACACAAGTAAATTGTGCTTGTTAGTCTCTTGGGTAAAACATGTTGACACAAACTAATGCATTTTTAATAAACCATAAAAACACAGAAAAGCGACACCTTTCGATTAGTGTAACACTTCGCTTGGAAGGATGACAAGTCCTTTTTCTGTGTTTGCTTAGAAAATGTATTTTCTTTCCGGTTATTTGTGGACAGGATTTCTCCAAAAATAGCGGAAATGCATTACTAACGGTCTGAAATCCGGCAGTCGGTGGATTTTTAGCTTCCGACTGTCAACTCAAGCTGTAAATTTAATAAAAAATTTAAATGTGCATGTTTTGATCAAATGTAAACGCTGACGAAAAGATGTGCCCGCAGGTTTATTAAATATTGCTACAGTGCGAAACAAAAACTGAAGGTCGCTTATTATCGGCTTGTACTTGACACAGTATTTTGAAACATGAAACGGTCATTCACAAACTGATGCATAATTGTTGTGTTGGATCGATAAGCGCATAAAGACAGCATTAGAAAACTGCTCCAACAAGCATTTCTGTAAGCTCGTTCATATCAGTGATCTTTCCTGAAAAGTGCTTTCCCATTTTGTTGTAAGAATTTGAACAGTTTAATTCGTTTTCTTACAGGTTGTACTTCTACCGAAGCAAGTCGATCATTTTATTGTGTTCCAAAAACTTTACATAAACAAAACCGTTGCAGAGGTTTTCTGCAAAGTTGTATTTAAGTTATTTATAAAATAAAGTAGAATAAAGTTGGGGACGTGCACTCCATTTAGCAGTTTGGTCTCCCACCAAATTGCGTATTTCTAGAATAAAGGATGTTGGTTGGTGTGGTGGCCATTAATTCTTCTTTTTTTTTATTAAGCCACAAATTGTGGTTTACTTCTCTTCAAAGTAGCGACCTGAACAAATTTCACTTGCTAAAAGGTACAAAAAAGCTTCCAACCGAACCTTTCATATAATTATTCATTGTTTGCATTAAATTGCCAAAACGTAGTCTACACTCAATTTATTTCACGCTATACCGCCATTACATTCGCACAAAATCTCCAAGTCGTAAATTAGAGCACGTCCAAAGCACTATTTTGGTATTCAATTCGGTTTGTATAACGGAGTGTGCAATTTGGTAATTATTATAATTGCACCCTTAATACGGAATACACCAAAACACTCCCACATTATATGACCTGAAATTCATCAAAACTGGGGGATACAAAATACAAAGTACTTTATAGCATGAGAAACGTTTATTGCCGTTTCTGTGTTACCTCTTGCTGATGGTAATGCAACTTTTATTTTCGATACTAAAAAATTAATTAAAAAAAAAACAAACAAAAATGAATTCCACCACTCCAGAAATTTTGAATGACATAAATCTAGTTATTCGTTTTTTCTTCTAGTGCCTTCTCCATTATTGCACTGGCTATCATAGCAAATTGCTCTATATACTAAACTGATCTTTGATTGTATGTTTCGTTCAGTTTCTCAAAGACTCCGCGACTAGGAGTTCTTAACCTCTTTAACCGCTGAAGGCACCTATACCCAATAGCAAATTAAATTAAACTAATTAAAACGAAAGACCTTCGTATAACACTTCCATTTAAATCAAATAACGAGTTGAGAATACCCTAATGCGTTCAACGAGTCTTAGCATAATTTAAAATGTATTACTCTTTGAGAAATTTTGATGATTTACGAGATAACTTACGACTTCTTCCGCTTCTCTATCATGATATGGCAGAGTTCTGCAAGCACGAGCTCTCTATAATTATTTCTATTCTGAGCAAGCATCATTTAGTGTTTTGGCCACTACATCGTAGAGGCCGTTCTATGTCACGTTTGGGAATTAATTGCTTATCGTGTGCAAGTTGTTCGACGGCAATAAGGTGGTTCCAGCCGCAAGTCTCAACTAGGTTTTGCTTACATGACGACTCAGACATTCACTGCTAGCAAAATATTGTGCAATCTTTGCTTCAACAAGTGGAGCGCAGTGTGTGGAAAAGAGATAGAGAGCGACGCTGAGGATCCGTTAGGTTACTGCGTTTTTAAATGGAAGTACGTTCAAGTTGTCTTGAAGTATAGTTGACGAGCATAACAGCTATTTTTGTGTGATCGCGGCTCCTGGTGATTTATTTCAACTAGCTGGGGGGAGGTTAATTTAAGAATTCCCTAGTGGTTCAACTTTTTAAGCAGCAGTTCTTTTGGTTTGTGCAGTAATGTCCGCCTTTTTACCGTCGCGCCAGAGTGTCAAGTCATTTTGGGCGACGTTAAGAATTTTATCGCGGCCGAGAATCCATATCGGAAGCTGCAATCTCCAAATTGCGCAGGCGGATTTAATAAGGGCTCTCATTGCACCTGCTGTTTTTGAGTAAGTACGTTTGCCGAGAATTGCAAGTTGTATTTACGTCTTTCATTCGTAGCCTCACCCTTGGTAAAGGACACCTTGGTCAATGAGGTCTTCTGTTTCGCATCTAATGAACATTCCGGCAGCAGTTGAGTGTGTAACAGCACCAGCCGTTCGTTAGAATTACAACCGCAACTTCTAAACTCCTAAAGGTACAGTGTTTTCTCTAATTCTATGCACTTATGGTTGACTGTAAAGTGGTCAGCTATTTGACAAGTGGTGCCCTTTAAGAAACCTATTCGACCCCGTAAAATTAGCCGTAATCATTAACTAAGGCAGATAATTAAGAATCCAGGTATTTGTCAATAGTAAGCTTTGCAGTTTGTAACCAGTTTATGATAGCCTTTAAGTAATAGTACTAACCCTTTCGTACCATTCTACATGCGTATATTGACATTTAATATATTTAAATTAAATTAGTCGTGCTTTCCATTTCACTCAGGATGTTGCATGCGACCTTTCATAAGATCTGTTTGTATGTAAGAGAGTATAGCGACTGCAAGGAATCCAATTAATTTAAGTTCGACGTAGCGGCACGCTGATCGTCGCACACTAACGACGAGGATTATTTCCTTTTTCGACTTTAAGAAACGACCCTGTATTACCATTCTCAAAATCGGTGGCGCTTAGGTTACAACTCCTCATTCATTTCACAACATCTTCATTCACTTTAACAGTGGTTGCCCTAATTAACAATTAACAATTACAATTATCGAAGTTAACAACGCCCTTCCTGACGAGTTAGCTGGCAAATCTTTGTTATAGGACATCGTAACGCAGTCGGGGCAAACAACCCTTGTAGTTTTCCGATTTGTCGTTTTACAACCATTACAGTAAGGAGATAACCCGAATAAACGGTAAGCAGGTCTAAAATGATAAGGCGCCACCACATTTCCTACACTAAAAAAAAATGCATAAGCAAACCCGATGAGAAAGTGCGGAAGCATAACGAGTTTACCTTTCAACTTTAAGCTTGGCAGTATTCTGGTCAGCGAGCCGGTTCAGCACCATAAGACTTACCTTTCGAAAATCCACTTGATCAGCTGGCCAAACTCTTCTCACACTGTAACATACAATACGCACATCGCATGCACAAGAGCAAAGAAACACCACAGTTAAAATAAACATGAAATGTATTAGCAAAATATTTGAATATATATAAATGCACATAAAAATATAAAATGGGTTAGTAATCGGTAGTTATGTAAAATGCCTAACGTCTCAATCTATTAAAATATTCGGTAAATCTGACATCAACTATTGAAATTACTGTAAAACGATATAAACACCAAACCAACGAAATACTGAATCAAATAGCGGTAATAAAAAGCGTATTCAACTAAACAAGTGGCAAGTCAAACAGAACCATGAAAACTGATGGTAAATGAATTGTAATGACAGGTAAACAACTATAATGGTTTGACAAATGCAAAAAGGCACACAATAAAGTTAAACGACCCCAGCGTTACGTCAACGGTCCGATACTTCTTCGAATCACTCTGTACACTTAAGTTGCACATTAAACGTTAATAATAATAAAACGATACCTCTAAAGAGTTTGGCTATGCGGCAAATTGCTGTCCCTTGCTACTGCACTCGGTCGCTTTCTAAACTCTGCAGAAGATACGTGAGAAAGACTGCACCAACTCAACGAACTGCGGGCTGGCGAAACCATGGGCTATTATCCACTACTGAAGGCGACATCAAAGCATCGCACGGTAAACTGACAGAACGACAGAAACGATAAGCGATTGCTTCGCGAAACAATGATAAGCCACTAATGAGTTTTCACAGGTAGCCCGTCAGACGACGTAATAGAAGCGCCACTCCACGATACGAAAGACTCAAGGCTTACATTAACCAACTACGACACCCAGTTCGATCGCCTTCCGCAACCACGTGCTGTTAAAATGCATTGAAAAACAAGGAGGAACACTCACCTTGCGTTGTCCTATAAAATACGACACTTGCATTGAAGCGACGGAAGTCCAAATAATAACTAAACAGCGGTGCAAACACATACTCAAAGAACAGACCGTTCGGCGATAATTGGCACACATTGAACAAACGCAACACCTCGCGTGGCCAAAGCCATGCTGGTCTCAAAAAAAGCTCTCCACAACCTGTTGCCTCTTGTAACGCCGGATCGATTGTGTTTGCAAAACCGCACCAAGAAGGCCGCATTAAAAGTGGTCAGGGCAAAACCTCCGATTTGCTCTCTCAGACCCAAGGCATCCGTCTCTTAAATTCAAGCCAGAAACATGCAGGAAAGCGAGTCGTAGACGGATTGATATTTCCAACAAGCGGATAATCTTAGCGCGCCAACAAATCGAAACAGAGATACACAGAATGAGTGCCTTCAACAACCGTTGGCTGTAAGCGAATAACACAGTTGTGTGCGCTAAAAAGCCACTGAATGCATACACAAAACTCGATATGCTCAAATTCAGGCGGAATAATTCGAAAAACCCATATACAAGTGGGGTCGTAATTTAAGAAATAACGCTAATTAGCCGTACGTTCATGCAATATAAAAATGTTCTTACAAAGGTTCAAAATCATCCTTAACGATTGAATGCTTTTAGATAAACTATACTTGGGTATAGTACCGGGTGTCTTAAAATGAATTACATCTAGTATGCTTTGAATTTCCCATAATGCAATCCAAACCTTTACTTAAAATGCAGGTTAGATTTTGCGTCAGTTTTGACACAAACTGACCCAAAACATAACCTGATAACCTCGAATTTGACATAGACTTACAGTATTGCCAATTTCAAGTAAAATTTTAGATTGCATTATGGGAAATTCAAAGCATACTAGATGTAATTCATTTTAAGACACCCGGTACTAACAAAACGTGAGTGCACGTAATCCAAGTGATAATTATTTAGATCGATACAAGTGGGTAAATAATCAATCCATTTGCAGCAACGGATGATGATAAAAACAATATAATGCAAAAGGCAGAATTGAGCCTCTAAAGACAGCACAGCAACGGGAGCAAACCGTTATGTCAAAAAAGAAACGAAAACACAGGAAATAAAAGACAAGCAGCAAAGGCTTTCAGTTAATCTACAGCAAAGGCTCTGTATTGTCAAGTATTAATAAACAACATTGAAATACAGTTATGTACTTACTTCAATTAATTATCGGTTTATTGTTCTACAGTCCTAAAATATGAGCAGCCCCACGATACAAACTCGACACAAATCATTAATAAATTCTTAAAAGTGAACTGTCAATTCAAGACACCTTGACAAGTTCACAGTTACTGCTAATGCAGGCGTTGAACCTAACAAACTAATTCCAAAATATTCTAATCTCATTAACCTCTCAAATGTCAAACGAAACTTTACTTGACAAGTAAAATCCAATTGCCAAAACTCTACTGAAGTCAATTTGAATTTCAGTATGAGATTACAAACTACTAGACGTTGCTAAGATTAAGAGCTGTAGTTACAAAATAAAGCAACCCACATTTCAGTAGCCATCTGGCCGTAACAACATTGTTCAACCTAGAGAATTTTTTGTGCCTGGGTCCTCTCCTTTCCTCCGCTTTCTCCTCCATAATGAGATTGAAGAGTTTATATTCGTCTACCCTATATATATATATATATATGACCAAAGTAGCCGGTTTTTTCTTTTTGATGGTGGTTAACAGTTATCGATCTTTGTCCATACGTTTCAAAACTTCTTCGATCGCGACATGTTTTGACAGCGCTTCAGAATATAGCTGTCCTGTGCCTCAAGCCTCCCACTTCTTTGTAACTTGCAGTGCCCGATGGACATCTGTTAATAATATGTTGAAGGTGGATTATCGTCACTTAATTTGTCCAATTTTGTCTTTACTTGTTATCAATTTACTGTTCTCCTTTTCAGTTATCCCGTGTTCTGGATTTCTTCCTATCTGTAACCTCATTTACTTTTTCTGCTCATTCTGCTCAACAATTCCATCGACACCAGTCAAATCAATTTGCTTCTACGAATATATGTTAAAAAAACACGCTTCTTTTAAATTCTTTCATTTTTAGACATCGTTCTAGATTGTTTTGTCAATTCTAATTATTCTGGTAGTTTATTTATATTTTCTTTAACTTATGGTCTTGTGTGTTTTTCTTCGCAATTACATTCAGAATATCTTATGTCATTCGGCTCAACGTTTCTTTAATTTCGTGTTCTTAGTTTCTCAGTTTGTGCATTGATACCAAATTGTTCCTTCGATATAACTTGAAGGACTCCCCAGTGTCTCTGTTGGGTGTAATAATGTCTGTTCCTTTATATCGTGATTTAGCGTTCTTCATAAATTTGCTGATACGGGGGGATTTTCAACATTTTCTATACCTGTTCCTCAAGATACAGTAGTAGTGCTTTTCTTTAATTAAATTTGAATTTTGAAGACAGTTTTTTCAATATGCTATCTATTGCATTCCTTATTTTTATCGTCTTGTGGTGACTTCTAGGTATACAGATTGCGGCAGGCCATTAGGACCATAGCAAAAGTAAGGGAACTTTACACGTGGCCGTAATTGTAGTTAAAAAATTAAAAAATCGAATATATACCTTGTATTTATAATGATCCTAACGACCTACCGCTATCGTACATTGATTGTTCGTTTATTAAACACCACGATGGCCACATGCATATTCTCCTTGCTTTTTCAATGGTCCTAGTAGCCTGCCGCATTCTGTACAGCCTTCTACTCGGTAACCGGAACTATGTGTACTTGAAAAATTTTCCTCTTGCCAGAATCTCAAATTTAATATAAAAAAATAATATAAATATCGCATGCCCCCTTGATTTATGATTGACTAATAATCTGCATAACTTTTGGGTTGCATTAATACAGCAATCTCTGGTTACTGAAGAAAAGCAAATGATCTCTCCCCTGCCAAAGCAACCTTGCCCAAAATAAGAAGTTTGTATGACTAGTAATAGCACTGGTTAGTCTTTAGTGTAGTAGAATGTCCATGTTTGATGATAATTTTATTAACCAAACCGCCAAACAAAGTAAATACATCTATTATAGTTCGAACATACCTCTGTTTATTTAGTTCTGAGGCTTGATACCAGAGTTTATTCTAACACACAAAATGTGTGCTCATTCGTCTTAGCCCTGCTGTAAAACACATAGTTCGCAAACTTTAACAAAATACTCTAAAGGTAATATCAACAATGTAACCAAACTGTAACGGAGTTTAAACTACTGGCATGTATAATTCGCACACATCTGTTGATCTTATGTAAAACAGCAGAGGCACATATGTATATGAGTTTAAAATGTTGGATGTAGAACATGATGTTAAGAATATATCAGCACTTAAAGTCTGGTGAAATCCTTATTGTGAGAAGTTTCCAGTAGGGCAAACCGAATAGCAAAAAAAACTGTTATCGCCACCTACTGAAATGATTTTCTACAATTATTGGGTTTTAAAAGTTAGCATAATCTTAGTTCATTCTCCAAAAATCCCGAGCACCCTGCCGTCACCACGAGTTTCTATTCTGCTATTAAAAACACGTAAAATAATGACTTCTCTCGAATTTCGAGATACCTGTAATGGCATTATTGAGTATTTCAAGAAAATCGTCTTTCATAATAACCATAATAGTCACCCGTATTAAGTAAAATTTTAAAATGAACTGAAAAATACTTTAATTTACTGCTCCCGGTGCTCTTTTCCACATTTTTTTGTGAGAAGTGAAAGTCGCTTCTACCTCTCTCCTCCTTAGGTACTGCTTTGGAGAATGAATTGCAATGATAACGGCAGGACACTTATGTAAGGTTAACATACTTAAAATAACAAAAATTGTTTTTGCAAACTATCTGATCCAACAATTTCTGAGAGTCTTAGGCCAAGATTCTGTACATCCCAACCCTCTTCAAGATATATGTGGTGGCAGAATTGAGAGCGAGAGGGAAAGTGGGAAAAGAAAGTACGTGGCATGAATCAAGTCTTTATAAGCTGTAGTTTGCATACTATCACGCAGTAATAGCCAAGGTTTAGCTGGTAAATCCAAGCTTACGTATAAAGTAATGTAGACAGGTTCGTGCTTAGATATTCCCAGGATAGTACGAGATTACACGGAAAAATAAACGGCTTTAATTAACAACCTTCGACTACTAAGAGGAGTTCTCGGATATACAGAGCTTGTCCTCGAGTTTTCCGGCAATAAATAAGACACAGCAATAAAAGCTTGCACTTAACGACGGGGCCTCAGCCATTGCTTTACGAATCATCCGCCAAACTAAGAGTATCGTCTTTAGCGACTTTAGGGCCGGCTCTAAAAGTTCGTAACGCGAGAGTCTAATTATAAAAATAAATAAGAGCAATAAGCGCACATATACATTAAGCTCACTGCTTTCGAATTTGATAGGTAATTATCCTCAATCAAATGCAACAGGTAGACAAACCCAATAATCTCAGTTAATTTAACCCACACATATCTGCGATAACGCGGGTGAACTGAAAATACCATTTTGCGCTCATAAACTGTTATTAAAAAGCCCCAAGCTAAGGCAAAGGTCAAGAAAGGAATATTGCGTTCTCACGGCTTACGGAACTCTAACGAAAAGAAAGCAAACCAAGCACTAAAGAACAGTCGACGATATGACCTAGTTACATCTCAACAACATATTGTTAATTTGCCCCCTACCAGTGAAGGTCGTCAAACGAGTCCGGTGGCCTCAAAACTTAAAGGACGGGAAAATTTATACCGTGAGATAAAAAAAACGATTCTGAGCAGGCCTTGATATGTGTTATACGTTTGGCAGTACTGAAATGCATTGTCAGTCTATGTCAAATTCGAGATTAAAAGGTTAGGCTTTGTTTGTTGTTTGACATAGACTCACGTAAAACTTAACCTGCAAATCTCGAATTTGACATAGACACTTCAGTACTGCCAAACGTATAACACATATCAAGGCCTGCTCAGAATCATCTTTTTTATCTCATGTTTGATTTATTGCAAAGTTACATTTTTTATAAAAAGTTCTTAATCAGAAACATATTTTAACGCTACCGAGGACAGTTTTCCCACCAGACATTAAAGGTAGGGAGCGGGTTTTAGTTAATATCTTCAGCTGGGCAATTTATAACGTATGGAGGAGATTTCTAGGGTAGGTAAGCTAAAGTAAACATTTTTTATTGACAAACATTTGATGAAAAATAAATAACAAAAAAGTTTCCCACTAATTGAGTACTGCTGAAACTAAATTGTTTTCCAGAGATTTTTTCCAAAGGAACAAGGTTTCTCTGTTTCTTTTGAAGCGATAGAATTCCAAACAGTAAACGAGACAGAGTCCTCACGTTTACTACGAACATAATTTTTTACAACTTATTAGAAAACTTAGTGTACATAATTTTAATTTTAAATAATGCAAAAATGTCTTTTTATTTCATTAAGCACGTCTATTAAAATAACATAAATTTAACAAAGAGAAAAATGTATGAAAAGGAAATAGAACAATAACTTCATAAATATAAAAATTCACCAAAATCACAAAAAAATTTCAAAATGCTGCCCCTGCTTTTCAACACACATTAGCGCACGACGATACCAATTCTTGATACTTGCGAAAATTGTTCTCGCAATTCCTCTGTAGTAACGTTAATTCAATGGCGCAACTCATCAATGGTAACAACTTCAGTTGCATGTAACCGGTCTTTCAGATATCTCCATAAGAAGTCCAGTAGGTTGAGATCAGGGCTGCGTGGGGGTCATGAATCAATCCACCCCGGCCGATTTTCCTTACAGGACGACTAAAATGTAATGGACAGCCATCATGCATAAACCACATGTTATGTCGCACAACCAATGGAACATTTTCTAGGAGTCCTGGTATAACTTTTTGTAAAAATGCAAGTAAGATTCGCTAATGAGACGCGCCGGCAATTCGAAAAGCCCTATTAAGGTGTCGTTCACAATTCCAGCCCATAAATTTAAACTGAAACGTTGTTGAAAACTACTTTGGCGAATCGCATGATGATTTTCATCGGGCCATTTGTGAGCATTGTGGAAGCTGAGCTTACGATTCCGGAAAAATTGTTGATAAATTCCGATTATCCACTATTAAAAACTTAGGAAATTGTTTCACGTTTTTAAACTCTTTTAATTTATCTAGCTTATAAGATTCCTTTGCAAATGCAAATGTCTATAGGAAACCTTTGATTTTCCAAAAGTCCGTCAAAATGTCTTTTAACTTTCGGTCTACGTTTATTTTTAAATGTACGATTTTTGTTCCAGTGGTTGGCTAAATTCGTTGCTTCTAATTCAACACTAAGATACTTACTTCGATATTTTTTCAAATATTCTAGGTTTTTTTAAATACAAGTGGTAGGTAGTTTTCATTAAATCCGTGTCTGGATCCTGTAGCATTTTTGAAGTGATGTGAATTTCCCCTAAAATTTTATTCACAAAAACACAAAGAATCACAAATTCAAAATTATCGACGTTGGTTAGCATTCTTCTCTCCTCATCGCATTATTTCTTTTTTAATGTTAATATTATTTTATTAAGAGCAGCAGTAATTTAATTGCGGAAGATTTTTCTCTGCTTGCATTTATTGATTGAAAAAAAATAGGAGGCCCTTGGGGCCTCCTTATGCTCAGGGCCCCCCCGCAGCCGCGGGGTTTGTGGGTACCAAGCTACGCTACTGATCTCCCCTTTCCAATAATTCTTCTGTAACATCAACCGTGCGTCGATTTGGTCTTCTATCATCATGACCCTTCTGTATCCCAGTCTCTTTCCCCCGTTGAATAACCCGGATAAATGTATTTTCGGAAGGGGGTCGGTTTATTTAGAATTTTTTCTAAATACATACGCCTTGTTCGAGCAGCACTTTCATCGGCAGCTCCATTAACTATTATCATATCCATGTCTTCATCGTTAGTGTAATTCACCATTTTATCCGAACTAATAACTTAATAACAAACATTAATAATAAATCTTAAATTTGATGTGTTTAAATTTACTGCAATGTCAATTTGGCACTTTTCCTAAATTTCAACGGCAACTTGCCTATTATTTTTTTATTATTCAGAAGCTCTCAATAGTTGCTACAATAGTATATTATGATACTAGTGTATAAGTACTCCTTTAAAGCACGTGCGACGAGTTTAAGGGCACGAAGCAAAGCGGAGTGTTTATAACATCGCTAGTGCTTAAATAGCACTTATACACGTGTATCATACGCTATTTTTTCTACGATCGTAACAGAAATATTAAAACTTAGTTCGGTGACACTTTTTCCGTCACATTATGTTAGATATTCTAGGTTATGTTGACATTCAAATTTATGGCAAAGCGTGTTTTAATATAGTATTAAAACACGCTACCAATGGCAACGTGCAAAAAAGACCTAATTCGGGCGCTAATATTAAGAGTGCTACAAACGTCACTTTTGACACTAAATACTTTGCAAATAGTTGTCATTTTGACACAATCGTAGAAAAAAATTATTGGGCATTAAAAGAAAAAATTAAGAAGTCGCAATTTCTATTTTACATTTATTTTAAATCAGTTTTGAACTAAATGTGGTTCAGTTAACTCAAATATACCCAATTAAAAATTTAAAACGTAAATTAGCCACATAATTTCCAAACAACTACTTCTTATTTAACTAAGCTTTAACTCCTTGTAACTTTTTAGTTACTGAGATTTTCTAAAAATTTTATTAATAAAAAATGTTTAGTTTAGTCCCTTCTATCTCCTTCTCACCCTGTATATTCTAAAACTCTCAACGTCGGACTTCTGCATTATGGCACACTCTGCAAAGACATAACCATTAGAGGTTGTAATATATTAAGCTAACGAATACTGGACATTGATGTGGTATCAATTCTATACCGTTTAAATCGATGATTGAACTAATTTCCAAGCGTGGCCCATCGGATCAATTTGGTTAAATAAATGCCAGTTCTAACATAGTTTACCAAGGATATGAGAACAAACCGTTCTAGCGGCACAGTAAGTTTAAAAAGATGTGAATCATTCAAATGGCTATACAACTTGCAATATAGCAAAAATAAAAGATTTAGAAAAATCCCCACATAAAGCTTCACCATCGTTTATGTGAAACAGTTGTTTAAAAGTCTATCGAAATCAACTTGGAAGTATTTGCTAGAACGTACGTGTTTTCACAAGCCACCTACACGTTTCTCGTCGATGATATCGAAACTGAAAAAAGAACATTTTCCCCTGTCCATTACAGGCTATGCGAGTTCGAAATTGCTATTGTCGTTAAGCTTTTAAGTAGGTCCTATACAGTAAATTAATGCTTAAACTTTCCCTAATACTGCGAACGCCCATTACACGACTCAAACAGAACCTTAATAGCTGAAAGGGGCTAATACAATATTCAGTTATTAATTCGAAGGATATAGACACAGTGAAACAATGTGCATATCGAAAGACAAGGTTTCGTCCTGTGTTTCTAAATTATCTCTTCCTGATGATCTAGTGCCTGTTTCTGAAATGAATACCGCTGTAACGTGTGTTGACTCGGCGTTTACCGAAATGGTTATTTGGAAGGCGTACCAAATACAACTTCTAATATTTCAAATGTCTAAATTAATTTGGCTGACGTAGATCGAATACGGTAAATCCCGGTCGTTAGTAACTACTTCCTGAAATGAGAGAATTTTGTGCAGCACTTAATGAAATTTATGTACCTGGATTTAGGAAACATTAATCCATTATGAATATGTGGCGGTTTCCAGCAAGGCTTCTATTTTTAAACCGGCTAATTCTAAACTTATTGGCAGCATTGAAAAGTAATTTTACTGAAATAAATAAATACGTATTTCTGTAACCGTTACAGGCTTGTTCAAGAATGTCTTAACAGAAATAAGCATTGCGCATTTGATTAAATATACTAAAGTATAGGTCAAGTTATAACTGGGAAGCAGACAGCCAAATATACACTGACTTATATTTCATTAAAAGCTATTACATTTGCTACACACGGGAATTTTATTCGCACGTAAAAACAAAAATTATAAATACTTTACAGCAGGGTGGTACAGGAATCGTCTAGTCGTGTAGCAAACGTTTGCCAAGCTAGGTCCTGAGCAGGATGGGGTGGGTTGTCCGGAAGCGCCACTGGTTTGAGACGGTCCAAACCAGAAAACCTACAGATGGCCGCGTAAATTCCTAAACCACTAGCTGTTTCACAAAAAAAAAATAATAAAAGTCAGCAAAACACCAAGACTCGAAATAACCTAGTTATTTATTTCAGTTTGTACACCTTCGAAATTCTGTGTCATACTTGGAAAAAGGCAACACAATTCTGTGATAATAGTATGTAAATGGGATAGTTTGTAAATGTAATTTTAGTGGTATGTAATGTACAAGATTTTATATTAATAAAGTCTAAAATGTGACTACGATAATCGCAATTCGTTCGAGTACCCGTGTATCAACTACGATAGTGACTTAAATATAATTAAAAACAGCGATACCGGAATGCGGGAGAATAGTAAGTTCTAAATCGCTTGATTAATTAGGTAAATACTCTATCTAGTCGCGAACCTCTTCGAATTGGTACCATTTCGCCTAGGGGAGTGCTAATACACATAACATGGTGTATTTACGGTGCTCATATTATGTTAAATGTTAAATTGATGCTCCCGGAGACCTCCGCCAATAATGGTTTAAATTTTGAAACACTGACAAGTACTCTTGAATGCAACCAAAGCAGTACTACCAAACGCAAAGATATTAAATGCATAAAATGACATTATCCTATTACACAAAAGTAATTGCACGTGATGTACAACGAAGTTACACAATATTCCGCATGTAAAACGGCATGAATTTCGCTAGCATATACCTAGGTAAGTACAATACATAAAGTAAAGGTCATAGTGCCATAACGAACGATAGTTTTCAGTTCAATAAGCACCAAAAGGTAGATAACACTAGGTGTTGTAGATACCTGGATCGTGCACAGAAGGATTGCTACATCAACAGCTATGGGGGATAGCTATTAAGATGTCCACCAGCTTGAATAACCTCCAAAGAGTCAGGGCTTCATCTAACTTTGCAGGTGAGAAACGCAGTCGAGTGCAGTCACCATGGGGAGAAGCCTTGCATGCGAACTATCACATGTGCTGAGGGGCTCGGATTGGAACGGAATTGTTGCTCCAGGTGCCTTAGTCAAGCAACACCAATGCCACAGGCATAATGGATCCCGAAAAATCGGAGAACGATACAGCAAACTAGGACGAGGAGGCCAAACTATTACGAGGAGGCCTAAATACAAGACGTTAACGAAAAATGTTCTACGGCAACCATAATTTAACATACCAGAGTTGTAATGCGGCCTCGAGTAAGTAAATTGCAGAAATATATATTTATCCCAATACAATCGGATTCATTTTAGCAATATAACACCCATTTCCTATTTCTGGATGGCAGATTCCTCAAAGAACTATGGAAACTATATAATCCACTTAAGTGAAAATTTCCAAAGATCACATGCAGCTCCAAAAAGGAAAACTTAAAAATGGTCGCCGGAAATCGTACTATCAAAACAATTTTCAAAATTGTTACTCAAAATTCCCTAGACAAGGATTTTTCAAAAGTCCCAAAAATTGCAAAAATGAGTATGCAACCAAAGCTACACCTAACGTATGCAGGTGAATCTAACTATATGAATGCATTTAAGATAAGAAATTATCCAAACAATCCTTAACTGTATCTAAATGTAAAATTACACGTAACAAAGCAACAAGCACTTGCCAAGGATTGGCTATATAAACGCATTCAAAGTTGAAAATAAAAAACGACAAATATTGTTATGCTGTCAAATGCAAACAACTTGTTGCCTGACTACTGTTCCGGTGAGTGAAGGCAGCTAAGCGAATATCAATATAATGAAGGGGAAATTACAGCTGTTAAGAATGAAATGGAGCTTCACGGTGTGGCGGTATCGCAATACTTGAATCTCCATTTCGTTTACTCACTGGCGAACTGAAGTTTATTGCCTGCAAAGAAGTATAATTAAGATAGCCGAAACAATGGGTACGTAATTTCCCAGAACTGATAATGAGCGACGCTCGAAATATTGTCTGTATTCGAAGTACTGATTCTGAATATTTATGGATATTCCTCCCTGTTCTAAATGTATTCTGAAAGAACGAAAAACCTTTTTTCAATTTTCATGACTCGTCTACGATAACCAGAAAGGTCACAACCAAAGTGTTATTAGTATTGACCCAGAAAACTCAAATTTATTCCTTATCCCTCAGGTGCAAATCAGCAATTTACACAAAGCGCTCCGCTTTAATTTGTCGGCAGTGGAGTTTAAAAAACTACAACTACAATTTATTGTATGAAAACGTGTAGTTACTTAATAACCACCTGCTCTTGCCGAAAAAGTTACGTTATGTAATATCATTCGAACTGCTAAACAGATTAGCCCAGTTGCTGTAAACCCACAATTGCGGCAGCAATCCTATAAATTAAAATGCTTTTTGTAAAGCAACCCTACTGTTTTGATAAATGACGTTAACTTAAAAAATTACATATTAATATCACATTCTGTACAACTGCTGCGCTAGGCTCACAACCTGGGATGTTAGCACCTGCACGAAATTCAATTTGTGCATAAACAATATGCTTGTTTCTAATACGTGAATCGGCGCTTGAATCTTTCCTGCACGCGGATTGAAGTTAAACCATACGCGACTATACGTACAGCAGTCTGGTGCAACCCTTTTTAAAACCCCCTAGAAAATATTCCGGATAGGAAGTTATAGAAAGGTATTAAACGAAAACACCCAAGCTTGCAAATATGACATCATTGAGAGAACAACTTGCTAAAGATAATTCGATCCAGCGATTTATCTAGTGAGCTCTAACTGGAAAAGCGGCTAGGCACTTTGGGCTTATCCAAAGCCGCTAGTCCAAGATCTAGACTTGCTCGAAGAAGCCCTCCAGAACCGTAAGGGACATGAACATGAAAAGCTTTTAAGAGCATCCCTAAAAGTTAGGACTCCAACACAGAGCCGCAGAAATGATAATACTACGCTCTTAGCCCGGTAAACGAACCATGCACCAGACCAAATTTACTGCTAGAATTAATTAACGGCTTAAAATAATCAGTTGCGAGGACCTTTTCTCTAGCCCCGAGCTCGCTGCAATCCCATTGCAAGCAGTTTTCTCTACACAATATTTAATCGTATTTACATTACCACGCTCCAAGGACTGTCAAATTACGACCAGAGCCAGGGTAACATTGAAACACATTTTACACTAAGAGGAACATAAGAAAGTTGAAATCTAGTAATACCAGTTTGACACGAAATGTAAAGTAGGCAGTCATATTTAACCGTTTGGTTCCAGAAACGGCCGTTCCAGCGAAATAAGCCGCACAGCTTTAGGAAAATATTCTACTGCGTACCAAGGTCTACCAAGAATATACCAAGCATCGTGGGTTGCAGCCCTGGCCAGCTCGAGTTCTGTAACATTCTTACGAATGAATTTTATTTTCTTGTTTAACATTATAATGGTAATTTTAATTTAAGAGAACCTGCCTTGTAATATACAAAGCAATAGATACTTTATATTTAAAGTGTTCTCTGTCTCTACACTTGAACATTAATCAGACTCTGGCGTTCTAACTATCTAACTAACTAATTTAAAATTTGAATTGACTTTAGTAGCAACCCATAAGTGGTCGACGCCTCTAGTTTCCTTAAAGTTAAAACAAATAGACTAACTATCTTACATGACTTTCTGCGTTCCTTATAAGTTCACGCGATTGGAACAGCTTAAAAGAGCGAAGTTCTTAATTCAGACCCCGTCTTACGTCTTAAGACGGCAACAGGAAGACTGGCGATTTTAGAAGGAACACCGAAAAATTTGCTCTACTCTGAAGTTAAACAGGTAAGAGGTCCAGCACGAACGGAGTGCCAATTTAAAATTTTAAAAATACATCACACATTAGCCAAAATGAATCTAAGCAACATGCTCCACAGCTAGGCACCTAAGTGTTCAGTTTAAGTGTACAGTCAGCGGCGCTATAATTAAACAAAATGAATGCTGCCAAAAAAGGAACTTCCAAATCATTATAAAATAGTGGACACGGAAAAAAAAAATTTATACCGTTACATCAACTTCAAAATATCTAAAATATGGTAACTGAGGCCATTGACATAAACATTCCATCAACAATAATAAATCGGAAAAAGGAACTGGTAATATCCTTGTTCCTGAAATAGCAACCCAAATGTTTTCGTTATCTGAACCCGATATTTCTTCTCCCACCGTACCTTCATTTGGACGAGATTTTTTTAAATTGTGCGAGAAAGTTGTTATTTTTTCATCCCCAGATTATTTCAGCACTCGCTGCGTTTATTTTTCCATCCAACCGTCTTATACGGTTTCAATATCCTGAGGCGCTCTCGTCATGCTCCTTACAGCAAAAGTTGTCCAAAGGAAAGCGTTTTCTGGAAAATGGCGAAGCTAAGGCTCAGACGGACTTAGGCTCGAAAAGGATATAGAGATTAAAAGTTTCATATACTCTAGTAAAAAAATGTAATAAAGTTTTTTTCTGTGAGGTGGAGAATTAAGCGTTATTTGGTCGATCAAATGAATCAGCATTTTTCTTATCAATAATTATGTTCAACAAAGTTTCTTAAATTCTAGCATTATGCTAACTGACTGCGTGGTTATTAAAATCACATTGTTATTTAAAATTTTTAATTCATTCAGAGTGCAAACCTAGCTAAAAATGTCTGCTTTGGAATAAAAAATTTTCTACAAAAATTAATTCTGAAGTGACAGAAGTTACGAGTACTTTTAAAATCATATTTTTTTTTTTAATAATTTACTGGAATGCCTTGTTTTCACTACCGGGAAACACTTTTAGAATAGAAGGATTGCTATGGTGTTTACAAGCAACAAATGCACTCAGTTCATAATATTTTCTAGAAAACTAGAAGTCTAACCTCACTTTTATTCCTATATTTGACTACGACTTGATCATAATAAAGTAATCGAATGGAGAAAATTGTGATATGAAAGTACGTATATAGGAGCAAGAGAAAAAATTATGGAAAACAAAGAGAAATCGGGCGAACATGTAAACAGGATACACGACAAAAAATCCCAAACAAATGTTTAATAACCATCAAACAAAAGAAAGAAAAGTCTAGTAAGGCCAAAAGAAAGATTGATACAGCAACAGCAAAAGCTGTTACCGATAAATCTTCGTTTACGACATGTAAGAAGCTTAAATACTTAAATAAAACCGTATTTCATGGTCTCTGAATAAGCATATTTAACTGCATCAAAGTATACAGCAAATTTAATTACTCTAGAAGTTAACAGTTTACAACTGCGGCCGCAAGAAAGGAGAACAGCCGAAACAATTCCTACGAATGCTACCTGCTTCTCGCATGTGTTCACATGAGAAGTTTTTCCACAGTGAAAAACAATAGCGATATGCCGAGCCGGTGCAGAGCGTTACATTACTACCCAAGTGCCCCAAAGTTAATTCCACCACGATATACTTACTTATAAACCATAACAACAAAGTGGGCAGTAATTTACATATATAAAATTAACTGAGGTACATAAAACATATTACAAATTGACGATAAATTACATATGCAATATTAGATAATAAACATACACAACTTAGATGGAATGCAGTTTATACTCGACGACACACACACAGATGTGAAAAATCAATGCGGCGGTTCCCAGGGCTGAGCGAAATCGTTGCCGGCGAGTAATGGCTCGAAAGCCACCAAAAGTTGATCGAAATTTACGGGCTGCAAAGATGTAAGCTTGCCTGGTTCTAGACACGCAATGACAGAAGACCTTTCAAGGCTGCGTTAGCTGGATAATAAAAAATAGACACAGCAGTTTAAAGATTTGCTCCAATGTATCTCTACGGGATGGTCGCGAAACGATAGATTGATGTATGTGGTGTCAAGCGTTGCTTCACAGGCTGGTTACGGAACGCTAGCGAGTAAATTTTATAGAACTACATTTTATAAGCACTTTTCAGCTCAGAGTAATTTCCCCCAAATAATAGTTGGAATTTTTAGTTCATAATATGGGTAAATGCCTGTGGACAAACACAAGGCTTGATAACCATTTGTTTGAAAAGATAACAATGCTATCGGTAAATCCCCGTTTACAGCATGTTGCAATCTTAACCCTGCAGTGGTCGCGTCCAATTTCATGACACGGCTGATCGCGCCAAGTTTCTTAGACCCAAAAATTAAGAACCATAAACCTTAATATGAGATGTTTATTTACTATTACCAAGATTTTTAGTTATATTTCAGTTGCTGCTAACATTAAAAAACTAGTATTCGATTTATTATTTTCTATTTTTTAAAGGTTTTTGTAGATTATGCTAATTTTATAATAGTAAACACAGCCTCTCGTGAACTTTAAGATTTTATATTCTCTATGTACATTTATGGATAGAACATTTTTTTAATACTAAAAGGTAGAAAAAACAATTATTTTCGTCTTTTTGGTTCAAGGATGTACAATAGTGCACAAAACGCCTACATGCGATAAACACAATTTTTTTACAAAAATATTTTCTTTTGCTAGTTTTTTGTAAAAAAGCAACGTTTTTTTAATTGCGGAGTTATTAGGGTCATTTAATGGATGGTCTGAATAGGTTCCAGCAACTTCTTCTCTTCTTTGATGGATTTCCGGTGGTAAACTTTTGAGTAGTGATCGCCAATGTAATTGGCCATTTGTTAGAATCAAAGCTAATTCTTGTATATATTGACGTCTTGGTATATTAACGTCGATGTTGTTTGCAACATAAATTATTTGTGAGTTCATTGCAGCTACATTTAATGGAAAAAAATCAAGAAGGCAAAACAATTTCACAAACATAAAAGTCTAAAAATTGGAAGGCACCAAGACGCACAAACCTCTTACACCCCCTTTAACAAATTCCCACTCAATAACATATTCATCGGGTCTGTGAGACTTGGTGCGACCACTACACGGTTAAGTACTCAGTATCTCAGGGTGATGGGGTGGCGGATTTTAACCTACAATAAGATGGGAATTGCTTGCAAAATTCAAATTAATTGTACCCCTTAGAGAATTGGTCTTATTTTAGGGCGTTACCTTGGTGTTTTACTTGATGGAGGGGGGGGGGGGGGCAATAGAAAACCTCCGAGGGGTTAATAAATATTATGCGGTGTTCAACTCCGGAAGTTTCAAAGAGGCTAATTCATAATATTATATTTAAACGAATCGGTCTTACAACTGTAACTGCAACAAAGAGTTTCGATGAAGATTCCTAAGAATTATAACTGCTCTAACCGATGTGTTTGTTTGTTAATGTGTTTTATAAGTAAATACAATATTTATACAATGGTACAAAGCCGACACTGCATCAACACTTATTTTACAACATCAAACTTATTTACTAAAACATATGCCAAAGTTGACGGTGCATTTTAAATTAGCGGTAAACTACACAGGCAACATAAAATAATAAACTCATAAATTAAACTTAGCCGAAATGCAGCTCAATCAGACGTAAAATGCAAGAACCAAAAAAGTGACAGACCCGAAGCGAGTAAAATGTTGGCCGTAGCTGCATCGCTGGTCCTTAAAGTCGAGCGATGAAGGCGGCCCTGAAAACGGAAACAAAATAAACAGCTCCTAATGCATCCACTGTAAGACTGTGTCAATTCTTCACGCGATGTAGAGAAATATTTTTTCCAGAGGTTT